>JARHVA010001067.1:2692500-3292500 GCA_037957365.1 Torreya grandis
ATAAGTTTGAAGTACTAAAGGGGCATCCCATGAGCCACCAATGTCAAGTTACAAACTAGGTCACTCTATGTACTTGCTTATCACACATTGTGTGATACACACACAAGCCAACATGTAGGGATAAATACATAAGTCTGAGTCCTTATTCAAAGTTTTATCTATGTAGGCAATACTCATTGATAGAGGATTCTTTAGGGTAGCTTGATACCATGTGCCTACTAACCCATTTTTCCCACAACCACTATAAAGATGAAGAATTAGGGTTTTGTTATTTAATAAGGAGTGATAGTGCATGTCCTAGATCTGAATACACAAGATAAAATGAGACATAAAACCTATAAGCGTTTAGGTAGCTACATCTAGTTTTACTAGGTATTTTATACTAGACACCTATATTTAAGTCAGATAGAAGTGTTGATATAACTATCCAAGGTCAACATAAGTTTCTATAGATACATAAGTATAACTATCAAATCATGCAAATAATATACATTTCAAATCTAATTTACTTTCTTTATGTTCTAAATCTAGATCTGTATTAGCATCAGAACCAACTAATTATCTTGTTTTCATTATTAGTACATCTACCATAGATGTACTTTTTTATTTTTAGTATATCTTAGTATATAAATTTAAAATATTTTTTATCTAGGTTTACAAATTTATTGGCTTCTTATAGAGATATTTTATCACCCTTGTGCCCTAGGTTATCTCTATCCCTTTTAACCCTAGATTCCTTAATCTATATTTTAGGGTTAAACACATCTATTTAGATTTTATTATGATAAAAACACACACACATACATATAAATTAATGCATTTTATTTTAATATGCATTGTGTTTTGAGGGAAGTTGTAGGTTGTTTTGAATTATCCTCATCTTATTTATTTCATATTGTCACCCCTTAGCTTTCATTTTTTCCTTCATCCTAGTAATTCCCCTTTGCTTCCTTATTTACTAATTGAGCTAACCTAGATTATTCTTAATTGTGCACCTTGGCTTCTTCATTTTGTGATATCATTCTTCTATAAAATCATATAAATTTAAACACATACAATAATATTAAATTAAAAATATATTTTTCTTTATCTTTGTCAATGGAAACATATCATGGATATCTACTTATAGGTTTTACATATACATTTATGCATGTCCTTCTCATTGTATCATTTGTGTGGGTGATATGCAAGATATATAGGCTAGATATAATCATGGATTTTTAGGTGTTTTACAAATTTATAATGACCACACCTTGGGTAATTTTCACATTTAAGGCATGCCTATATTGGGGTATATTTCAATGGGTCTCATATTATATCTTTATTACTTGCCATTTATCAAATAGAGCTATTTGTATTAATTATGCATACCTTAATATAGTTTACATATTAGATGTTATATTGATACATTTTTTGTTATCTTACATCTCTTATAATTATCTATTATATGAATGTGTGTGTTTGTTATTTTATGTTCTTATTCATGTTTCATGTTGATGTCTATTCAGCATGTTATGTCTTGATTGCTTATGGGTTATATTAGTTGTTTGATGGTTACATCTATTCTATGTGTGTCTATATCTGAGTGTGTTTCCTATGACATTTAATGTCTTATGCTTGGTGCTATGATTCATATCTTTCATGGTACTACTTGAAGTATACCATTCTTGTTGCCAATGTTTTCATGGTATCTATTATGAATGTATTGGGGCATACTAATACTATTTTCTATGTTTTATTGTTATATATAGCCCTCCTATGGGAACATTGATACATTAAGGTATATTATTTTACCCTCACTTATTGATCCTATGACCTATAAATTTTCATTGGAGACATCGTACCCACACTTATCTTATGAGATTGGATGATCCTATATATGTTTTTTCATTTAGGGAATCATACGCATACATTCAAAAACCTTAATAGCTTTATAATTCCATTGTGGGGGCATGATGCACCTATATGTCTACTAATTAAACACTACTTATATTAGGTCATCACATTGTCCTCCATATACATAAATAAAATTAGGGGTATTACATATATATAATGGATAATTTTATTTATTTATCTTACCACATTAGGACATATCTTTTTCCTTCTTCACTAGCTACATTGGGTCACATTATGTTCCCCTCCTTATTATTGCATCCTCACATGGATCATATATTCATATCATTGTTTACATAATGATTTATTTTTATAACTACGTACATGTGTTAAAAATATACTTTGAATAATTAAAATAACTAAGCTTACTTTCTAACATTACATGTGGTATATTTAATCTTTTTATTTTAAGATGAATGATATTTAGGATAAACCTTCACCTCAAAATGGGGCCATATGTATAGACATTCTACTGCCAATTAATTTATTTTCATTTATAGATGTCAAAGACAAATTACCTAGAATAAAAATCATTAAATTTATACTTCCTTAATTAGGAAGTAGACTTGATCTTCCATGGTTTTCTCTAAAACCTTCAGTTTCTAGGGTTTTCTTTAAAAATAATCATATTTCAATTTTAGTTTTTTTGTTACAACACTAGTGTTCTAAGGAGTGATAACATGGCTCATATACCATAAATTTTATTCATTCCTATGATTTTTTTTATTTCAGTTTCATTTTGTTATATTCACACCAATTCATTGAGAAATTTAATACTTTCATGCATTCACAATTACTTACAAGTATGCTAGATCTATCAACACTAAGATGTGAGGGAGCCTATCATAAGAATCCAAAGTCTTCATATTTCCATCCCTATTAGGTAATATTAGGTATGCACCTAAAATTATACTTTAATTTGGTATGCATACATGTGCATGCGTGCATACACACATGTATGCACGCACGCACGCGCACGCGCGCACACACACACACACACACACACACACACACACACACACACACACACACACACACACACACACACACACACACACACACACACACACACACACACACACACACACACACACACACACACACACACACACACACACACACACACACACACACACACACACATCAAATTAGGGCATTAGGTAAACATCTAATTTTTTTAAAAGACCCTTTTTCATTGTGTATTTGTTATGATTTACCACACTTTCCCTATTTATGTACATTTGACTATTTTCAAACACTTTCCACCTATATTAAACTCTTAATGACCTTGAGATAAATATATTTCCTCATAAATACCCTAGATCTATTAGTTTTAAGCACCATGATCCTAGTCGGTACTCCTTTATTTGGCTTGATCTATGTTTTGAGCCTTTTTTCATGTGAGGTCATAATCAATGGTTTGTTGATTTTAATTGGGGCATAATTAATGATATGATAATTTTGACCCTTTTCTTTTTGTGTGTCCTTTCTACCTTGGCTTGAGTGTTCATGCCTTGATTACCACTTGTCACTCTCTCCCTAAGATTAACATATGTCCATGTGTCTTAAAGATCCATAGCATAGAAATATTCCTTTACTCATTTCATATCAAGTGTTGTTAGTATAGGTTCCTAAAGCATTGAAACATGTTAAGGACAATGATATCTATGAGATACTTCATGTACACATGAAATTTTATCATAAAAGGATAGTAATTTATATGATAGAAACATAAGAACCATTAATTATTCTATGTTATTAATTAAATTAAGAACAACCAGTATTTGCATAAACTAAAATAATGCATTCATAATAGTTTAGATAGAAAGTAATCAAAACATTACACATGATAATCCACACAAGGAACATAATAATAAATCACATGGGTAACCATAACCAGATAATCTCTATTGATCTCTTCTAAAAAGTGGAACCCTTTTCTTCTTACAAACAAAAGTAAATATAGATGCTTCCAATCTATGACTTCATCTTCTTCTTGTACTTGGTGACAAAAGTGGAGTCTCTTCATATTCTAGCCTATTATAATTTGTGAAGACAAGATAAAATAAACTATATAATGACAAAATGAATGCATAATGCATGAATATCCTACAAATATCCTACACAACTTTGTAATCTGTGTTCTTCTACCAACACTTTCTTAGACTTAAAAGGTTGTCTCATCCTGAGACAACATCGTAGGATTCTGAGAATGCAAAAGTTATTGAAATCTAAAGAATTGGTTCAACTAATAATATTTGTAGTAATCACTCAAAATGTTTTTTTTTCCACCTCTTATGCATTACTTAACTGCCCTTTTAGGTTTTCAAATAAGTAGCATACCAACCTACCACCCTTTACAAGTTTTTAATAGGTTGGCATAACTAAGTGGATACCCTTTATGGGTTTTCAACCAACTTGGCACCTATTGTATTACTAATTTATCCCCAATACAAAATGTGATACAAAAAATTTCAAAATTTATACTCTATGCAGTACTTAACTTGATGGTGGTTGCATGGAAGTAGATAAAGGTTGAACGAAAGAGTCCTTCAACTATGACTATGTACCCTTACACCATGTGATGATCTTATAGAGTTATGAAGGTGGCCTATATGTAGGTGTATTGATAATATATGTAATTGAGCTATTGTAAGGATTCAAATCTATTTTATGTGCATTCTAATCTAGCATCATTTCTTATATTATATTTAATAGGTTGTGTAATGGATCATGTAACCGATGATATACTTGAGGTATGCATCATCAATTATGCTCAATGTAGCCTTGGTGTTTGCAACCCTTGTTTGAATCTCTCCACTTAGCTTTTTCATCTTATTTGCATATCTTTGACCTTAGAGGCTGGTGAAGTAACTTCACAACTCTACCAAATTAGAAGATTATCACATACATTATCCCTAGCATTTAGTGATTCTTAGAGTTCTCCATCATTTTCCTCCATAGTTATAATGTGAATTTCCATGGTTTCTTTGATGGTGGTGGCCTTTGTAAAGTATACACTAGAACTAGATAAGGTGGTATCCAATTGCTAATTCTAATCCAACATGTTGTGTGTGGCTTATAGATTTTAAACTATGGCAATATCAAGCATTCTTTAATATTCCTCTAGCATAGTGATGAGTGTGTTAACCTTAGCCTTAACATATTGACCTGGTGTTTCCATTATGTATAGTTTCTATGTTATGTAGTAGTCCTTTGTTAACTCAAATATAAGTGTCTTGAGTTTGTGTTGGTTGAACATGAATTGGTCCCTAATTTCTTGAGTGACCAACTCAGGATAAGTATCCTAGATAAGATTTGTAGATTTATGTAGTTGAGCCTTTAACTCAATGTTCTTGGCCTTAGATTGATCAACCTCCTACTCCAGAGAGAAAGCCTTGTGTGAAATGGACTCTTGGAATGTGATAGCACCCTTTAACTACTTATTCAATGGTAACTTGGAAACATCTAATGATGCTTCTTATTAAAGTGGGAATGTTGCCAATGTTTCAATAGTAGCTAAAGGATTGGGTCATGGCATAGTCACAAGTGGAAGTGATAAGGTGGTATATCAAGCACCTATAGTTGGAACATCCCATAACTACACTCCTCTCAAAGGTAAGGATAGTTTCTACTCACCTACTATAGCTAAAATTTTATCTTTTTCTTGCGTTGACTACTCTAACCCACCTGGTTGTTATTCAGGAACTTGTTGTTGTACCATAACATAATCTAGAGTATTCAATTGATGTGAAATGTCTTCATATTATTTTTTCTTTACATCAACCACTTCTTTCTTGTTAATTACTCTTCCATATATTTCTTATTTTCTTATTCCTTCTCCTACTAATTTTATGCATGTTCTTCTTCCTTTTTCTATTCTTCTATTGAAATAGCTTTGTCTTATTTGGCCTTGGCTTGTGCATATGCCTCTAAATCATCCTATGCATTGGCTATGTGTACTTTTTGTTCCTATGTTTAAGCATGTTGTTTATGCAAATATTCATCTTCTTCTTCTTTCTTATTTCTCAAAGCTTCATCAGCTTGATAATGTGTGAGAGTGGCATCCTGTAGAGCCTTCTTTTCCTATGCCTCTACATCTTAGCAATGTTTATCTTCTTTTTCATTGGCCTTAGTAGTAAGTGTATCCTTTTTATTCCTCTACTCTTCCTCCATATTCTATTGGTACAACTCATGCGCCTAATTTACTACATCGATATATTTTTTTACCTTCTTTTCTTCCTCTATATCTTTTTATCATTTATCCTCTATGTCTTAGGCCTTTTTCTTGTCCTTATCTTCCTCAACTTGATAGCGTACTTTATCAGATTGTTAGGTGTGGAGCTTGATTATCTTCTAGGATCAAAGGTTAAAATTTTGATGTTATCTCAATTGGGTTTAGATCCCATTATTTGTATCCCTGAATGCACAAGGGGAATTTCCTTATTAAATTAAAATTTCATAGTCAATTTGGGCCATTGATTATAGGTTTCCAAATCTGATGGTAGAGCTTATGTTTAGGTGTTTTTTTTCCTAAAATGGATTGAGATATGGCTGAGATAAAAAAGTGAAAAAATTAACACAGAGTGGAGGTGGAAAAAGGTAGAGAGGTGTAACAAGGTTTGTTATAGGATTTTATCTCCTGTGTATTGATAGAAATAATATACTAGACATTTTTGGTGGATGTATCCCATTTTGGGTGAACCACATTAAATATGATGTTTCCTATTATGTGTATGTTTTTGTTTACTTTTAGTTTTTTATTAATTCATTTCATAGTTTCTCTTGTATGTTTTAACATTTAAGACTAGTAGCCTTATCTTATCCATTGGGAAAATGGAGTCAAAATGCACTTGGAAATAGTAGGACTAGACCTTGACTTGACTAACAAGATAGCTGACTTACCTCAAAACAAATAAAGGAAAGAACAATACACAAAAAGACTAATCAAACACACAAAGACAATACAACACTTGTGCTACTAAGTACTTAGGGAAAACAAGACACAACTAAAACCAATATAATTATGTACACTAACCAAAAATACCTCCCTTCCTAGATCAAAAGGAAAGTACCTTGAATCTCCTTCCTCACTAGATGAATGAGGATACCAAGCATGCTTCTCCTTGAATGGAGCACTAGATGACTAATGGTTCTTCCTTGCTTCTTGCCTTAGCATGTCAATTTATGGATTCATCTCAAATAGGTCTCCAAAGTAGATGAAGTCTTGTTGAACTTGGAAACATGCCTCATACTTTTTTCCTTTTGTCTCATCATGGCACATTTGCATATCCATGCATGGGATAGCTTGTTGGAAGTCTATGTCTTCTTGAAGGATCCCATTGTACTTCTCACTTGTTATAACCCCTTTAAAGCCTTCAATAAGTATTTCATCATGGAATTATATAAGTATCTCTTGTTCAAATTTTTCTTCATGTTTATAGGATCAACTTTATGTATGGTTTTAGGATCAAACTCCAAGTCATCTCTAAAAGCTTCATTTATCATCAATTGCCCCATCATGGTCTAGAGCCTCTTGATGATGGTATTATTCAACACACACCTACTCTCCAACATATTTGGATTGTTTTAATATGATTTTTATCCTCTCACAATTATCATACTCTTTGAACATTTGCATATAGGTCTACCCCATGTCTTCTTCTTGATGCAATGGAAAATTTACCCCTTCAAGTTTTGTTTCTTCAACCTTATGAGATACAAGTAACTCATTATAAACCTAATTTTGTTCATCTCTAAAATCTATATAGTAATCATAAATAATAGAATTAAAATAATATAACATCTCCTCTTTTTTATTAGCATCATAGAGTGGAACAAAAAGGGAAACTCCTTCCTCTTATTCTTTGGATTTCAAGAGAAACTCTTCAAAGAATCCTTCCTCTTCAAAAGAAAGATATTCTTCTTCATTATCACAATATATTTTTTCCTCACAAGAGGTCATCTCCTTCTCATCATCAACCCAATCTTAAATTTATATCTCATCTTCCCTCTTTGTGGTTCCAATACTAGGCATCTCAAAACTAGTAAAATTAGCCCAAGAGGGATTCCAAGGAGGAATGAATTCTTCATCATTTTAAGGGTAGAATGGATAAGTTATAGGAGATGGAAATATGGGTTAAATGTCTTCTTAATGAGGGGTTAGAGGTATTTGAGTAGTTTTAATCTTTTCTCCACTTTCAACTTCTCCACTTAAACATCTCTTGTTCTTCCTTTCACAAGTTGCCACTACTTCTTTCCATCTTGGGAAGTTATGCTTAGAGGATTATTCATGAGTCTAAGATACAAATAAATGGGTGACTGATAGGTTTAATAAACTTGGGGTTTCCTTGGGATTATAGTGTTGATTCCAACTTAGAAAATTAGGCTTATAGAGTTCATTTTTTGTTGCCATGATGGATTGCCTTAAAAGTTGATTGGCCAATTCAAAATCCTTGTCAAGATGGGCCTCAAAACTCAATATTCCTTTCTCAAAATCCTCTCCAAATAAGTCAACTTTCTCAATGGTGATATCTTCCTTCCTTTGGCTACTATTTTGGATGGAATTCCAAGAAGGGAAACTTTTGGGAATGTATGAAGGACTTGGGGAATTTTGAAACATGATTGGATTAGTGTTTTGAGTGGGCAAAGTTGACACACTTAAATATTGATGTGGGGTATATTGGGGCTGCCAAGACTGATCTGGTTCATGAGCTCTCAACCTCTCTTATAAGTGGAAAATTAGGACACAAACATCAAAAATCTCATTAGAAATACCTTTATAATTAGCTCTCTCTATAGGCATCCATTCTTCCTTGACTTACTCCAAAGCATTTATCACACTTTTGATACAATCACTAGGCATGACTTGACCATAACCATTTCTAGTATCAAGGTCTAACATGTAGTCTTTGTAGCTAATGATAATCTTCTTGAAACTTATAATGGAATGACTTGAAGAGGAACTAGGTGGGATAGTTAAAGTATAAGCTTGATAAGGCTGGTCATAGGAAATTTATGATTTATAATGATCATGAAAATATTGGCCGAGGACTTGTTCATATTGAGGAGGAATAGGCAAAGAAGGGTATGTCTCCCCAACTTGTATTAGGACAAAATCAAGATAAAAATAATCCATAAATCACTCATGAGAAGTGAAAATAACAAGAAAAAAACCTCAATTAGGGTACCTAGACTTCTCAACCAGTATATTTATGCTTGGATTCACCATTTGTGCTTAGTTAAATTTCCTCTAAAGGATGATATCTTAAGGAGAACACCAGAACTCCTCAAAGAATGGACTATTTAGTCTCACCAAGTGTGTCAAAATATATTGTCACTTGAAATTCCACCCCTTGAGGAGATGACAAGTATCTCCTCATTTAAGTGGCATAATGGAACCACCTCAGGGCTGTGGGTGACCCAAATTTGAGGTGGATCTCTAGATTTGGGGCTAGTTCCCCTTGATGTACAACTTTGATCAATCCTACTACTAACTCTTAGGGGGATAAAAAGGGATAAGAATAGATAAAATTAAATATAATATAGGGGATGTGATACACCAAGTAAGTTGTCTACTCACGCCATTTATCATGCACTTGGAACCAAAATAAGGTTTCACATATACTTCATCCAATTACAATCTTCTCTCTCACATAAATGTTTCAAGCATGGGGTCTTGAAGAGAGCCTAGGTTAGGAGGAATTAGAAAATAATAATTCTAAGAAAGAATATTTAATAGGCTACTCACTATACCTAAAACCCAATTGGACACTTCTTTATAATCTATAAAAGAGAGATTCCAAAACACACAAGGTACTAGGAAGAGTAGCATGTGAAGGTAAGCCAAAATACACTTACATAAGACCAAAAAAAATTGGCTACACTTAGTGAAATATTGAATGAGTTAAAAAAAAATTGGGCTCAAGGAAATTTTTTTTAGGGCTTCATCATATGCAGGTGGAGAGATATGTACAATATCCAAAAAGGCTATAATTTATAGAAATTGTGAGATGAGAGAGAGAAAGATAAGATCAAGAGTCATAGAGACAATTTTAAAGTAATGATAAGGAGTTAAAAAATTCATATAATCATGTGTGAGATAGGTTATGAAGGGAATCAAGGACAAATGTCCCTCAAATTTGTTCAACTCCTTTACATGTGGTGTAGATTTCCTTGTACTTGCATAAGAAAAAACCTTCATCATTTGCCTTCACAAAACTACCTCATCACTACATAGGGTCAATTTAGATGATGGATATAAGTGGGATGGGTTAAAAATTATCCCTCACATGCACTGAAGTGGTCTCTAATCATTCCCATTCTTTTTCCATGCACAATCATCCCTAATAGTCCCAAAATGACTCATTTCCATGCACCTCTCACACTTGGCACCCAAAACCTTTACAATTCTACAATATTATTAATGAAAAAGGAGTAATGACAATTTTAAATAGTTTACAAGTTATAAATTTCAAAAAAAAAATCTTTATAAGGCTTCCCAAATGGAGTTTCACCACTTTTTCTAAGTGTTCATTGCCCATTCACTATGACTGGCTGAAATGAAAGTGATGTTAGGTACACTTAAGAGTTTTTATACCTCATTAAATTTCCATGGATACTTATAAAAAATCTCAATCTACCTCTCAAAATTTATTTTATCATTTGAAACCCTTTCACACCTCCAAAACACATAAATTAGTCAAAAAGACCCCTATTTTTCACCATCCATACAAGTGTAGTACACCTCAATCACATGTGTCATGTCCCTAGAGATTCCTCTAATACTAAATTTGGTTTAATTTTCTTTACACTAAATTTGTATGCTTAATTTATCTCATCTTCCCAACTGGGTCCTTAGAGAGGGTTTACAAGGGTTTTGGAATGGTTTCAAGTCTTAACATTTGTTCATAAATAAAAGATGTTAGAACTATAATAAAATTACATTGAGGGCTTATTTATTACAATATTCATCCTCCCTAAACAACCTAGGGTCCCTACAAAGTTTTATGATATATATAAGCATCTCAAGTTGAACCTTCAAACTCTTTTCCTACATTATGTGAGGGTTTGAGTTCATTCCAAGCCAAAAATGGCTTATTGATGAGTTTTTATACAAAAAAAGAGATCCAAGACCTATATTATGATCCCAAAAATGTTTTACTATCCATTTGGAAGGTCATCTCATGCTACAAAAGGAAATGACTCACCATTTACCTTAGGCCTAGAACTTGTTTTTATAAGTCTGCCTACTACCTAGGACTTATAATGACCCTTTTACATTTTCCTTGCATATATAAAAATTTGAAACATAAATTTTAATTATTAAAACATGAATCAAACCATTTAAATTCTTTTAAAATACTATAAATGGAAATGGCCTCCTATTTGGCCCCTTGGCTTTAACCTTGGCTATTGGGTTTGACTGCAACCCTTGTTTCCCAAGGCATCTTATTTGGCTTCATATCTCATATATAATATTTATAGGTTGATATATATGTTATATATCTTTAAAAACTTTATTTAATGGTCCCCTTAAGTTCTAGTCACACATTTCATCCTTTTTCGTCAAAATTGCCTCTTCATGCAAGGCAAAAGTGCCCTATCTCTAAGATAGAATAGGGATATGATACCTTGATTTTATCAAAAAAACCCCATCATAGGTTATCAAATAGGTAATAATTAATATCCAAAACAAAAATTATCTTCTAACTCCATCAATAAGATCTCTAACTCTTTAAAACCCAAGACTGGACTTTTAAAGGGAGACTGTGCAGGGGACTTTAACAAGTTGACTGAGTTTTGTGAAATAATTAAGGATTTTGATATTTACCTATAGGTGTAAAGGATTTTTATATGTTTTAAAATCACATATGATTCCTCTAAATTATACCTCTAGTAAATTGACCTTTCAAACTATCTCTATGCTCTTGCAAACACAAGACTGGTCTGAAAGACCTTGACTATATGTTACATTGATAGACCCCTGTAGGTGGCCATTTATCATGGTTTTAGGATTAATACTAGTGTTAAAACCCTAAATTAAATCTTAACCTACCATTCCTCTTTATTTTATGTTTCCCATCGTGATTTTATCCTTCAAAACATAAAAATTCCTTTGTTAATCTACCTGGCTATAGGTGGACTAAGACACTTTATTTCGCTATCCTATAAGTGTATTTGTATACTTTTAGACTGGTACTAAGTGGGTTAGGGTTTTTATGAACTCCTAGTCTAAAAATACTTTATTATATTTGTTTCCTCTAATAATAACCCTAGACACCAATCATGCATCAAATTTATAAGTCATTATTTGCTTGTTGTTATAGGTGTTCATTTTCCTCGCATAAGGAGCATTTGAGCATGTTTCTAAGCACTAAGAATAGGGTAAAAAATTAATTTAAGTTTTAAAACATAATATCCATAAATTATCATATTTTAGTTCTAATAATAACCTCTATTAATGGGTTTACCATCACCTATTTTACAACTTAGTCTTCTCTGCCTATTGGATTGAGATATCCTACATCTATTTAACCTTATAGGTGCTCATAGGTTGAACATCAATAATTATTACTCATGAAGAGACTTGGTATCTTGATATAGTCTCTAATAATCCATTTTAAATCATGCACATAACCTAAACTCCATCTATACAAGAAGAGACTTCTTTCAATCTTAAAACTCTACCTTGGATGTAGATGCATTTTCTGACATAGTGTATGGATAGGGAGTGAGTGTGTAAGGTCACTAATACAAACTACCACCTTATCCTATTTATATTTTATACCATGGAAAATATTTTATCATTTTAACCATCCAAGTCATGGGATTTTTCCTTGATTACCTCCTTAGGGTGTCAAAAGGTCATTTTTCCCTTTAGACCTGAAGACATTACTAAAACCTTTCAATGTGTTTGAGCATGGTTTTGAGCTTCTTAAACACCCCTCTCCACTTTTTATCATATTTTTAAACTTGGCACACCTATTTTCCATACTATAATATATAAGGATAATGTAGAATAAGTGACCAAAGGTCAAAACGTAATTGTTACAAAATCATTCTAAAAGATCTAGGAGCTCTATTTTGATAGAATAGGGATTAAGGTTCTAAGTTTCAGTCACATTTGTGATTTATAGGTTCCTTACTTTTTTGATTACCCTATCTCCTTAAATACAAGTCTACCAAGGTATACATCATACCTAGACAAAATGGGGTGATCAAACTTTTTTAATTCTCCATATAATTGCTACACCTTCTACTCAGGTCACCTAAAAAAATGAATTTGATTATGTATAGGTAGGAAGGATGGAATTGAGCTAAAATTTTTATTAAAAGGATTCAACCACCTTTATATGCAACTTTTAGCCTTAAATTAAACAAAATTCATCAATAACACTTGAAATAAACTTCACAACACCTTTAAGGCACTTATAGGTTGTCATTTTTTGAGTATGAAGTAGTGAGGGTGCAATTAGATCAAAACAAGCCTAGGAAGAGGCTTTTTGAACTATTGAGACCTCCAAGGGAAAGAGAGAAATGGAAAACAAATGGAAAATCCTTGAAAAACATATGAAACTATCAACACCATCAAACTAAAGCAAATAAATCTAAAATCAGCTCAAAAGGAGACCCCTCATGGATGTGAATGCATATAAAGCTACTTGGAGTCTAAGTGATGGTTCATAAAGTATAAACCATTAAACTCAAAATTCTTTCCTTTAAAAATGAATTATACTTATATTAATTTGAACCCTCAATATTATACCTATAAAATATAATTGTACGACCCAAACCAAGCATTTGAAATTAACCTTTCTTGGCTGGCAAGGACAAGAAGGAAGAAATAGAAGTTGAAACTAAATTTTTTGATGAAATATCTACACACAAAGCATGGAAACGAGTCTATGGAATTGAAGATACACTTTTCCCACGTTTTGAGCTAGAAATGGACTTCCCAAATCCGTAAAAGTGCCAATAAAGGCCTTAAATCAAGGGAAAATTACCTTCTTCTGCATATAAATGCCTCTTGGATGAAATCCTACTGATACTAATATATTATAACCTCCTCCATGTTTAAATATCTATTGGTGACAAAAATGCTTCCTTGAAAGTTTCTACAATTCATTTATTATGCTAGAAATATGCTTAAATGACACTTTTTGCACATAAGACATGGTAAAGGAAAAAATCAAGACTTATAAACAGATTAAAACATATAAATTACCATATTAGGACATTTTAAAGATAAATTTTACATTTGACCATGTTTGACCAAGGTTGACTAACTTTGACTTTGGTTGATTAGGAAATTACAATGGAGATGAGCTTAAACCAAGGCTGGAGAAAGGATAAGTAAGATGATAGACCAACATGACACACCCATAGTACATATGGAAACCTATAAAAAATTTATAAATTTATGGGTTGACATAATTTAACTAAAATTAAAATTTGGTCAACACTTTTGGTAATTCCTAGGGGTAACATGCTTGCTTATGTTAAGGACCAGTAGCCTTATCCTATCCATTGGGAAAAGGGAGTCAAAATTCACTTGGAAATAGTAATACCAGACCTTGACTTGACTAAAAATATAACTAAGTTACCTCAAAACACATAAAAGAAAGAACAACACACAAACAGACCAAGTAAACACATAAATCAAAGACAACACTTGTGCTACTAAGCACTTATGGAAAATAAGACACAACTAAAAGGAAACTAATTATGTACACTAGCCAAAAATAACTCCCTTACTAGATCAAAATTAAAGTACCTTGAACCTCCTTCCTCACTGATGAATGAGGATACCAAGCATGCTTCTCCTTGAATGGAGCATTAGATGACTCATATTTCTTCCTTATTTCTTGGCTTGGCATGTCAATTGATGGAGTCATCTCAAACAAAGATCCAAAGTAGATAAAGTCTTCTTTAACTTAGAAACATGTCTCATACTACTATATTTTTGTCTCATCATGGCATATTTGCATATCCATGCATGGGATAGCTTTTTAGAAATCTATCTTCTTAAAGGATCACATTGTACTTCTCACTTGGTATAACCCCTTCAAATCCTTCAAGAAGTATTACATCATAGAATTATATAATTATCTCTTGTTAAAATTCTTCCTTGATGTTGATAGTATCAAATTCATGTGTGGTTATAGGATCAAACTCCAAGTCATCTCAAAAAGCTTCATAATCATCATAGTTTGCCCCATCATGGTCTAGAGCCTCTTGATGATGGTAGTCTTCAACACACACCTAATCTCCAATATCTTGGGCTTATTTTAATATGATTTTTTTCTTCTCACAATCCTCATACTCTTTGAACATTTTCATATAGGTCTACCCCATGTCTTCTTCTTGATGTAATGGAAGATTTAACCCTTCAAGTTTTGTTTCTTCAACCTTATGAGACACAAGTACCTCAATAAAAATCTCATTTTGTTCATCTCTAACATCTCCATATTCATCATAAATAGGAGACTCAAAACAATATAACATCTTCTCTTTTTGATTAGCATCATGGAGTGGAACAAAAAGGGAAACTCCTTCCTCTTCTTCTTTGGCTTCCAAGAGAAACTCTTCAAGGAATCCTTTCTCTTCACAAGAAAGATATTATTCTTCATCATCACAATCTATTATTTCCTCACAAGATTTTATATCCTCCTCATCATCAACCCAATATGAAATTTCTATATCATCCTCCCTCCTCATGATGCCAACACTAGGCATCTCAAAACTAGGAACATTAGCCTAAGAGGGCTTCCAAGGAGGAATGGATTCTTCATCATTTAAAGGGTAGAATGGATTAGCTAGAATAGGTGGAAAGATATGTTCAATGGCTTATTAAGGAGGGTTGGGATGGAGTTAAGTAGTTTCAATCTTCTCTCCACTTTCAACTTCTCCACTTAAACATCTTTTTTTCTTCTTTTCACAAGTTGCCACTACCTCTTTCCATCTTGGAAAGTTATGCTTAGAGGATTCTGCATGAGGTTGAGATACAAATGAAGGGGTAAATGATAGGTTTAGAAAACTTGGGATTTCCTTGGGCTTGGCATCTTTATTCCAACTTAGAAAAGTAATATTAGAGAGTTTATTTTCTACTACCATGATGGATTACCTTAAAATTTGATTGGCCAATTCCAACTCCTTGTCAAGATGGGCCTCAAAACTCAATCTTCCTTTCTCAAAATCTTCTCCAAATAATTCAACCTACTCAATATTCATATCCTCCTTCCTTTGTCTTCCATATTGGATGGAATTACAAGAAGGTAAACTTTTGGGAATGCATAAAGGACTTTAGGCATTTTGAAACATGCTTAGATTAGCATTTTGAATGGGCAAAGTTGACACACTTGAAGATTGATGTGGGGTATATTGGGATTACCAAGACTAATCTAGTTCATGATATCTAAATTTATATTCTAGGTGTAAAATTAGGCCACAAACATCAATCATCTCATTAGAAAGACCTTTCCAATTATCTCTCTCTATAGGCATCCATTATTCCTTGACTTGATCCAAAACATTTCTCACACTTTTGATACAATCACTAGGGATGACTTGACCACAACCACTTCTAGTATCAAGCTCTAACATGTAGTCTTTGTATCCAATGAGACTCTTCTTGAAACTTACAATGGAATGAATTGGAGAGGAATTAGGTGGTCTAGGTGAACCTATCAGGTCATATGCAACATATGATTTATAGAGATCATGACAAGATTGGCCAAGGACTTATTCATATTGAGGAGGAATAAGAAAATAAGGGTATATTTCCCCAACTTGCATTAGGACAAGCTCAAGATCAAAATAATCCATGAATCACTCATGAGAAGTTAAAATAACAATAAAACAACTTTAAATATGGTACCTGGAATACTCAACTATTATATTTATGATTGGAGTCACCATTGGTGCTTAGTGAAACTACCTCAAAAGGCTAGTATATTGAGGAGAACACCAAAACTCCTCAAAGAATAGACTATTTAGTCCCATTGGGCATGCCAAAAACTTGTGTCACTTGAAATTTCACCCCTTGAGGAGATGACAAGTCCCTCCTCATTCAAGTGACACAATGGAACCACCTCAGGGATATGGGTGACCCAACTTTGAGGTGGATCTCTAGATTTGGGGCTAGTTCCCCTTGATGTACCACTTTGATCAATCCTACTACTAACTCTTGGGGGGATGAAAAGGGATAAGAAAATCTGAAATTAAATCTAATCTATGGGAGTTGATACACAAAATAAGTTATCTAATCACACCATTTAACATGCACTTGGAACCAAATAAGGTTGCACATATACTTCATCCAATGATAATCTTCTCTCTCACATCAATGTTTAAAGCATATGGTCTTGAAGAGAGCCTAGGTTAGGAGTACTTAGTCAATAGTCATTCTAAGAAACACTATTGAATATACTACTCAATATACTCACAACCTAATTAGACACTTCTTTCTGATTTGAAAAAGAGAGATTCCAAAACACACAAGGCACTAAGAAGAGTAACATGTGAAGGTAAGCCAAAATACACTTTCACAAGACCAAAAACCATTATGTACACTTAGTGAAATATTTATTGAGGTAAAATAACTATAAAATTATCTCAAGCCAAAAAAAAGTTAGGTCTTAGCCATACCCATGTGGAAATATCTATACAATAACCAAAAAAGCTATAATTTATAGAAATTGTGAGAAGAGAGAGAGAAAGAGAAGCTCAAGAGTCATAGAGACACTTTTCAAGCAATGAGAAGGATTTAAAATATTAATATAATAATTTTTGAGATATGTTCTAAATTAAATCAAGGATAAATTTCCCTCAAACTTGTTTAACTCCTTCACATGTGGCATAGATTCCCTTGATCTTGCATAAGAAATTGCCTTCATAATTTGCCTTCACAAAACTACCTCATCACTACATAGGTTTAGGTCTGATAATGGATATAAGTGTGAGGGGTTAAAAATAATCCTTCACATGAAATATAGTTATCTCAAATAATTATTATTCTTCTGGCCCTGCATAATCATCCCTAATAATTCCAAAATGACTCCTTTCCATGCACTTCTCACACTTGGCACATAAAACCTTTCCAATTATTTAATATAATCCATGAAAAAGGAGGAATCAAACTTTTAAAGAGTTTATAATTCATGTTTGAAAAACAAACCTTAAAAGGCTTCCCAAATGGAGTTTCACCTATTTTCCTAAGTGTTCACTGTCCATTCATTGTGACTAGCTGAAATAAAGAGATGGTAGGCACACCTAAGAATTTTTATAACTAATAAAATGGCCATGGATAGTTATAAAAAGTCTCAATATACCTCTCAAAAGTTATTTGATCATCTGAAACCCTTTCACACCTATAAAACACATAAATTAGACAAAAAGACCCCTATTTTGCACCATCTGTACAAGTTTAGTACACCTCAATCACATGTGTCAAGTCCCTATAGAGTCCTCTATTGATTCAATTTGGTTTCATGGCCTTTAAAATTAATATGAATTCTAAATTTATCTCATCTTCCCAATAGGGTCCTTAGAGAGGGTTTACAAGGATTTTAGAGTGGTTTCAAGTCTTAATGTTTATTCAAAAAGGAAAAGATGTTGGAACTCTAAGAAAATGCCACTAAGGGCTTATTGATGACCCTATTAATCTTCCCTAAATAACTCAAGGTCCCATGAAAATTTTTAAGAGAGATATAAGCATCTCAAGTTGACCCTTCAAACTATTTTCTTATATTTTGTGAGTGTCTGAGTTCATTCCAAGCCAAAAAAATGGCTTCTTGATGAGTTTATCTACTAAAAAAGGGCTCCAACACCTCTAATATGATCAAAAAAATGTGTCCCTATCCATTGGTAACATCATCTTATGCTAAAAATTCAAATGACTCACCATTTACCTTAGGCTTATACCTTTTTTTCACAAGTATACCTGCTATCTAGGACTCAAAATGACCCTTTTACATTTTCCTTGCATATATATAACTTAGACACTTCCATTGTACTTATTAAAATATGAATCAAATAATTTTAATGTTTTAAAAAGACTAGAAATGGAAATGGCCTCCTATTTGGCCCATTGGCTTTAACCTTGCCTATTGGGTTTGACTACAACCCTTGTTGCCCAGGGCATCATGTTTGGCTATAGAGATCATAACTAAGTTTTATAAGTTTATATGGATGTGATCCAACTTCAAACACCTTATTGAGGGGTCCCCTTAAGTTTTGGTCACCAATTTCATCCTTTTTCCTCAAAATTTCCTCTTCATGCAAGGCAAAAGTACCCTATCTCTAAGATAGAATAGAGGCATGCAACCTTTATCTTCTCATAAAAACAACCATTATAGGTTATCACATAGGTCCTAATGAATCTCCATACCACAAATTAGCTTCTAACTCCATCAATAAGACCTCTAAATCTTCAAAATAACCATTATAGGTTATCACATAGGTCTTAAGGAATCTCCATACCATAAATTAGCTTCTAACTCCATTGATAAGACCTCCAACTCTTCAAAACCCAAGATTGAACTTTTAAAGGCAGACTATGCAGGGGACTTTAACATGTTGACTAAGTTTTGTGAAAAAAGGAAGGGTCTTGATCTTACCCTATAGGTGTAAAGGATTTGTATATGTTTCAACATCACATAAGATGCCTCCAAAGGATCTCTCCATCAACTTGACCTCTCAAACCATCTCTATGCTCTTGCAAACACAAGACTGGTCTACAAGACCTTGATATATGGTGCATTGACAAAACCCTATAGGTGGACATTTAGCATGGTTTTAGGCTTAATAATAGTGTTAAAGACCCTAATTGAAATCTTATACTACCATTCCTCTTGATTGTAGGTTACTCATCATGATTTTTTCCTTTAAAACATCATAAGTCCATTGTCAATCTACCTCGTTGTAGGTGGACTGAGACACTTTGTTTCACTATCATGTAGGTGTATTTGTATACTTTTGGACTATTAATAAATGGGTTAGGATTTTTATGAACTCCTCCTAGTCTAAAAATACTTAATTGGATTAGTTTCTTCTAATAAGAGCCCTAGACATCATGCATCAAATTTATAGGTCACTATTTGCTTGTTCATGTAGGTGTTCATTTTCCTTGCCCAAGGAGCATTTGAGCATGTTTCTAAGCACTAAGAATAGGGTACCAACTTCACTTAATATTTCAAACACAATCTCCATCAATTTTCCTATTTTAATTTTCATAACAACCTCTGCCATTGGCTTTACTAGCACCTATTTTACAACTTAGTCTTCTCTGCATGTAGGACTGAGATATCCTACATCTATATAACTCTATAGGTACTCATAGGCTAAAGAGAAATCATTTATACTCATGAAGAGACTTAAGATCTTGATACATTATGTAATCATCCATTTTAAATCATGAACATTACCTAAATTCCATCTATATAAAAAGAGACTTCTTTCAAGCTTAAAACTCTACCTTAGATGTAGATGCATTTTTTGAGATAGTGTATGGATAGGGAGTGAGTATGTGAGGTCACCAATACAATATACCACTTTCTCCTATTGATATTTTATACCATGAAAACTAATTTATCCTTTGAACCATCCAAGTCATGGGAGTTTGCCTTGCTTACCTCCTTAGGGTGTCAAAAGTTCATTTTTCCCTTTAGACCTATAGACATTACTAAAACATTTTAGTGTGTCTGAGCATGGTTTTGAGCCTCTTGAACACCCCTCTCAGCTTGTTCTCATATTTTCAAACTTGTCACACCTATTTTCTATGCTAGGAGATACAAGGATAATGCATAAGGAGTGACCAAATATCAAAACATCATTGTTATAAAATCATTCTAAAAGAGCTAGGAGCTTTATTTTGATAGAATAGGGATTAAGGTTCTGAGTTTTAGTCACTTTTTTGCTTTAGAGGTTCCTTGATTTTTTGATTACCCTATCTCTTTGAATACAAGTCTGCCAAGGTCTATGTCATACCCAAACAAAATGGGGTCCTCAAACATTTTGAATTCTCCATAGAACCTCTACACCTTCTCCTTAGGTCACCTAAAAGTATGCATTTGACTGTGTGTAGGCAGGAAGGATGGAATTGAGTAAGAAGGTTTGTTAAAAGGCTTTAATAATCTTTAAATGCAACTATTAGCCTTCAATTGAACAACCTTCATCAATAACACTTGAAATCAACTTCACAACACCTTCAAGGCACCTGTAGGTTGTCATTATCTGAGTATGGAGTAGTAAGGGTAAAATTAGATCGAAAAAATACTAGGAAGAGGCTATTTGAACTATTGAGACCTCCAAAATCAAGAGAGCAATGGAAAACCAATGGAAAATCCTTGAGAAACATATGAAACTATCAACAACATCAAACCAAAGCAAAGAAATATAAAACTAGCTCAAAAGGAGACCCCTCATGGATGTGAATGCATAATAAGCTACCTAGAGTCTAAGTAATGTTTCATAAATGAGAAGTCATTAATATCAAAATTATAACCATGAAAATTAATTTTACTTAGAGTAATTTCAACCCCCAAGAGTATTCCTCTCAACTCCAACTGTACGACCCACACCAAGCATTTGAAATTGACCTTTCTTGGTTTTCAAGGACAAGAATGAAGAAATAGAAGTTTAGATTGAAATTTTTGATGAAATATCTACACACAAAGTGTGTAAAAGAGTCTAGGGAGGTGAAGAGACACTTTTCCCACGTTTTAAGTTAGAAATGGACTTCCCAAGTCTGTACAAGTGCTAATAAAGGCCTAAAATCAAGGGAAAACTACCTTCTTCTACATATAACTACCTCTTGGACTAAAACCTGATTGATCCTAATATATTATGACCTCCTCCACATTTAAATATCTCTTGATGACAAAATTCTTCATTGAAAGTCTGTACAAGTCATTTATTATGCTAGAAATATGCTAAAATGACACTTTTTGCAATTAGACATGGTAAAGGACAAAATCAAGACATATACACATATTATAACATCTAAATGACAACATTAGGACATTTTCAAGATAATTTGGACCTTTGACCATGTTTGACCAACTTTGACTCTAGTTGACTGGGTAATTACAAGGGAGATGAGCTTAAACCAAGGCTAGAGCAAGGATAACTAAGATGATAGACCAACATGACACACCCATAGGACATATGAAAACCTATAAAAATTTTAAAAATGTAGGGGTTGACCCAATTTTACTAAAATTCAAATTTGGTCAATGTTTAACTCATCTTGTACCATGGCCATAGTAACAAAATATGGTAGGGGTCCAAATGATGACCCATACAGCTCATGAATGTAAATGAATATGCATTTCAAAAGTAAAGGGACAACAACATGTTGTCTTAAGTACTACATGACATTTTATGGTACTCATGGATGTGTAACAATGAGCTCTAAATACTCCTCCCATCATGTCTTTAACTTTCCCTTATGTGTTAGGCTATCATGTTTAGGTGTCCATATCAAATTACAAAATTATTGTACTAGCCAGTAGTTAGTGTTAGGGTGCACCTCTCCTTCAAGAGACTTCCATTAGGTGAAACAGTAGAAAGATCAAGAATTGATATTTGAAGGTGTATTTGGAAGTAATGTAAAACTTGTTGATATTTATAAGCAACTCCTATATAAAATACTTAGGCTAGTTGAACTACTCATTATAGTGGATCATGCGATATGCAATGTCAACTCTCCTTTAGGGATTTACTTTGCATACTTGGTTGTCTTCTAAAATCTCTATGTGATGCACTCGACCAAGATGTACACTAGTTTGTCTTGAATATCTTCAATTAGAATTCCTCTAGATCCCTAGACATATAGGTTTGTAACCTCCTAAAGGATAGGAGGCATTATTGTCTTATAGGGAACAAGATAATCACCTCATACAGACATACCCAAAGCTCTATCCATTGTTTTTATGTTAATGATGATGGTGGTATCGGGGCCAATGTAAATGTTACCCTCATTATAACAATTGATCAAGATCTACACAATCTACCCAAAATTTCCAAATGTGGGCATCTGAAGCAAGCGTTTGACATCTATGTTATAGAATCAATGTGGGGATGCACGAGCAAGTGATTGTACAACATCTATTGGATTTAGTCAGAAGATTTTTTTTCTTTACCACTCAAAGGTAATCAAATGGATCAAGATCTGTATATTTGGCCTATTAAAGTACAAGGTCAATGCCCATTGCTTCTTTCTAAAAATCTATCAATTTTTTTTTAGGATTTGAAAAATCTATGGTATCAAAATACTAAAATTGATAATTTTTTAAAATATGAATTGGCTTGACTCTAGAACTTTAGATCATAAAATATTTACAAGAATGAAATGTAGACTTGGTTCACAACCTTATGCCTTTATAGATTCTATGCTTTTTGGTTTCAATGTAAATATCATGTTGAGCTTTCCCTTCAATATCAATATGAATGTTGATGTGGCAAATCTTATTTGATTTGGAAATAAATATAGTTAGTCATTGGTGCATGTATCGAGACATGCCATTATATTATTTATTATCTGTAATGGAGTATAGATTGATTATGTTGACTAGCGATTGATTTGGTGAATATTAGATCAATCAAACTTTGGCTCTAGCATTAACTACTTGGGGATGACCTTTCTATAATAGAGATCTTGGCAGATGTGACTTGACTATATATTCTCATACTTAATTACTTTCTTTCACTTATACTAACATCAATAATGGTGCACCTAAATTCTTTTATGTATAGGTGTCACGTCCTATACTTCTTATCATGGTTCCAAAATATTTTGAATGGGTCATCTACAAACACACACAAACACACATGTAAATATACATAAATGGGAAATCTTAATCTACTCAGTGTTACTTAACACCCACTCAGTTAGTAGAATGAGATCAATTAAGACTAATGGTAGTAGGGCTTAAGCCTACAACCATTCACCTACCCTAGAAAAATGGTTCCCTATAGATCTCTCAAAATAATGGTTCCTTACTATGATATTTCATGTATAAAATAAGGCCCTTTATATTTGATTTTTAATTTACTCAGAAATTCTCTAAAGTGACTATTATATAACAAACCCATTTAATATTTGTGAAATTATTTATGTTACAAGTTCCTATTGCACCATGCTTTCTGGATTTACTTATGAACTTCATACATCTAATATTTTCTATATCAATACTCATCCATCCTATTCAATTTGATAACCTATTTATTAAAGATTCACTATCCCCTAGTCTCATAACCATTGCAATGTGTAGATTGGGTACCAAGTATTCCATATGCATTACTGCTTCAAGTCCATAGATCAACTGAAATGGAGTAAAACATGTAGCCCTCTTATATTGCATTTGATGTGCTCAAATAATAACAAGAATGCAATCTTCCCAATCATTCCTCTTGACATCACAAATCTTCAACATTTTGCCTATATCTTTATTAGAAGCCTCAGCTTGGCTATTATCTTGTAGATGGTATGTAGTACTTTTATGATGGGTAATTATTTAATAAGAGATTTTATAGTATTGTTTAAGAAGTGTGTCCCTCAATCATTAACAAGCTTAATAGGGCATCCAAACCATGTGATAATATTCTCATAAAGGAACTTTTTTGCATCCTTCACCGCACAAATGGGTGTCATAGCAGCTTAAACCCATTTGGTAAAGTAATCTTTCATAGTGATAATATATCAAGCTTTATTTAATTTACTCAGTGGATTGATAGGTTCTAAAAAATCAATGCCCCACTATTCAAAAGGTTGTTCAGATAACAAAGGCTATAATGACATTTCATCCTTCTGATGTGGCTTAACCATTTGTTGACACATTTCATAATATTTTTTTACTCTATGTGCATCCTAAAAAATGATTGGCCACCATAATCCACTTTGTAATAATTTTTGTGCAATAGCTTCTCTGATAAAATGACCTCATGTTATTCCTTGGTGTGTTTCTTATAAGACCTTTGGGCATTCATGTTACATAACTACCCTATGTAGTACTTCATCCTTACTCAAATGATAAAAGAGCCCATTTATAATAGTATATGGCAAGGCTCTAGTGACAAACTACTTCTTATCTCTTTTTTAGTAGTGTATAGGGAATACTTCTTGTTATAGGAAATTAGCAATTGACTCAAAATTCTTAGGTATCATAGAAACTTAAAATAAATGGGCATCAAAAAAATATTCCTATAGTTCTTTTGGTTCTTCCCCATTCATGAGATGACTAAGATGACCTAGCCCAACATTTTATTTGTCTAGCTTGACATTGATATAAAATTTAAATTCTTGAAAGAGTTTCAACCATCTTAAAAATTCATCCTTTGAGCATAGGATTTTTGACTAAGTAGTGTAGATTTTGATGATCCATAAAAATTTTAAATGGTGTCATGAGAAGATAATGTCAGAATTTTTGTAGTACAAACACTATAAAAAGTATTTCCCTTTTAGTTATCATGTAATTCTTTTCTACATCAAACAAATTTTAGCGTACAAAATGTATGTAGTGGTCTAGTCCCCCATATCCTAGCTACTCAAGCACAACATTGACTATGATACCAGAATCATCAATGTGTACATAAAAGGGATTACTCCAATCTAGAAATATGAGAATAGGTGCAATGACCAATATCTACTTTAGTTCTATGAAATTTTGTTGACACTCGAAAGCCTAGACAAAATTCATACCTTTATGCATCAAATACTCCAATGGGGATGAAATGGTTACATATCCCTTGATAAACTTTTGATAGTAACATGTGTGGCCAAGAAAACAACACACTTTTATGGAGTTGACTAGTGGAGGCATACTAAAAATGACTACAATTTTGGCTTGGTCCACCAAAATCCCTTCACTGCACACCACATGACCTAGCAAGATAGCAAAGGGGTAAAAAATAAACACTTATTCAAATTCAAGGCAATGTACAAAGTCTGGAAACATTCTAGCATGAGGTGTAGCTTGGATAAGTTCTCTTTAAACAAAGAGAAAAATTTCCAATCATCTAGATATACTTCTAATAAGCTGCGAATGAAATCCTTAAAAGCAGTCACCACTACTTTAGAAAAAACTTCAAGTGTGTTCTTGAGGCCAAAAGGAATTACCTTATATGCAAAGGATCCTCATTATGTGGCAAAAGTTATTTTAGCTCTCTATTCCTCTATTATGGGTATTTGATAATAGCCACTGAAACCATCTATGGAGTAAACTTCATGGCCTACAATAGATTCAAAAACTTCATCTATGAAGGGAATAAAAAATGGATCATCCACACATGCATCATTCAAAATTATATAGTCACCACATATTATGATCTCCCATATTTTATTAGGCTACACTACCATGGGACTAACCCAATATGCCTTCTCTCTAGGATAGATTATACCTAATTCCTGCATTATATCTAGTTCAACTTTCACTTTCAACTTCATGTTTGGATTCAACTTATATGATCTTTTATTTATGAGTTGTGCGGACTCTTTGAGCTTGATATGAATTTCACCTAGGGAAGTATCTATTCCTCTAACTTATAATTTTTTGTGGGAAACACATCTTGATAATCCCATAGGAGTTGCATAGCTTATGAAACTTTGGATTTTGTCCAATAGTCAATTATATGTGCTAGTTTAGGAATCTCCTTGATTCTAATGTTTTACACAATGATTTTTAATTGGTTTATAATAAATCTTACAATTTTCCTTGAAAATAAAGTCTTGCATCATTCTTTTCCCTTACTGCTCTAAAATTTATATGTTGCACAACTTTTCTTCTTCAATGTGTTCTATGACTAGATCCTTTAATGGTTCTACTAGTCATTCGGGTTCAAATAAATCAATTGGATCGATATCACCATAAATATCTAAATCTTTAGTTTCTTCCTCTTCATTATATATTCAATGGCATGGATGCATAAGAGATTGTTCTTCCATCTTGGCATCTTTATATCTTTGTAATTTTGTATTTAGATAATAAGTTGTATTCTTCTATGTAGTAGACTCCATCATGGTGCTTAAGTCCTTCGTACACCCATGACATAGGAAATTATTGATTTTAAAAAATGCATTATGAACCACAATATTCTCAACTTCAAACACAAAAGTCTATATAAAGTCACTTTGTACTTGTGCCTAATATTTTATCCCCCTCCTATGTTTTTGATACATATACCAAGCTGATAGTAAAGGGGAAATTGTGTAATGAAAAATATGATCCCAATACTTAGGTGTCATACATTATTCATTCCAAACTTCAACACATTTATGGATATGGATTTCAAGGCATTCACCTTCTTGAAAGTAAGGCTAATTAATCCTAATTGACTATGGTAGTTGAAATATGCTAATCATAAGTTTTCATACTATAGACACCAAAATTACATCACACACGTGCATAACACCCTATGTCAAAAACCCCCCTTGAACCCTTTTTCAATAATAATTATTAGCCTCCCTAACCCATGCTTTAAACCCTCACATATTTAATTAATTTCAAATATATAATTAAGTTAATTAAAAACCCCTTTTTCCACCTTATATGGCCACCTCATCCTAAGACTAATTCTCACCTGATGAGTCACCTCAAGACTTAGTCCCCTTATCCTAACTACCCAAGACTTTTTCTCACCCCAAAAATAAATTCCTAACCAATTATGTCCTTTTTAACCTCCTATTTCTACCATTTTGTAATGGATACCACACTTGACATGAGAAACAATAGAAAATAGGCTAAAGATAGTACTTTTACCTATACTAATGCCACCTACATTGATCAACCTATGACTGACATTGGTGGGATTACCTACATCGATTATATAAGCCAAACTCCAAACTAATGTTCAGGTTAGTAGAAATCAAGAAAACTCATTCTTATTTGCATACAGGCTTTTGGCATTCAACTTCTGATATCTTAGCTTACTGTTACCTTGCATAAGTCAACCCAAATCAGGAAATAATCTCTTGAGAACCAGCAGCACCTACTTATTTTCTCTATTTGAGGCATCAGTTCAGCAAACCTGATAGGATCCATCCATCTGGAACTTATCATTCAGTCACTACTACAGCTAAGTACATCACTTATTCTATAAGTCTTTAAGCAGTTACTTTTCTCACTTTATATCTACTATTCATTACTTTACACATTCTTAACCAAACCCTCATGAAGGAGTTATAAATCTTCCTCACTTATTTCCCCTTGTTTCAACACATGAAACCTCTGATAAAATCCATCCAAACCATACTCTCTCTCTCTCACAATTCTCCCCAACCCTCCAGACTTGACCAAAACCATTTCCTAGACCTAGAAAAGCCTTCTACAAGCTCCTAGGCAATTATTTCCCCTACCAAATTCGGTAGCCTAACTAATATCAATCACCTTCCTCACCAACCTCAGTAACATAACTGATATCAGTCACACTTTCCAACTAACCTTTGCATCCTAACCGATGTTGGTAACTACAAATTTCTAGTAACCCTTATAAGACCTACCTAAACAACTTCCAAAATACAAACTAAATATACCACCTGCACTCTATTACTTTCTACTGCACTCAAGTTATGAATAATGATAACATTATATCTCTTTTACTCTCTCTTTTCCTCTCTCTTAGTTATTTATTACTATTTTGTCTCTCAAAAGTGGACTGTCATCTCTGATGAAGTTTGACACTACTTGGAAGAAGCGCGTATCTTGGCATCCCACTCATGTATCTACTAACAAAAATTTTGTGGTAGTGTTTTCTTACTTGTAGGTAGTCCTCCCTAGCCAAAGAGGAGTGTTCATAATGTCTAGATATGGTGTACAGACCAATCTAGGTTTATTATAATCACTTATCCCTAGCCTTATCTATTTTTCTTTAGACTTCAAATAGATAAATTTTAGTGAGACATTTTTGGCATGCTCGGTGGGACCTTGGAGTTTTCTTTGGGTTCATTGCTTATTTTAATAATTCATATAGGTGAATTTTAGTGAAAATTTCATTTCTTTCACTTTTTCCTTTGTTTCTCCCTCAAATTAAAAATTCAACATTTTATTTTCTGTTTAAGGTTATTAAATTGAAACATTCTTCTTCCTTGCCACTCTTCTTTTCTCTTTGCCTCTAAAAGCAATTTATCATTTTTCTTAAAAGTTAAAAGAATATCTTATTTATTTCTTTCTTGCATGCACATTAGGATAGTGAATTTCATTATCTACTCCTATTTCATCTTTGTTTTCATTCAAATCTAAACACTTCAAATTTGGGTTTAAAACTTACTGCACTTCATTGTTTTATTGCTGCATATTAGCTCACCTAGTTAGTAACAAGCATTATGAATGAATTGTAGTGCACCTATGTTACACAACCATATCACACTCACAAAAATAAACATCGAAACTCACTTGAAAAAAGTCCCATTAAGATTTCATCACCTGGTGGATCACCTTACTCTACCTAGTTATCTTACTTGGATTTCACCACCAAGGGGAGAACCCACTTTGTTCTCTAGTAGAGTATAAACTCTAGGCAGAAGGTATATTTTGGCTACGTGACCTAGCTTAGCTTCAAATCCATGAAGTATATGGAGAAAAATCTTATAATAAGCCACATACCTGGTCTAACATATATTTCCTCTTGAGCACTAAAATTAACCTAAAACTAGCTCTATATTGATTTCTAGTACCTTTGATAACCAAATTTTATTATCACTATCTGATTACGGCATAAGCCAAAATGAGACTAAAATTAATCTCTAGGAGTTAATAATTAGTGGTTGTATGTTATTTTTCTACTTTTCTATTGCCTTCTATATTTTAGAGTTGGTAAGGACATTTTTCCATTTGATTCACAAAATCAACACTATTTGTAATACTCAATTTGTATAACCTATTATATCAGGTTTTCTAAGTGTTATTCCTTCTTACACAAACCTCTTCCATCATCTAATTTACTTAGATTCTACCTCTAGATTACTAAAACATTGGATTTTCCATCTCCTAGGATATTATAGTGATTAACATCGATTAAGAACACCGACATTGGCAGACTTTAGCTACTGACATTGGTTAATAGCACTGACATCGATAAACATTTACTACTAACATCAATCACATGACCAACATCAATGAATATGTAATTTTAATTTTCTCAAAACAACAAGCTAAAACAACCCACTTACCTACACCCAAACCTAGTTTTTCATTATTCTATCACTAATACAAAGTATTAAGACTATTTATATTTCTTGCATGGTATTGACACAAGCCCAAGCCAAAATTCTTGCCAATTATGCAAATTGTCAACCACTTCCACCTTCTCCTCTTGTTACTAATTCGATCATGGATCATACTTCAAATATAGAGCATACTCTAAGCCCCAACCAAATTCCCATTGTGCTTGAAGGAGATCAAGATTTTGCTAAATTTATTGATCATAATGTGGCAGCCCTTCAGCATTACCTTACCATGAGCCAAACCAATAATTCTTCGAGTGACCCAATCTATGGTATACCAACCTCTCTAATGAAGACAAATTTAGTTTCAACTATTTTCCCTATGGTTACCCAAACCACCACCTTGACAAGTAACCCAACCATAAACAATGTCCAAATTTTAACATCGCCAACTGCCCAATACCACCTAAACCCAGGTGTGGCTTCCCAACTTTTACAACCACAAGTAGTTTAGTCAAGTCACACTACATTTCAAAATTTGGTGGTACCTATTCCATCTACTCTCACACCTATAATTACCTGAGTTATAACTTACCCTTCATCTAGTTTAACCATGCCAATAACCTAACCGATGATAACAACATCCAACCAAAGAATAATTTTTAACCCAATGGGACAAGCCCCTTTTCTTTCTATCCCCCATCTTATGACTCATTATCCTTATGTTTCCCCAACACAACCTCAGCAAGTTATGTCATATTCTTCCTCTACTTCCTATTAGGTTCCCTACAACTTAGGGGGTATCTCCTAGACTAATCCCCCTCTAGACCTCATTAAGATGTTGATGAACAAGATGTCTAATCTAGAGACATATGTTTCTAGTTCAAATAATGTGTTATCTTATGATCAGATATGCAATGAACCCATCCATCCTTATATGCCTAGTCACCCTTATCCAAGATAATGGGAAATCCCCAAATTTACTCATTTCCAGAGTAAAGAGGACTCATAATAGAATTTATAAGCATTTATACATGCTTGTTATTTAATAGGGCATGATGATGCATTACTACTTTACACTTTCCCTATGTCTCTTTCAGGTGCTACCCTGGATTGGTATAGCTCTATACCTCAACACTCCATTTTTTCATTTACCTAACTCGCACAAATATTCCTAGACCATTTCTCTATTAACATTTCTAAAAAGGTTTCTATTATAGACCTATATTTTATTAGACAATTTGATGATGAATCTATCACAAATTTTATCTCTCATTGGATAGGATTGATCAATCAACTCTCCTTTTACTTACCCCAACCTAAGCTTATTGAGATCTTCTCAAGGGCATGTGCTAAGCACATTTCATCCACACTCTAAGCACAAAAAAATTTCACATTTGATGAGGCCTTTACAATGGTGCAAAAACTTGAGATTCAGGCTGTAGACAAAGGTAGAGTCAAGTTGCATAATAAGAACACTAATTCTAAATTGAATGACTCTTCTTCTAAAAATTCTACTTCTAACAAAAAATCTAAAGGCTCTATTAATGCGGTGGTCGATAAATTAACTTCTTCCACAACCACAAACTAAGCTATTTCCTCGATTTCCCAAAATCTGACCAAGCTCCCATTGGGGAGTCATATACATCTATTTTGGAAAAACTGTTACAACAAGGTGTCATAACCCTTCCTCAAATCAAAAATCCTATATAGTTTAACCCTTTCCATCCTATTCCACCTTGGTACAAGGAGGATGAGTTTTACAACTACCATCAAATTAAAGGTCATAATTCTAATAACTATAAGACATTCAAGAACACTGTTCAATACATTCTTGATAGGGTTGATCTCATCTTATATAATCCTAGTGCACCTATTAATCAAAATATGGATGTGTTTAACCAACCTTTTCCTAACCATTCACCCAATAAAAATTTTATTTAGACCATGACTAACTCAGGTGATCATAATATTTATACTATTAATATGGTCTTTTTGCTACCTTTAGTTTAAACTCCCATTAATAGGAGGCACCCATTTTATTGACTCCTCTCCCACAGTCAGTGGCATTTATTTTGCCCATTCTTCCTCCCTAGGTAGAAGAGCTTATTTCACCTATTCCACTCCCATGTGAGGAAGATCCTTCTTTACCACTCCTTTTGCCACTAGAAGAGCTTGTATTTCCAGTTCTTTTTGTGCCAACATTACGTATCTTCTTACCACTTGAAGACCACACCCTACCCATTCTGTAATCGCATGTTGAGAGGAACATCATTCCTATGTTATATCCTCTTGAGGAACCCTCTTCACCTACCTCTCCTCCACTAATAGAGAGTAATACCCCATCCACTCCACCTTTTCACCTTGAAGAGTCAGTGTTATCTACTCCTACGTTAGATGAGAGACCTATTGTGCCTACTTCAATTCCACCACTCTTACCACTTATTTTACCTATGGAAGATCATAATTTACCTATTCCTTGCCCACATTTTGAGGGATAAATAAACCATATGCTCTACCCTCTTGAGGAATCCTCTTCACCTGTCTTTCCTCCACCCATGGAAGACTATGCCTCTTCTCCTATCTCTATCGAAGAAGACCATGTTATAGCTCTTTCTCATCTTTAACCCAAAGTAGTAGAGACTAATAATTTTCCTCTATCTCAAACACCTCAACCTTATAAAGACATAACCATAAGGCCTATATCAACTTCATCTAAACCCTTCTCGTGGTTGGTGAAAAGTCTAGAATTTATTGACTCAATAAGGCTAGATCATGTGGTATTTTAGGACTCACTTAAAACTCCTTATCCAACACAATGAGTGTAAAACTTTACCACCAACCCCCTCACTACCCTTTACCCCAATGTCTTTGACAAAGCCATATATTCTTTACCAAAATCATCAAAATTTCATCCATCTATGTCAAAATCCTCACCCTCACAAGCATATACCACATTAAAGTAGATCAGGCCTTTAGTCATATGCCCTGTCTATAATCTAATTCATCATTAGGTGAAATTAGATCTAACTCTCCAACCACAAGTTGGAGTTTTATAGTCTAAACTACATAAAAATGTTAAGCTTCCTAGATCTTGCCGATCCTTCCCTCTTTAACCTTCAGCTTTACCATCAATTTTGGGACCACACCCCTCTACTTTAGTTGGAGTATCACTAATCCAAGTGAAAAAAGGCTAATTTACCTCCATTACTACCTTTTCCACTTGGTAGGCCTTTCACATCTAACACCATGATACCTAACACTAAGAAAGTGTTAGAAAAATATGTAACTCCACCACCACCAATTAAGGCACCATGTAAAATCACCCCTATGACTCCTAAACAAAGGAAGGTTTCCACTCATATTACCATAACAAGTATGAGCCCACTCATATGCTCTCAGAGATTTTTCCTATGTCAATTGTTGCAATATTTCATAATAACTCTTCCTCCCATTAAGACTTATAGACCTCTTCAAATGAAGCCATCTCGGTTTAGTGATACACAAGTGTGTTTATATCATCATTCACCTATACATGATATTGAGAGTTGTAAATCCCTCAGAGTAGTCATTTGATAACACTTTGATGTCGACACTCTCTATGTTGATACTCTCATTAACATTCCTATTATTCCACCTAAATTCAAACCTAGAGATGTTATTGTACCTCTTTTTCCACTTCCTTCACCTATATTTCATATCAACATTGTTAATGTGGCCATGCGATCAAAAAACCAAAAGGATAAAGGTAAGGAAAAAGCTATTGCTCCTTGGGCTCATCCCTTTTCCAAAGACACTTCTCCTTTGAATCCCAAGATTTCCATTTTGGGTGTCCCAAAACTAACATCTTCTGGCATTATTCAAAACTCTATGGTGAAACACCTTCACCAAACTACTGTGAAAATGTCCTTGTATGAGTTAATCCAGAACTCACCCCAACACTGTCAAGATTTGATTAATGCCTTGCAAGTGATTGAGGTACAACCTGATGATCCACAACCTCTTACAACTTTGGTCAGCTCTCTTAATTTCATCTCCCTAATTTCCTTTAGTAATTTGGAAATTCCACTTTAACACCCTGAAGATCAAGATTTTACACTTTTTATTATCACATATATTGATCAAACTCATGTCAAGAGAGCCATGATCAATGGTATAACTAGTATTAATATTATTTACACCCATGCCTAAAAAAAATTAGCTCTTCTTGAAAATTTCATGTCTCAAACCAACGTGGTACTCCACTCCTTTAATGATATCATAGCTACTATAGTGGGTACTGTTGTCTTACATATCCATGTAGGTCCTTGAATAATTCTTGAGCTTATATATGTTGTAGAAGGATATTTAAAATATAGCATCCTGCTTGGATGACCTTGGATACGTGCTATGACATGGGTACCCTCAACTTTGCACCGCTATCTCAAGTTTGAACATGATGGCCAATTGCATGTTATACCCATTGATCCACCTCCATTTAAAACATGTAACATGACTTATAGTCCCAATGATTTTCTCATTACATTGAAGGAATCATCTTCTTTGCATGATACTTTTGAAGCTTCCACAAGCTCCACTACCCCGATTACATAGATACTGACAACACACATTCCTAACAAAGTTCCAATGGAGGAAACGTTTAAATATTTGTCACTCAAAAAATATCATTTTTTTAGGCTCAACATGTTCTATACTCCACATGAGTATGTAAAGATTCATATGCACCTAAATTATAATCCTTGTATTGGGATGGTAATCCTTATGGCACCCCTAACCTTCAAACTAATTTCACATGTGGGGGAACTGATCAGGTTCCCACTGTCAAAAATCCATCTTCTTCACCACAACCATTTACCTGTGACTTCTCTTTCCTAAGCAAGCTTAGATTTGCTCACACTTATCTTTATAGGTTTGCCTAGAAAGGATTTGGTTTGGGTCATTATGAGTAGGGTATCCATACACCTATTGAATATCCCACTAGCCAAACCATTGAAAATTCAAAAAAGAGGCATGGAGTGGGTTATGATGAATGAACTAAACTCACCAAAACTTCCTATGTACTAATTATTGAAGAGACAGTCTCTCCTTTTACACCTTCTTTTCCACCATCACCTACCAAATTAGAGGTATCTATACCTCTTAAATTTTTTTTCCAATAAATTCCATCCATTTGGGGCCTCTCACCTATCACCAAAGTAATGAAACAAAGTCCCTTCCTCTCATTCATCTTAAAAGTATTGATGAAGACTCTTCCTCTATTAACACTATCCAATGTCAAGATTATGATGCTATTCTCACATACATGGGTGTAGATGATTATTAAATCTAATGATCTCTCACATCTAATCACAAGCTATGTTAAATGAATCAACCATTGACATCAATTTGCCCTCTCATGATAACCCCCACATATTCAAGATTGGCGAATCTTTAAATTCCTCTAAGTAAGTTGATTATGCCACATTTATTAATAACCATAGCAAAGCCTTTGCTTATTCTTATAATGACATGCATAGTATTAACCCCTTTACCATCACCCATAACATTATCACCAATCACGATGTGAAACCTGTTAAGTAGAAGCTTCACAAGATTCATCCTCGTATTGCTCTCCTTGTTAAAGAAGAGATCCAACACCTCCTTTCTATTAACTTTATCAAACCCATCGACTACTCATAATGGATTTCCAATATTTTTCCTATCATAAAAGTGACCAGGGGAATCGACATTTATACCAACTATCATGTCTTAAACCTCACTTGTCCAAAGGATGACTTCTCATTACCAAGTATCGAACAACTTGTTGATCTAACAGCTAGCTATGAGATACTATCACTTATTTATGGGTTCTCTAAATATAATCAATTCTTAGTTTCTCTCAAGGATCAACATAAGATAGCTTTCATTACCACATGAGGGACTTTTTGTTATTAAGTTATGCCTTTTGGTCTAAATAATGTTGGTGCCACTTATCAACATGCTATGACTTACATCTTCCATGATCTCCTACATAAAATTATGAAAGATTATGTGGATGAATTACTTGGAAAGTATAAATTTTACCAAGATCACTTGATGATTCTCAAAATCATATTTACTCATCTCCTCCAATATAATGTTTGACTAAACCCAAAGAAATGTGTCTTTGGTGTTATTTTTGGTAAGCTCTTAGGTTTTATCATTTCTCTCCATGGTATTGAAGTTGACCCTGCTAAGGTTAGAACAATACTAGATATGCCTCCACCTACTAATATCAAACAACTCTGCAGCCTTCAAAGCAAACTTTGGTCAATATATCACTTCATCTCCCAATTGTCAAATCATCACCAACCCTTTCACCATCTCCTCAAAAAATATGTCTCCTTCTATTCAAACATAGATTGCCAGGAAGATTTTAATGCACTCAAATAATATCTCCTTTCCCCACCAATTCATATCCCACCTAAGGAAAATCATCTTTTTTACCTTTACATCTCTCTAACAAACCATTCTCTGGGTGTTATGATTGCACATTGAGATGATCACCATCAAGAATAAGTGGTTTACTACATAAGACACACACTTATTGATTATTATTTTTGATATACCCATACAAAAAAACTTTGCCTCACATTGGAATTTTCAGCCTCCAAACTCTACCATTATCTCCTAAATCATAAAACCTATGTGGTCACCCATATTGATCCCCTCAAATACATGCATTTAAATCCATATCACAACCAACATGTAGCTTAGTGGTTCATGCTCCTTGCTTAATTTGACTTAGAGTTTATTCAACAAAAGTCTATCAAGAGGCAAGCGTTCACTGACCAATTAGTTACCACCCATTTACCTAACAACCAACCTTCAAACCTCAAATTCCTTGATGAATCCATCACAACACTCTCCACTGATAACATCTCCTATCAAACAATGATGTTCTTTGATGGATCTAAATGTCAATATGGTGGGGGTGTGGGGGTCATTATTATTCCTCTAGATGGTGAGCCTACGCCTTTGTCATTTAAACTAAATTTTGAATATACTAACAATATGGCCAAATATGAGGCTTTGATCTTAGGGCTTCAAATGGCTCTCTTCTTAGGTATCAAATCTATAACCATTTTTGGTGATTCTCAACTAGTGGTTAATCAGGTTAATGGTTCCTACCTATGCAAAAACAAAACTATGTAGTGGTGTAAACATCATGTAGATATGCTATTGGGATTATTTGAATCTTATCTCTTACAAATTGTTCTTTGATCTATAAATAAGTTTGTTGACACAATGGCTTCATTTGCTTCACATATACCCTCTTCATCCTCTTCCTAAAAAATTCATGTCATCATGCATTGCTTAACATTACCCTCATATGTATCAACTAACATTCTCTTTATCAGAAATGTAACATCTAACCCACATGACTTATGGTACAAGCAACTCACAGATTATCTTTCCTTTTCTATTACCCATTTTGATCTCTCCAATAATGGGAAATGTGCCTTCATAAAATGTGCCACTCATTACACTATGCTAGGGGGACTTCTCTAAAAGTGAGGTTTTGATGGTTTTCTCCTTAGATGCCTCACTAGTACTAAGTCTCCCTTCACTATGAAGGAAGTCCGTGATGGGATTTGTGATGGACATCTAAATGGTCATATAATTTCCAAGCGTATCCTTCGACTCAGCTATTATTATATAGCACTCCAATATTGTGTCGATTATGTTTGATGTTGTGTCAAATATCAACAACATTCTAACCTCCTTCACATTCTAAGTCATGCATCACAATTCACCAAAGACTTCTGGCCTTTCTCCCAATGGGGCTTGGATTTAATCAGGGAGATTAACCCTCATTCATCTTTCCATCACCATTCTATCATTACTACCACTAAATACTTACTTAAGTGGGTCGAGGCTATTTCTCTCATCTCCACTAAGGCTAAAAAAAATTTTGACTTTATCAACCATCACATCATTTGTCAATTTGGTGTCCCAGATAAAATTATAATAGATAATGTTAAATATTTCAAAAACAAGACTGTCTAAAGTCTTTATGATACATTTATAATCAAATTAATATTTTTATCACCTTACTATCCACAAGTGAATGGATAAGTAGAATCTTTTAAACAAACATTTGCCAAAATTCTCATGAAGGTAGTCAACAATATGGGCAAGAATTGGCACACACACATTCCCTTTGTTTTATGGGCTTATCGCAGTAGCATTTGAACCCCTATGGGTGCTACACCTTTTTCTTTGGTCTATGGGATGGAGGTTGTTTTGCCTCTTAATGTTTATATTCCTTATCTTCATAATTATCTAAAAGACATACTAATGATGACTTTCACCAAGAACATTTGGCTCAACACAAATTACTTGATGAATACCATCTCATATCCCTCAACCACCTGCAAATCTATTAAGAGCATATCAAATGCACTTAGAAAAAAAACCTTAAAGAGTGAGATTTTAATATTAGATATCTCATCTTAAAATAAAATCAACATGTGATGAACATAAAGAGAAAATCAAATGGGGTAAGTTTGCTCTTAATTGGCTTGGACCCTACATCATAACTCACAAGTATGGCTTAGGAAATTATCACGTGTCTTCTCTCAAAGGAAGGCCAAAACCCAAGCCTTTAAATTCCTTACACCTATGACTATTCTTTTTTTAAATAAGCATCACTTCACCTCATGTTTAACTTGAGCTCATCCCTTGATCACTCCTATTACATTCATTTCCCTTCTTCTTAATGCTTACTTCTACACTCTTAGTTAACTTATGAAGTACTATGGTTTTTCCCTCAAAGTGGAAAAATCCTAAGCCTCTATAGTCTTGTCCATGACTAAACATAAAAAAAAAAGAGTGGGATATCTAGACAAGTTATAATATCTCAGGTCATGATTCTCAACATAGACTACTCCCTTGAAGGATAGCTACATAACTTCCATTTGTTACTATTAATAGACTACTCCCTTGAAGGATAGATATTTATACTCAAAAAAAAATACTTAGACCACTCCTTTGAAGGATGGCTTGGCCAAGATTTGTTATCAAAGGGAAAAACAAGTAAAAATATTCTCATATTGATCAGCTTCATATGATCAACTTCCCATATAAAATCTCATTTTAGGCTTCCCACATTGATCAACTTACAAAAAAAAATATTTAAGTCATGGAATTGCCTATAATAGATCTTGAGTCACTCAAAGTAGGGGCATATCATCCCCACTTCGAAGATTACACTACCCAAACACTTTCACTCATTTTACCCTTTTTCCCTTGTACTCTTTCAAGGGACTTTGAACTCACTTAACACAAGGTGAACATGACTCTTCTCTAATAAAAAAAATGGTCCAATGATGCAAATCATGAAAGAGGCTCATATTCTTAAGCCTATTTATGTTATGATTTTGGTCTTTTCCAGTAATCAAGGATTTTGCCTCTTTATTTTCCCATCCAAATCACATGTTGATCTCTCTATTGAGATGAAAATTTCATACAAACACTATCAAGCCTACTCTATTTATTTTAATCATACACCATCACAAATATGGAAAAAATCTAAAAAAAATAACATAACCAACGTATTCATTTTAATCATACACCATCACAAATATGGAAAAATGTTGAGATAAAGCTAACAAATCAACTATGCATATATCATCACACATATGGGAAATGCTAGTCTAACTCAACTCACATGCTCAACATTAGCATAAAATTAATATAACATTAAAATAGTAATAATCATTTACATCAACATCATCATCACAATCACAATAATATATACGCTCAATATACATGTACATCAATACATCATCACAATATCATCTCTCTCTCAAAATATACATCTCTCATCTTCATCTCGTAGGATAGTGTGCATATAACATATATAAAAATAATAAACTCTGGCACTCAGAGTCCTCAAGGCTCTCCATGTGGTCATGAAGAAGAAGTGTCATTGCCATTCTCTACCTATATATGTCTACATGAGCTAGAAGTTGTGGTAGATGTCACTTATCACTCCTACTCTCTAAACTCAAAATACATCTAAATCTATGGGAACTCCCAAATGGCCCTTTCATAATAAGCAATTTCATCAGGGGTAGTAGTATATCTCACCAAAGATACAGTTTGCAGTGGTCCCATCACACCTATTAAAGGCCTAGCTTGTATTGGTCCCTATGGTGGAGGAGTAGCTTGACCTACTACTCTTAAAATATCCCTCTCCACTATAAATGTAGTAACTTGGCCCTATAATACCTTGATATGGCCCTGTAATTCCCTAACATGTCTCTGTAATGTCACCACCTATCCCTGTAAAACTAATACTTATGCTTGAGTTATATTTCAAGCCTACACTGCTGCATCTTGAGCTTGCATTGCTACATCATATCCCTATATCACTATATCCCATGCCTATACCACTATCTCTCTCTCTCTCTCTCTCATCAAACCTTTCAAATCTAGTGGTGGCCTCCTGACCTCCACCATGGGATGAAAACCTGCCCACCAAGCCATATATGACATTGTGCATGTTGGATCTAATACACCCAGCCCTATTGGTAACTCCTCAAAATTTAGCCCATCTGTCCCCTATGGCAAGGGTAAGGGTGCATCTATATTATCCCTCCTATATTAAGGGAAGGTAGGTGGTACATTCTATAGCAATTTGAACTACCTCTTGACCTGTGCCATGGGTACCATCTCTAGCTCACTGGCTCATCTCCCATTAACCCATAATGAGCTCTATAATCCAACCAACTACTCTGCCTATCTTCTAAATGAAGGGTATGTCAAGTAGGGTCTCCACATAATATTTGTAGGGATCAATCCCTCTATCATACACCTATAATATTCAATATCATGCACTATGTCATCTACTTAGGTCTAGGCCATACCATCTCTCTGCCATCTAAAGCCCACCCTAAAATTGGCTAGAATCATGGTAGGTAACCCCAATGGCCATGTCACCATGATATGCTTTTATTCCCAATAATGGATTAAATGCTCGACACACAAACTTTATCACTATCATCGTATCAACCCCCATAGCTCTCCATATAACTATGCCAAAAACACTGGTCCCCATGCAAATATAATCCACTACTCACCCATATATGCCAAGACAACACCAATGTAATAAAAAATCTCCCACCATCTACATTTGGTAATGCATAAATTATAATCCCTATCATCATTAGGATGCTCAATTGATGCTACTCCTCATCAGTAATAAATAGTGGCTCATAGGCAAAGCTCACTGAGTGATAGGTCACCTCACTAACATGTTTTCCAAATAATGCCACCATGTGAATATCATGTTCCTCTCTCAAACATGAGAAGAGATCCTCACCCTTGAGTGGCAACCATAAAATCCTATATACATCCTCCTAGGTCACTGTCAACTCTTTGATCGATAGATGGAAGGTGTTGGTGGTATGATCCCACCTCTCGATCAATGTTATCATCAAACTCACATCTCGTATGACTCTGCAATATCATCACACTCCCCCTAAACCTATGACTACCATGTGCTCTCACTCATTTGGGGTGATATACCACCTCATCCATGTTAGCAACATCATTAGGTGATCTCATAGTATCAACTCTAGCCCCACCTACATCCATACACACACAACTCAAGTCACATACTTTCTAATATAAGTTGCCATTGATTTTTTCCCTTTACACTGGGAGAACTACATTGGTCTAAGGCCCTTTATCAGGCTATGTAGGTAATACTCAATCGACAAAAGGTTTTTTGAGGTTAGCTTAGCCATATACCCACCTAACTATCTAACCTTCTCTTCCTTCTCTACCCTAAGCTTCACTACCTCTCTCTCCACCCTAGGCCCAACTGCCTATCATAACTCTAGGCCTCATGGCTTATCTCCCTAAACTTTAACCCTAATGACCTATCTTTTGAGCCTTAGGTCCCCTAACCTATTTCAACCTATCCTTTTTTACCCATTTCTCCTAACACACTTCTAACCATACCTTAGATATTTCCCTAGACTCCAAGAGAACTACATTGGCTTGAGGCCCTTAATCAAGCTATGTAGGCAACACTCAGTCGACAAAAGGTCTTCTAAGGCTAGCTCGGCCATTAAGTTAGTTACTTACTTTAATTAAGGATCCAAATTGACCTTTTCTCCTATTTTTTGGTTATGTATAGTCACTAACGTTAGTTTAGTATGCTGACATTAGTGATTGATGTTGATTGATGTTGGTAGTAACCTACCAACATTAACATCATGTTGGTCAATGTCAGTGGACCCCACTAACATCAATGACTGGTTTGATTATAGGGTTGAATAACCCATCCGCCATATTAGCTTTTCCCCTAAAAACCTACCCCAAATCCTTACCAATTTCACCTAAACCTATTCTACCCTATTTCCTACCCCCTTCAACACATTTATTTTTCCCATCCTCCAAAATTAGCTTATAAAATAAGACTAACCAACTCAAATTCAAAATTAACTCATGAAGACTCTTACCTCATCTTTCTATCTCCTCCAGGCTAGAATATCCAACTCTTATGGTGGAATTCCTCCTATTGGGTCCCCTCCTAGCTCCACCATCTCAGTCACACTCAAAGCTCTTTTTCTCTCCAATCAAATGTTGTAAATGAGTTTTGGTGGGCTACCAAACCCCTTTTATTAGGTTTGGTCATCCATCAACATCAACATACTTGACCTAATCCATTGATGTCAATAATATTTCCCACTGATGTTGTCAACCTTGCCTAAACCACTGATGTTGGCACTATTTACTAATGACATCAAAAACATAACTAATGTTGGCACCATTGCATTAGAAGTACCACCAACAAACACAACCCTTTAGACTCTACCAATAATTTGGGGCAACTTGGAGATCATGTATATCTACCTGACCATAGAAACCAACTTAGAGATCACATATATCTCCCTAACCATGACAACCACCCTTGGATATCACTTAAATCTCCACCCTTGATGACTTCAACTGGAGATCATGAATATCTCCTCACTCATTGACACTTTTACACCAACCTTGCATTGCTTGTCTAGACTGCTTATGCTATTCCATTATAGTTGGATATCATAAACATGCATGTATATTAGGTGTTTTGGATATCAACCAAGCTTATCTTATCACCTATAACCTTTTTTGTTTCCCAGGGGCACTTCCTACCTTAGATGCCTGCGACACATGGACCAATTAGAGCTACAATTTTTATTTTTTTGACCTTATCAGTTATCACTTACAAGTTATGCTTTAGTTATTTCGATTTGAGTCCTCCTCCACATTACCTTTTTTGGATATTATAGACTATAGCTTGTAGTAGCATATGCATAAGTATTGATACCCCATTCTCTTCCACTTACCTAATTCACTTCTTATCAAACTGGTACTTGATTTTGGTTTCTCCTCCATTGATTCCCATTTTGAGGGGGGATACCTCATCCAATACCTAGAGCATCTAACTCCTATTTTTATCTTGAAACTTGTCAGTACAAATTACAAGACAAAAATGGGTAAATGTAGACACCAAAATTATGTCACACATGTACATAACTCCCTATGTTAATAACCCCCCTTGATCCCTTTTTCAATAATAATGATTAGCCTCCCTAACCCATGTTTTTACCCCTCACATATTTAATTAATTTAAAATACATAATTAAGTTAATTAAGAACCTCTTTTTCCACCTTACCTAACCACTTCATCCTAAGACTAATTCTCACCTAATGAGTCACCTTAAGACGTAGTCCCCTTATCCTAACTACCCAAGACTTGTTCTCACTCCAAAAATAAATTTCTAACCAACTACGTACTTCTTAACCTCCTATTTCTACCATTTTGTAATAGATATCACACTTGGCATGAGAAAAAATAGTCTAAATATAGTAATTTTACCCATTCTAATGCCATCAATGTAAATTAACCTACGGTTGATGTCAGTGGGATCAACGATGTCGATTATATAAGCCAAACTCTAAACTGATGTTCAGGTCAGTAGAAATCAAGAAAACTCATTCTTATTTGCATACAGGCTTTTGGCATTCAATTTTTGACATCTTGGCTTACTATTACCTTATATAAGTCAACCCAGATCAGTATCCAAGTTCTTGAGAACCAATAGCACCTACTTATTTTCTCTATTCAAGGCATCAGTTTGGCAAGCCTGATAGGATCCATCCATCTGACACTTATCATTTAGTCACTACTATAACTAAGTACATCACTTATTCTATAAGTCTTTAATTAATTACTTTGCTATCACTTTATATATGATGTTCATTACTTTACACATCCCTGACCGAATCCTTGTGAAGGAGTTATAAAGTTTCCCCACTTGTTTCCCCTTGTTCCAACAAACCAAACCTCTAAAAAGATCCATCTAAACCATACTCTCTCTCACACACACACAACTCTCCCTAACCCTCCAGACCTAACCAAAACCATTTCCTAGACCCAAAAAAGCCTTATACAATCTCCTTGGTAGTTATTGCCCCTATCGACCTTGGCAACCTAACTGATATCGGTCACCTTCCTCACCGACCTCGGTAGCATAACTAATATTGGTCACACTTTCCAATTGACCTCGATAGCCTAACCAATGTCGACAACTATGGATTTCTAGCAACCTTCTAAGACCTACACAAAAAACTTCCAAAATATAAATTGAATATACAACCTGCATTATGTTACTTTCTACTGCACTCAAATTACAAATAATGGTAACATTATCTCTTTTTTCCTCTTTCTTATTTATTTATTACTCTTCATCTCTAAAGAAGTTTGACAATTCCTAGAACAAGCATGTATCTTGGTATCCCACTCATATATCTACTAACAAATATTGTGTGGTAGTGCTTTCTTACTTATAGGTAGTCCTCCCTAGTCAAAGAGGATTGCTCACAGCATCTAGATACGACACGTAAACCAATTTAGGTTCATTATAATCACTTATCCCTATCTTTCTTCCCTATTTTTATTTAGACTTGAAATAGACAAATTATAGTGAGACACACACATCATCCCAATAATGATGATCATCTCTATGAATTATCCACCATGTCACTGCAACTCCTTTCAAAGAGTAATTCAAGGCACTAACCTGTTGACTGATCATAGGTACATGAACTTGTAGGCACAAAATGAATTGATTAATGTCCTTAGTCATATAGTACAAAGGAGGTTATCTTTCTATGATAAAGACCATTATTATAGGTAGAGTTCATGATCACCATAAGCCTAGTTAAGTAGATGTGTATCCGAGTCTCCACTTATAGATGAAACTATTTCCCAAGGCAAGGTGCCTTTTCTAGTTAGCTCTATATAGTCCTGCATATGATCATCTACTTAATAGATAAATTCAACTTCTGAGTGAGTAGGGGATTTATCAGACATGGATGCACAATCTTCTATGATGAATTATGGTGTCAATAGTTGATTAACTATGAGTTTAGGATCTTATTTTTTAGAGGTCTTGAATTTTTGAGTGAGTAAATATTTCACCTGAGGTTTGTTATGCTTATATAAGAAATTACACTCAATTTCACGTAAATATTTTAGGTTCTCCTTAGAGTTTACCTTCATTTAACTAGTTTCTTGTATAACATAAGGAGAGTCTGGTTCAACCATAATGATGTAGGGTTTATGCACCTTATGTAAAGGAATGACTACAATCTTATCTCCCTAATGCACCTCTAACTAATTTTGCATAGTATTGATAGTCATTTGACCATCATATGCCCATTCATTATTTTTTTCATAATGATGACTTCAAATTCACCTCATAGGCTTAGTTATATGATTATGATCTCAATGTATTCTAACTAGCCAATGGGTTCAACTCTTCTATAGTCTACTAAACTCAGAGTCACTGGATTATAACTGAGAAATGGCTATCCAATCACCTCCCATGTAGACCTAAGGATCATGTTAACCATTTTGAAAAAATTAAATACAACATTTAAAATTTCATATCTTGCAACTTCAATGTCGATTCATGCATCTACATCCCAAGGCTTCTTTGTTTTTACATACCAAACAAGTTTTTATGTCTTTTGTTATCCTCACTGTACACACTCCAGTGAATTATGTAGCAAGTGTGTGATGTTTTGAGAAATGTCTTCATTACACATTATTCTTAACATATTCAATAAATTTGTTAGCATAGTAACAAATCCATCTTGGCCCATAATGTACATAATCTGACCATACATTTGGGAATTTGTTTCTATACAATCTCCTTAAGTAGTGGCTTGGTGTTGAATACTTCAACATCTTTGTAACATCATACATCATCCTCTTTTCTACAAATAGATCTAAGTATTTGTCTTATTTTGCTTTCCAGATTCCCTGGTCTTGAGGCATTTCAAGAGGTGGCAATCCTCTCTCTATGTGATGGTGTCTTGTAATGGTGCTCATAAATGCATCCTCTTTTGGATGCACATTCACCGTGTTAACATTCCCGATGGTCTTTTCCTTTGTTTGTTTTTACAAAATAGGATAATTGTCTATATCATGTTGCTCATATAACCTAAAATAGGCATAATAAGATTGTTTTTGGTGAGTCAAAGGGAAATTTAATTGCACATGGTTATAATTTCCACATAAGTAACATTAAAAATGAGGGCATGATAATTATTTCCTCTACCACTTTGATAACCTCCTTTGTATCCGCCCCTAAATCCTCCTCTATTTGATTGATAATCTCATCTATATCTACCCTATTGCTAAATTATATTCTAGTGCTGATGTTTTTGGGTATTATCTACAATACCATAATATTTTTATGCAACTGGTGGAGTCCAACTAGTTTGTTGTTGTTGCATCATTATTGATTTTCAAGATGCTGAGTATTGGTATTGTAGTGATGTGGTGTCCAACCTGATGAAGGAGGAGTCCATCTGGCTATACCTTGAGGCTAGTATCAAGCCAAAATTGGAATCCATTATGGACTTACTTGGTTTTCACAACCCTTATCGACCTATGGGCCTAGAATCATCTGCTTCATCAAGGACACTTACTACGTAGTGATGATAACTACATTCTTTATAATATCTTCTTTAAGATCCTACAATTTTTTTCATCATGATTATGCGATTTACAAAAATTAAAATACAAAATCTACAAGATTTTTATATACTATTGCAAGAGACAACACTATGTTGTTTCATGCCCTACTACTCTATAATATTCATAGAAATCTATCTTGATCTTAGGAAAATCATTCCTATGATGTCCTTCTTTCCCACACTCCATGCACCATAATTTAGATTAGGTTTATCTACTTCATGATATTGTTCCATCCTCTTCATAAAATCTTGCAATTTATTTTCAATCTTAGAACCCATTATGGGAGCTTCCTAATAATATTCAATTTATTCCATGTGGAGATCAATAGCTTTAGCATCTACGTTAGTAGTATATTGAATTTGTGTTATAACAAACCTAATCTTGGAGTGCAGTCCTTTGATAAACCGGATAGATTTATTTTTATCTTTATCTTATAAGTCAAACTCCACCTTATTCATAAAATTTGATAACCTATGATCATAATCATAGACTGATTCTCCTGACTTCTACCTAATCTCCTTTAGATCTTGAATAGTCTGACCTATACATTTCTTGATTTTAAATTCTACAATGAACCACTCCTTAACCTATTGTAGATTTACCCAAACAATATATATATATATATATGTATATATATATATATATATATATATATATATATATATATATATATATATATATATATATATATATATATATATATATATATATTCAAGGGCTATTTCATTCAATTCCTTGATTAATTCACACTTTTTTATAACCTCATCAGTAATACCATTGGCTTTCCATCTTATCTCACATGTTAGTAAGTACTGCTCAGGGTCTGTAGACCTATCATATGTCGGCAGATTGATAAATGCTCCTAAATCACCCATATTATAAATTGGTGTTGAGGGGATCTATTATGCAACTATTATAGTGGGAGGCTACATTCTGTGTGATCTTGCCTATGCATTAAAAATACTTACACACTAAGTGAGTTTGTCTATGCATTATGATTTTTTGTATTTATTGCTTTTCTCTACTTACTTTAAATGAACCTTACAAACTTCAAATCCTTATGAATTGAGTTTGTTTCAATTTTGGTACCCCATTGATGCACTTGTTCTAAAAATGGACCTTCCTAACTACTATTTGCTTGTCCTTCTGGTTTAAAACTTTTACTAGAATATAACAAATTGGGCTATAGGGACGTGTACTCTTCTAGTGAATGATTCTTTCCTATGATTTCTTCTCCTTCCAAGCTTTAACCTATGATTACTCTCTGACTTTGTATTGATTCATGTCATTCTTTTGGTAATACTCATTCATATAGTTGTATATTACATTTATCATCTAATTGATCTACCTCTACACTATTCTTATCTTCATCTTTGAACATCTCTTCTTCTTCTCGCTCTTCATCACTCCCTTCTTTCTGTCGACATTCATCTTCTTATTTCATCTCATATTTATTCACCCTTCATTATTTATCTCTTTATTCTCATTTATCAACTATTTTACAGCTACTCTTAACTCTACTCATAGCTACCTTGGTAATTTTATATTTACTCCATCTATTTTTTTGTTATAGCTCACGTTCTGAATCCAAACTCTTCTTTTGACTCTTCTTCCCTTGTGTCTCCATTATAAATTCAGGTCCAAGCCTTATTTATTCATCTAATCATCATTCATTTTCATGTTGCACACACCCCCATACACCCAAATCAACTACTATATATTGATTAAAGTAGGCACCATGGCCTTGTCCACAACCAACATCTTTATTAGGAGAGGTAGTCACTACAAAATTTTCCCTCAAATTCTTTTGATGAATAAAGCCTTTACAGTTTCAAAAGTTATGTGTCCTTGTAATACAAAATTAGTTATATATTCATCTACTATAGTAGTAACACAATGATTTATTTCTCTTGTCTAGTTAGTTTCCAATCTCTATAACCGATCTGTGTTTTCTTTAGTTTAGGTTATAGTTTTTTTGTCTTTGTTTTAAAGCAATAATATTCCAACCATGCTAACTAGTTAGCTAGTAATTTAGGCAACTCACACCAAATTGTTTTGTAAATTTCTCCATAAATATGCTCTCGAATGATCTCCTGAATGGTAAGATTGGTCCTTTTTTATTATTATTCTACAAAATTACATATCCTTTGGTTTAATCATATCTCAATATCTCTTTGCCCTGGTAACCATCTTAGCATAATTTCCTCCAAAAAGACGTTCCACGCTTATCACACCATTGTTATCATAGGTTCCTGAAGCATCAAAACATGCTAAGGACGAGGATAGTAGTGAGATATTTCATGTGCACAAAATATTTTATCATAAAAAAATAGGAATTTGGATGACAAAAATAAATAAACATTAATTATTCTGCATTATTGAGTAAATTAAGAATGACCAGTATTTGCATGAACTAAAATAATGCATTCAGAATAGTTTAGACAGAAAGTAACCAAAACATTACACACGAGAATGCACACAAGGAACATAATAATAAATCACATAGGTAACCATAACCAGATAATCTCTATTGATCTCTTCTAAAAAGTGGAACCCTCTTCTTCTTACAAACAAAAGGATATATAAATGTTTCTATTCTATGATTGTTCATCTTCTTCTCATACTTGGCACCAAAAGTGGAGTCTCTTCATAGTCTAGCCTATTACAAGTCGTGAAGATTAGACAAAATAGACTATACAATGACAAAATGAGTGCATAACGCATAAATATTTGACAAATATCATGTGCAACTTTAGAATCCATGTTCTTATACCAATAATTGTTCACATATATATCTCTTATAAGCTACATCTCTCATGTTCATGTACCAAGTCTTATCACGAGGTCTACAAGTTATACCAAGGACCCTACACATTTAACTTACATTACATCACCATCATTCAAACTCTTGTTTCAACACACTTGTATCAAAAAAATCATAGTAAAACATATAGTTGAACTTTATTATTTAGGGAGAGCAATGCAAGTCTTTTTTATCATTTGGGTTGGGAACATTCATAAGCTCACTATAACTATAGTATGCACTAATTCTACTACATGGAAGATATATAGTTCCAACCCCTAAGAGGAGGCCCAGGCCACTTACGTTGGCACAAGTTCTATTCTTGTGACATTATAAAGAATTAGGTCTACAATGAACAAGATGAATTTCAATCAAATTTTCTCGTAATCTCAATGAATTGAAGCCATGAACATGATCATCTATATATATTGAAGCAAGTTAGAAAGTTATAGAACCTGAAAATTAGTAAAGACCAAAATTATAGCAAGGTTCATTATTGATAATAATGGGTCACAAACGACAATTGATTTTTTCCTCATGTCACAATCAACGGTCTACCAATTATATTCCCTTATCCTATCACACCACTCAAAAACTCAAAATCCTATTTCTAGTCTCATAATGTATATATAATGCCCAATTATGTGTGTTTTAGTCACTTATTTATCTATTGTTACTACTATTAGTCATCATTCCTCAATGTACTTTCAATATTTATTTTAGACAATATGAAAAATCTTATTGTTGTTAATTGTTGCATCATCTTAGATCTCTATTATACCTAATTTTTCATAAGTGTGCATAGTGTAATCTCATTGTACACCTTTTTGGTAAAACATTTTTTAATATGTTTGTTTCTATGTAAAGTGCTTCCACTCAACATGCATTGCATCATCTATACCCTCATATTTGACTCTTTAATGTTCGTCTTTGGAAGGGTGAATTTGTTTGTCTTAGAGTATGCCTGAGTATATTTTTGTTGATATAACTCATAAAATTTAAATACATCTACATTTAGTTATTTCAACTGATATATTTATGTTAGGGATAATCTTTGAAAAAATACTAAATTACAAGCCAATTTTAGATTAAAAGTATTAAAATAATGATTTAAAAAAAAAGAAACGTGTATAGATTGAATGGCATGATATTTAAGTCAATGATTTTACATCTATGGATTTATTATAAATGCAAATTACTCTAATTTTTTTGTTAGGTGGTTCTTATATTTATTGGTGTGTTGTTTTTGATATTGTACATCATTGAGGGGCTTAAAAAATATCAAGGAAGTTTAGATTTTTCTTGGTACAATGTAGATCCTAAAATATACTATTTTCCTTATAATTTTTAGGTTCAACAACCCAATTAGAGTTTGGAGAAGAAGTGCAATTTTCCATTGATAGGCACACAAGTTTCATAAATCGAACGAGGTTTTTAGATCCCTAAATATGATAAATGTAATCATCAAAAGTGTTTCGGTCTCCTTGATACTTTCTAGAACCATATGGTCTAAAGTTATGGTAACTAAAAATAAAACTTACGGTTTAGAGAAGGTCCTCTGTTCACCATGAGTGTTTGGGGTTCTAGTTATCTTACCAAAAAACTCTTATTTCTATTGTTAGACTTTGATTATTGTCTTAAAATCTCCCCAAAACAAATATACTTCTCTAAACCTTATTGTAATGGCTTAGTACTCTAGTTTTGAAAATTTAATTAGCTATAATTACTATTTTATATATGTTTAAACCAAGTTAAATGTTTATAAATATTTATGTTACAATTGGATTAAAACATTTATTCATAATATACTTATAAAAGGCTAAAACAATAGATGATCAAGAACAATCAATAATATACTTATAATTTTTTGATAAAGATTATTTATTCAACATTGTCCTTCTCCATGGGTGAGCCCAGGGCATTTTTTGGTAGAAGAGATATCCCTACCTCCTTGTGTCTTACTCGAATGTGGCATCTCTCTAGAAATGTTTTCCAAAAAAAAAAAATTACCCTTCAAATATTAATATAAATTATAGTTCAAAAAAGAAATATCAAAGACTATATATTTATTCTAATTCTTTATTGTTTTGAAGGTTTGTCCAAAATTTCATCTTTTATGTAATATAATATGTCAAAAATTTTGATTGTATTTTATGATTAAAAAAAACTTAAATACGAACAAACAAGCATCAAATTTAGTCCTTGAGTGGGATGCTAAGGTTGGGATGCTAAGGATGTTAAAGCTCAATCTTAGATTGATAGGTATTAGAAAATGGTGGATGTTAGCTTGTGGGGATCGGGAAAATGTTGAAGTTGTTCATTGGTTTAAAAAAAAAGAATTTTATAGTTAATTTGTATTGAGATATAATATATTTGAGATTTAAGATGTTAATTAGTTAATGTGAAAAAGGGTAGCAATCGTGGGGGCATCGAATAAAAGTGACAAAAGAAGGGCAGATTCCCCAAAATAAGGACAAAATCTAGAAATAAGAGTCCCCACAAATAAAAGGATTTTGGTGGAAGGCAATAAAATTTTGGTAAACCAAAGTGGTGCGTGGCCCAACATAAGAGTATTAAATATTACAGTGAAGGACGATTGTATATTGGAGTATTCATTTGTTTTTTTTAACAATTATTGCGGAATGATTTTGCACTTGTAGGTCTGCAACACTTACTAGTCTAGTGCTTCTCTTTGTTTATGTATTTTTCCCTTGGCAGTATTCATACTTTTTAATATGTAGATTTGGTACATGTGATGGGGGGACCATAATGGATGATAAAATACAAATGAATGTTGAGCTTCCTCTTCTCCAACGCTATTGTTCTTTTGACTTGTAATTTGTCTCCATGGCTACCATAGTTGTCATCAATTTGTTTCTATAAAAATACTGACGAGTGTCTTCTTCACAAGTATATATACTCAAACTCAAATTGTTTGGTGGGGAAGATTATAAAAATGTGAAATGCTACTTCATAATTTTGTCTAAATATTAAATTTGATGATCATATATATTTTTTAATTGTAAATTATAATTAATTGTTTTGATGAATGGTATAAAATATAAGATGAATTTCTTAACATTTAAAAGATATTATTGAATAAATAATAATTATTAAAAGAATTATATTAAATAAAATTAATTATCAAATTTAATATATGCTTATATCATTTATTTTATTTTATTTTTTTAATTAAAATCATTAATATTATTAAAAATAAAAATAAAGTACAATTAACAATATAAAAAGATAAGTGCATATACAATTTAAAATTATATTAATTTAAAAAAATATTTTTAAATTAATATTTTTAAAGCAGTGAGAAAAAAGTTTATATAACTTAAAACCAATCAAAATTTATTAAGTTAAAATATTATCACAATATCACTTATTTTTTAATTTTAAAAAAAATTATGAAATGTTAGTTTATAAACATATTAAATTTAATGGTTCTATAATTATGTTCATATATTTAATTATTTTGATAAATTATATAAAATATATAGTGAAAATTTTAATATTTAAATAATATTATTAAAAAATATGATAAAATAAATTTAATTTTAATTTTAATCTATATTTATATCATTTATCTTATCTAATTTTTTAATTTAAAATTATTAATATATATTATTAAAAATAAAATATATTTAACAATTAAAAAAAAATGTATAGAGAATTTAAAATTATATTAAATTTTATTTGAAAAAATATTTTAAAAAGAGTAAGAAAAATTTATATAACTAAAAATTTAAATTTTTTTTATTAATTTAAAAATATTATAAACTTATAATTATAATATAACATAATTTTCAAATCTAGGAGAAATTTGTTAATAACATAATTACTTCAAAATCATAATCCCCATTACTAATATACATTATTCCTAATTTGAAAGAAATCCAAATTATTCATAATGTATTTATGTGTTGAATAAAACGAAAATGTTACGAGCGTAGAGGTCAAATTTGTTTTACAAACCTTGAATAATGAATGTTTTTTTTGAGACCATGTGAATTGAGTTATTAAAATCTTTGTGGAGTTTCAAATCCCTTATAACGTAGATTATTACATTAAGATAAAATAGAATAATAATATTAATGTAATGCATGTGCACCTGTAAAATTAATAGTTTGATATTAAATTAACGATTATTTTAAATAAAATAGTTCATCACTTTTTGGTGAGTATGTTTAAATAATAAATAAATTTATATATTTAATTTTTAAAAATTGTAAATTTTTTATGTATATTTATTATAAGTAGTATTTTGTATGTTTAAGTTATTATTTAAAAGATATTAATGATTTTAAGTATTGGTTATGAGGGGAGAAATAATGAATATAATTTCTTATTTTGAATTTTTTGTGTTTAATATTTTTTTTCCACAACTATTATTAAAGTGAGATTAATCTAATTACAATTCAATTATGTATTTATAATTAAATTGAAAGTTTTTATGATTTTTTAATTACATATTATATGTTTTAAAATATTTATTCATATATATTTTAATCATTACTCAAATAACTTCCATAAATAATCATTCTTTAAAGTGATATTTTTCTTCATATATTTTTAATATAATCTTTAATTTATTTAACATGATCAATGCCATTTTTTAGTTGTCTTTATATCCATCGATAAGGAAAGTTTATCCATGCTTTGAGTACCTAATATCCTAATAAAGATTACATCCCTTATGTGCATATAGGGGTGTGAAATATGATTCCACTCATCAAGGGAATTTGAAGGAACTTCCACCTCATCAATGTAGCTTGCAGCGATGCAAAAATATGATTTTGAACTTTATATTCACTTACGTCTTTATATATACTTTTTATCACCATTTAAAGGAGTATGTAAAGATGATTGTTTAAGAAATATAATTAAACATTATATGTAGGTATTTAATTTTGGTAAGAATAGTTATTAATTATATAATTATATTGTATTTTTATGATTTATTGGTCTATATTAAAATATTGTTAACGTATTTGTTAAGGTTTTTGGTCTTTGCAAATATTTATTTTTCTATCTCTTTTCTCTTAATTTTTACTTTCATTTCTTCCTTTTATGAAATTATCACTTTTCCTTATAACCATATAGTATATGATCATAGGCTTCAAAAATACACATTTTAGAATATTAGGGAGGTCAATTCTTTGGGTTAGTTTTGAGTACATGTGTATTGTGTGGTCATAATTTATTAGCTTTTTTCATCCATTAGGTGTCGGCTTATGTGGTAATTTGATCTTAGTTTAAATTAAAAAAAAGTGCATTAATACATATAGGACAATGATAAATGATGTGATTGTGTAAGACATGAATTATATTGTCCAAACATTTATTGTGAATATACAAGAGTATAATTAATGTAATTAGATTAAAATTGAAGCATTTATTTTCTTTACCATATATTCATTCTAATACTAAAGTTCATATAGGACTAGGCCTTACATGCATAGAAGGTTTGTTGACTTACATTAAGTATTATTTTCCAATTTCATTTCAGCATAGGGGCTTGAATCTTGACAATAATGGTGTGATAACACATTCCCCCCACTAAATACATTATTTTTATTGGCTTATCATGAATTATTATGGTTGTAGAGACAAAGATTGGTTTCCCAGATAACTACATGTAATTTTGGAAAAATAATTAAGGTTTTCTAAGCCTTGAAGTAGATGAAAATGATCATCGAATAAGTTTTTACATACCTACACTTGGAAAGAGACACACTAACTCTTCCCAAAGAGTCTTCACTCTCTCAGAAGAGTGCATTAAAAATCTCAGTTCGTCCTGAGTTTTTGGGTTTTGTTCACCATGACATCTAGACTTATTTTTACTTTTTTTTGTGACAATTATCCCCAAAATAATGAAATATATATACTTATATAAACGTTGTTTTAGTTTATTATTGATTTTAGAATTTTTTATATTACAAACTAAGTTTGATTTACCATTTTATCTAATTAAGCCTAGTTTTGTAATAGTATGGTTAAATGTATTGCATTTTGATGTAAATCACTATGCTATATCAAATTTTGTTAAACCATAGCTCTTTTATAAACCATAAGGTTTGTGGTAGATATTATTGTTTTGGGGGATATTTAATTTGTTTAAAATTATTAATTCTAACTCTTGTTTGTTATCTTCAAACCTTATATTGTGTTGTTCAAATATTATTCAAACTCTAAGGTATTTGTATGTTACGTATGTTTTTATCTTATACCACATAAATTAGTTAAACCTAAGAGCCCAACTAAGTAAAGTGTTGGAATATATTTCAACCCTATTTATTTTTGTAAGTTCATTTGATTAACTTTAAAACTTTTTTCAAAAATAATTTATGATGTTTCTCAATGATGTAATTTTCCTTCTAATGTTATACATTTTATTGAAAATGATGTTAAATGTCTATTGAAAATGATGTTAAATGTCTTTGACCGATAATGTTTTGACTGAATCTCAAGTTAATACTTATAATAGTGATCACCATAGTGAAAATGATATAGAAAAACACTTTTAGTGTTTATAAAACACATCACATCTAAACCTAAGGAAATAATATAAATGTTGTATGTTGAAATATGTTCAACTCCAAACCTTAGGTTAAGAGGATTTGAATGAACAACCATAAAATATATATTATAGGGAGGTATATTGTGGACAAGAGTTATCATTGTTATAATAGAGAATTTAGGACAAAACTCTTAATCTAAAGATGTAGTAATGTAACTTGGATAAATCTATATTGTTTTATTTTAATATTTTATAGATTTATATATTTAATATATTGTGGGTGTTTGTATTAAAGTATTATAATTATCTTAGAACATGTATAGGAATTTAATACATTGTATATCAATCTCTTAGAGGATAACCTTCCATGTCTCATAATGTGGTGGTTTCTAAACATTATTTTGAAATCATTCCTCCTCAAGTTTCTATTCCTTACACCAATTTTCATGCTTCACTTGCTTTCCAGAATAGTTTGATTGCTTCTCAATTATTTTGAATCCTTCCCTTGACGTTTTTCATTTTTTTTACCTTCTCAATATGATTCTCAACTTTCATTTCTTATTCATAATACTTCTTAGTTTGGTTCTTTGTATAATACTTATATTTCAATATATTCTACTATTACCTCTCTTCCAATCCTTGAAGTGATAAATATGATATAAGCTTTATGTGATGTACACAAAGTTAAATTTATTTCTCAAGGGTATTAAAAGCCAAGAAATAGGTTAACTTCAAATGATATTTTACTTAATCCCTTGCAATATGATATTGTCTTTTATCATTTGCTAAAAGTATTTTTTGCTCCAAAGTTCAAATTATTTAATGGCAAAGGATACCTTTTGCACTATATCAAATCATATTATACATCTTGCATAGATTTCACTCACAATGATAAATTATTGACTAAACTATTTTATATAGTTTTAAAGGATTGTGATCTTGATTGATTTTATTATGTTCATGTTTTAACCTTTTATGACTTAGTGAATGTAAATCTTATGTTGTTAAAGAGTTGAGTATAGTAAATCAGGTTATAAATATGAAATAAATACAACCAATGATCTGTTATAGAATTGATCTAATTTGACCTTTATAAAAATATCAATAAATAATGTAAATGAGAAATTAGTTGGAAAACAACTAAAATTGATGATCTAGAGGCTAAAAATTGAGGCAGAGACTAGTTTGAGTGTTGTAAATAAGATCTAATTATCAAAACCCCTCCAGATAGGAGTGCTCTTATTAGACAATATCACCATGTGGTCCTAGTGTCCCTATTTTGGTGATAATGTCATCTATGTAGGATGTTAGTAGAGGTTTATGAATCATCAAAACATGCTAAGGATGGAGATAGCTATGATATACTTTGTGTGCATAGAATAATTTATTATATAAAGACATGAATTCAAATGATAGAAACATATGAAACATTAATTATGCTAATTTATTGAGGAATTAAGAACAACCAACATTATATAGACTAAAATAATGCATTTAAAATAGTTAGACAAAAAGTAACCAAAACATTACATAAAATAACACGTATAAATAACATAATAAGAAATCACATAGATGACCATAACCAGATAGTCTCTATGGATCTCTTCTAAAAAGTGTAACCTTGTTCTTTTTACAAATAGAAGTATATATAGATGTTTCCAGTCTATGACTGTTCATCTTCTTCTCATAATTGGCACTAAAATTGGAGTTTCTTTATATTATAGCTATTAAAAGTCATGAAGATAGGACAAAAATAAACTTATATAATGACAAAATGAGTGCATAATGCATGAATATCAAATAAATATCCCACACAGCTTTACAATCCATGTTATTCTACTAACACTTTCCTGGACTTAAAATGTTATCTTATCCCTAAACAATGTTGTAGGATCCTTGAGAATGCACAAGTGACTAGAAGTTGAAGAAATGGTTGGACTAGCAAGATTCATAGTAATCATGCAAGGCACCATTTCTGGTTTTCACCTCTTATGTACTACTTAACCACCCTTTTAGGTTTTTAACAAAGTAGGTACCAACCTACCACCCTTTATGGTTTTCAATAGGTTGAAATAACCAAGTGGCTTCCATTTATGGTTTTTCAACCAAATTGGCCCCACTTGTCTTACTAAGTTATCTCCCATATAAAATGTTATACAATTTTTTCAAAATTTGTACTTTGCATAGTACTTAACTTGATAGTGATGATATGAACGTAGTTGATGTTTGACCGAAAGAGTCCTCGGACTGTGACTATGTAGCCTTGCATGATGTAATAATCTATTGGAGCTATGAACATGGCTTATATGTAGCTATATTGATAATTTGGGCAATTGTACTAGTGAAGGGAGTTAGATCCATTTTATAGGCAATCCAATCTAACATCACTTCTTAGATCAATCGTAGTAGGGTGCACAATGGAGCATAGAAGCTGATGATTTACTTAAGATATACATCATTTATTATGCTCAAGGCTACCTTAGTGTTCATGACCCTTGTATGAATCTCTCCACTCGACTGCTCCATCTTATCTATGTGTCATTGAACTTGGATGCTGACAAAGTAACTCCACAATAGCTGACTCTACTAATTTAGATTGTCACACACATTATCCTTGACATTGAGTGATTCTTGAAGTGATCTATCCTTCTCCTCCCTAGTTGTAGTGTGACTTACCATGGTTATTTTGGTGGTGGCAGCCTTTGTAAAGTATGTCTTAAAACTAGCTAAGGAGGTATCCAACTACTAATTCTAGTCAAATAAGTTACATGTGACTTTTTGAGATTAAAGTGTGATAGCATCAAGCATTCCTTGATATTCCTCTAGTAGAGTGATGAGTATGGCAGCCTTAGTATTAATATATTTACCCAATGTTATGAGTGCATAGAGTTTATGTGTTACACACCAATCCTTTATTAACTTAGAGATAAGAGTCTTGAGTTTGCACTGGTCAAACATTACTTGGTCCCTAATTAATTGAGTGACCAACTTGGGATAAGTATCCTAGATAAGCTTGGAAACTTCATGTAGTTGATGTTTAACTTAATGTTATCTACCTTAAATTGATCAATCTCCTTTTCTGAAGAGGTAACCATCTATGTAATGAACTCCTAGAATAACGTAGTGCCCTCTAACTATTTCTTCAGTGGTAATCTAGAAACATCTAATGATGTTTCTTACTGGAGTGGGAATGCTTCCAATGTTCCCACAGTAGCTGAAGGATTGGGTCATGACATGGTCACAAGTGGAAGTGAGAAGGTGGTGCATCGAGTACCCACAGTTAGAATATCCCATAGCCAAATTCCTCCCCAAGGCAAAGTAAATTAATTCTTACTTATTGTAGTTGTAGATGTTTCTTTTTCTTTCCCCAATTGCTCCAATCCTGTTGGTTATTATATAATGACTTGTTGTGTTTTAGCCTCTTTTGTAGTCTTTGGTTGCTACACAACATCTTTGTCCTATTTTTTCTTAGCTTCTTCAGCGAATTTCCTATTGAGCTCATCCTTCATATCTTTCTTTTTCTCATGTTCCTCCTCCTACAACTTTTGTTTCTGCTCTTCTTCTATCTTTTATTCCTCAAGTATAGTAGCCTTGTCTTATTTGTCCTTAGACAGTGCATGTACTACTAGTTCAGCATTTGACTTGGCTGCACTTGTTTTTCTTGCACTTGAGCCTGATATTTGTGTATAGCTTCATCTTCTTCTTCATTGATTTTTCAACTTGTTGTTGTGCGAGAGTAACATCCTATAAATCCTTATCCACCCATGTTGTTGCATTTTGTTATTACTTATCTTCTTTAGCCTTGGCCTTGGTAATGATCTTAGCCTCTTTATTCTTATACTCTTTGTCTATCTTCTTCTTGTGTACCTCCTACACCTATTTTACTGCATCAACAACATTTTGTACTTTCTTGGCTACCCTGAGAGACTTTTATCAGTCAACCTCTACATCTTAGGCCTTTTACATGGCCTAGGATTCTTCATCTTGATGACTTTCTTGTTGAGCTTGTTATTTTTGGGCCTTCTCCTTTTGACACTTCTTTTCTTCTTGTTACACTCATTGTTCAACTATATAGGTTACTTCCTTCCATGAAATATATTATTCTTTAGCTGTAGGTTGTTCTAGTGTGAGCTCTTTAGCCTCTAAGGCTTGTTTTAAAGGAGGGAAATCACATGGCTAGACCATTGAGCTAGAGACATATGCTTTGTTGTACCCCAAAGTAAACAACATACATTTAGGTGGTAGTGAAATCAAAGAAGGAAAAGGTTGCACTATTGCACTATGGTTGTCCAACTATTTTACTATTTTTTGGGAAATTAAGTGTTTAATTTCCTAATTAGTAAAGGGTCTAGATTAATCTAGAAAATATGTAATACAATATGCCTAAATTAACCTACTAATTTTATAAATATGGATTTGATCAATTTCTTACTAAAAATATAAAGCAAGGAGATAAAGTGAACTTAGCTAATTTTTGGACTAAGATAGAGGAATCTAGAACTGTAAATTGATGAGATGAATGGGTAGACTATAAAAAATAAGACCTAAAAGTCTATTGTTTATCTAGATAGTAGTGCTAAAAATTAGACACTTTGGGGTCTAGTACTATAGTCCTATTTTTGGTGCTATATTCCTTTTGATCTACTTCCTCTGATATTTTTGGCTTCTATTATGATGCTTTTAGAGGCTTTGTGTCTGAATTTTCAAGTCTTGATCATTTGCAGTGCTCTGTTTGCAACTTATTTTGTCTCCTAAGGTCATAGTTCCTCCTTAGGCTTGACAAGTACTCTTGAATCAACCAGAAAAAGGGTTAGTGTGTATTATGCATTGAACATGTGATCACACCCCATGTGTAGGCACACTACCTACATACCAATACTCTAAAGAGGGATCAAGGCCAATTTAGTTCTCCCAAATTGAATGGGTATTATGCAATCCTATGTATGAAATGCAAGTATTATGTGAATCTGGGAAAACTTGAGATGAATCTTGACTTGTGTGATAGCTTAAGTAGGATGTAAATAGTAATGGTTGGTTATATGTAGAGTAGGAATATTTTCTTGAATGTGCTTAGTGTATTTCTAGTTTGTGCCTTTTAAATGATTGCCAACCCTTCCAAATGACCCTTGAAGAGGATTTTATAGGAAAAATAATGATCCTAGGTTATATGACTTTGCATTAGGTTGAGAATAAAAAATATAAGGAATCGAATAAATTTGATCATTTGAGGCTAAGAGTGACTAAGACAATAATGCTAAAAAGTAGACACCTTGGGGTCCAATGCTATAATCTAACTTACGGTGCTAGTGTCCAACGGGAAAGGAACCCTAGGGGATAGATTTTTTCTTGGGAGAGGAGTTTGGGATAGTTGGGGTTGAATATAGAAGGCTTTGAATGACTGGGAAATAGTAAAAAACATGCTTAGTGGGTTGTGCAAGGAAGCAAGAGAGACCTATGGTGGTGTCACAAGTCATGCTCAAGTTATACAAATTATGTTTTTATGTGATTTAATTTCCCCCACCTTTATTTTAAGTATACAATAAAAAAAATATTAGGATAAAGGAGGAAAATAGAAACATACCTGAACTTACTTATGAGACTAAGCCCAAGAAGTTATGTGATGTTGGATTGTGCGTAGTGATAGCATGTTGTACTATGTAAATCTACAAATAAGTAAAGTGAAAGTAGATAATTTCTTACTAGATACACTATATCTAAAGTAAGAACATACAAATCTAGGTAAAGAGAGAGAAAGGAGAAAAAAATGAATACACCTCACCGAGTACGTGAACCAATACAAAACTTGTGCTACTAAATTGTGTTGAGTGATGATTGATGTATGTTTGAACCAAGAATTATATCGATGAATGAACTGAGTGATTAATCCTCTAAAAGGTGGATCGATAGTATAAAATTAGGCCCTTTGGCTCCATCATTGCCAAATCATGTGTGTGTTAATTGATGTCTGGACCATGTGTCCAATCCCTCTAAATATGTGGCTCAAGAATACAAAGGATAACTATTAATTTGGCTTGATCATTACCTTATGATGTGAAGTTGAATAGAAATATACTAGTATAAGCTAAATGTCATATGAGATGGCTCATGAAGCCCATGAATGTGTTGTAATCTAACAATGTTAGTGTGGATAGCCAAATGTAACTGGAAACTAGGCCAATGTTGGCAACTTCGAAAGATGGAGATTGGACTTGTATAGAATCCCCTCCAAAACTAGAATCAAGGATTAGGAAGCTACTTGAGAACTTGGGAACATGGGAAGCAAACTTGTATGAAATTTTCCTTGAAAGTGATGCCAACCACCTGCAGATGGAGTAAGGCACACAACTATTGGGAACATGCAAGAAAGTGTACTAAACATGGAAAAGAGAAGGCCCATTTGCCATGTACATTACCCCCAATAATTGGTGTCTAGAACATATATTTTGAACTAAAATTTGTATCAACTATCATGTCTAAACTATAAGTGGAAACCCTCATGATGCGCATGATGCCCTCCTATATCTGGATTCTCTAAGAAAATAAGTGATAAAAACTACTATATTTTGGATTGTAATATTATGGAAAAACTATGATTGAACTCACCCCTCTACTTGATTCTAGAAAAAATGTAAATTCTACTATCTAAACACTAGAACCAAAAATTGGACACTTCGGGTTCTAGTGTTATAGTCCCATTTTTGGTGCTATTGTCTAGAGCCAAAATTGAAAATTAGACTATGTTCTCTACTATCTACTTGATCTAGCCTGCCTATATTGAATTCTAGAATTTGGACTATGTATTTTGAAGCTACTTTTTTTTTATCATTTAGGAGCTCTAATCTCTGTGACAAAACCCTTATGTATTTCCCCCTCTTTTGGGGGCAAGAATGAAGACCCTACAATGACTTACCTCAGAATAAGAAGCCTTACAAGTGTGTTAAGCTATGAAAATGTTTGATATAACATTGATATTCATGATCTCAAGATATAGTAAAAGTTGTATAGAGAGATTTTTAGATCTATAGGGGTATGCCTAGATAGATATAACAATGTAATAGCATGTGTATATAAAGAAATCTAGAAAGCGTAATGTTACTTGTTAGTTTTTTAGTAGTACGGAGGGATGGAACATGATGTCCATCATGGCATCTAAGAAATAAGTTAAATGCATGATTGGAATCATGGCATTGTCCACACAAAGAGAAATAATCAAGAAACAAGCATACAAATCAAGAAGCAATAAACATGCAAGGGTGGCCAAGGGGCCAAATAGACATGCAAGACATACAAGGCATGTTCAATTCATATCAGGTTCACCAAATGTTTTACTATTTTTAGGAAACTAAGTGTTTGATTTCCTAATTAGTAAAGGGTCTAAATTAATCTAGAAAATATGTAATACAATATGCCTAAATTAACCTACTAATTTACTAAATCTAGATTTGATCAATTAATTACTAAAAATATAAAACAAGGAGATAGAAAGTTAGCTAATTTGTGGACTGAGATAGATGAATATAGAACTATAAATTGATGAGATGACTGGGTAGACTGTTGAAAACAAGACCCAAAAGTCTATTTTTTGTCTAAACAATAACACTAAAAACTAGAAACTTTAGGATCTATAAGTATAGTCTTATTTTTGGTGCTATAGTCCTTTTGATCTTCTTTTTTTGGTCTTTTTGGGTTCTATTCTAATGATTTTGGAGGATTTGTGTCTAAATTTGTAAGTGTTGATCATCTGCGAAGCTCTATGTGCAGCTAATTTTTTCTCCTAGGGTCCTCGTTCCTCCTTAGGCTTGATAAGTGCTCTTGAATCAACTATAAAAAGGGGTTAGTGATTATTATTCACTAAACATGTGATCACACCCTATGTGTGGGCACGTTGCCTACATACCAATACTTTGAAGAGGGATCAAGGCCAATGTAGTTATCCTAAATTGAATGTGTATTATGTAATCATGTGTATGCAATGAAAGTATTATACAAATCTGGGCAAGCTTGAGATGACTCGTGACTTGTACGATAGATTGAGTAGGATAGAAATAGCAATGGTTGGTTGTATGTAGAGAATAGGTATATTTACTTGAATGTGCTTAGTATATTTATAGCTTGTGCCTTTTGAATGATTACCAACCCTTCTAAGTGACCCTTGAATAGGATTTTATAGGAAAACTAATGATCTTGGGTTAGATGAAATTATGTTAAGCCAAGAAGGATAAATATAAGGAACTAGGAAAAATTGATCATTTGAGGCTAAGAGTGACTTAGATAATAGCACCAAAAAGTAGACACCCTGGGGTCCAACACTATAGTCCAACTTAGGGTTCTAGTGTCCAAGGGGAAAGGGACCCTATGGGATAAGTCTATGCCTAAGAGAGGAGTCTAGGATAGCTAGGGCTAAATCTAGAAGGCTTTAGATGATTGGGAAATAGTAAAAAACCATGCCTAGTGGGTTGTGCAAGGAAGCATGAGAGACCTATGGTTTAGGTGTCACAAGTCATGCTCAGGTTATACAAATTGTATTTTTATATGATTACACCAGCCAAATGTGCATTATTTTAGGGTATGAGAAACCCTATCCTCTCATTAGGTTTAAGGTCTATGCATTAGATAATCTTATGGAATTTATGTTAGTGGTTCAAAGACATCAATAACTATGAATGTGGTAGAAGGTTACTATTAGAAGAAGTCAACCCTTCTCTGCATTTGTTCAACCTCTTCAAGCATAGTGTCAATAATAATGGATAAAATGTATGGTGGTAGGTCCACCCAAATATTTAGAGGGATCTTCTCTTATACTTGGACCATGTGCACTAACTTCTAAAAGAAAAACTCCTCCTCATCCTTGTCATATAAGTCACTTACCATATCTGTGACCATCACCAATAGACCTCCTACTTGTCCATTTATATCTAAGGTAGGTTGCAAGAGCTTATGATCTAGGGCACCTTGGGGTAATCTAGCTAGGTTAAAGTGATCCTCATTTTTCACTTCAAAGGAAGTGATGATGGTTGTTATTTGATGGACATCTTGTGCTTTCCTCTCTACTATTGTGAGGTTATGGTTTATGATTTTTGCTACACTAAATGCATCACTATGAAAGATGGTATGGTTTGGATTAGTGTCACATGTCTAGTTGTATATGCTTTTTTGTTTGGTAACTTCAGCCTATACCATGGCCATGGTAACAAAGTATGAGAGGGGTCCAAATGGAAACCTAGGTAGCTCATGAATGTGGATGAAAACACCTTTCAAGTTCAAGGTGACAACAAAATGTTTTCCTAGGTACTGTATGATGTCCAGTAGCACTTATGATATGTATAAATCAACTCTAAACACTCCTCCTACCATGTCTTGAATTTTCCCTCATGCATTAGGGAATCATGCTCAATTGTCCATACCATATTATATAATTGTTGTGCTGGATAGTAGTCAGTGTTGGGGTACACCTCTCCTTCAAGGGACTTCCATTAGGTGAAACATAGCAAAAAGATGAGAAAATGGTACTAGAAAATCTACTTAGAAGTCATGTGGCACTTGTTGATATTTATAAGTAGCTCCTATACAAAATATTCAAGCCAATATAACTGCTCATTATAGTGGATCATGCAATGTGCAATGTTTACCACTCATTTAGGAATTTTTTTTAGAAACTTAGTGGTCTAAAAAAATCACCATGTGATGTACTCAACCAAGATATGTATTGGTTCATCTTGGATTTATTTAATTTGGATTCCTTTAGACCCTCAAACATATAATTATCTAACCTCCTTCAGGATATGAGGCATTTTTATCTTATATGGAGTAAGAGAATCACCCCATGTAGATATGCCCAAAGCTTAGGACATTGATTTGGTGTTGATGACTATAGTGGTGTTAGGGAAAATGTAAATATTTCCATCATTATAGTGGTCAAGTAGGGTTTGCATAATCTCCCCCAAATTACCAAAGTTGGGCATGTGAAGTAGGCACTTGACATCTATATTCTAGAATCAACGTGAGGATAGAAGCATAAGTGGTTATACAACATCAACTAGATTTGTTCAGAAGAGTTGTTTCTCTACCACTTAGAGGTAATCAAATGGATCTAGATCAATGTATTTTGTCTACAGAGCACAAAGTCAATACCCATTGATTCCTTCTAAGTATCTATCAAATTATTGATGAGATATGAAAGATCTATGATATCAAAATTTTGAAATTGAAAAACTTTGTGCTTTCTATGTAGTAGAAATTAGCTTGGATCTAAAACTTCATATAATAAAATATTTTCAAGAGTGAAATGCAAACTTTGTTTTCAACCTTGTACCTTTATAGATTTTATGCTTATTGGTTTCCATATAAATGTTGTGCTAAGCTGTCCATTCGATATCAATGTGAATGTTGATGTGGAAAATATTATTTGATCTAAAAATTAAGGCAATTAGTCATTGATGCATGTGTCAAGATACACCATTATATTATTTTTTATTTGTACTGGAGTATGAATGGATGATGTTGACCAGCTATTGATTTGGTGAAGATGAGATCTTTCAAGCCTTGGATCTGACATTAACTACTTGGGGATGACCATTATATAGTTGAGATCTTGGTTGATGTGACTTGACTATACATTTCTTGGACTTAATTTCTTGATTTCTCTCCTACTAACATCAACAATGGTGTACCTAAATTATTATGCACATGGATAACACACACTATGCTTTTTATCCTATATCCAAAATCTATTAAAGAGATCATCTATAAACACACACATGCACACACAAAAAAAGAAATAAACTAGATAACATATAGAAATGGGAAATCCTAATCTACTTGGTGCTACTTAGCACCCACTCATTTGGTTGAAAGAGATCAATTAAGATGATTGGTGGTATGGCTTAAGCCTAAAACCATTGAACCATCATAGAAAAATAGTTCCTTTCTGCAATATTTCATGTATAATGTAAGGCTCTTTATATCTAATCCATAATCTACCTAGGAATGCTTTGAAGTGACTATCATATAATAAAACTAGTTGATCTTTATGAAAATCCTTATGGCATTGATTCCTGTCATGCCATGATTTCTATATTTGCTTATGAACTTACTTCATCCAAGATGCTCTACATCAATACTCATCCATCCTATTTAGTTAGAGAAGCCTAGTTGTGAGAGATTCATGATCCCATAGTCTCATAACCATTGTAATGCATAGACTGGGTACCAAGATTACATTGACACTATTGATTCAAGCCCATATACCAACTAAAATGGAGTAAAACCTATAACCCTCTTATAATGTGTTTGATAAGCCTAAAGAATCATAGGAAGGAGATCTTCCCAATCATTCCTATTGCATCATAGATATTTGTCAACATCTTTCCCAACACTTTATTAGAAGCCTCAGCTTGGCTGTTAGCTTGTATATGGTATGCATTAATTTTATAATGGGATATCATGAATTTTTTAGTAAGAAATTTGATAGTATTATTTAGAAAGTGTGTCCCTTAATCATTGATGAGACTTATGGGACATATAAACCTTATGATGATATTATTGTAAAGGAACTTTATTGTCTCCTTCATGTGACAACTGGGTGTCACAATAATTTTAAACCATTTAGTAAATTAATCTATCATAGTGATAATATACCATGATTTGTTGTGTATACTTAAAGGATTGATTGGTCTTACAAAATTAACACCCCACTGTTCAAAAGGTTGTGTGGATAGAAAAAGGTTTCAAAGTCATTTCATCCTTCTGGTGTGGTTACCCATGTGTTGACATACGTCACAATTCTAATCTACTCTATGTGCATCCTAAAAATGGTTTGGCCACCATAACCCACTCTATTATAATTTCCTTGTAGTAGCTTCTCCAAAAAAATGACCTCCTACTATTCCTTGGTGTGCTTCTTGTAAGAGATATGATCATTAATTTTCTAGAAATACCTAGTGTATTACTTCATCCTTCCCCAAATGATACAAGAGTCCATTTATAATAGTATATGGAAAGGCTCTGGTGCCAAACTGCTTCTTGTCCCTTTCTTGGTAGTCCATAGGGGATACTCCTTGTTCTAAGAAATTAGAAATTACTTCAAAATTATCAAGTATCACAAAAACTCAAAATAGATGAGCATTAGGAAAATCTTCTTGTAGTTCTTCTAGTTCTTCCCCATTTGTGATGTGACTGAGATGATCCAACCCAACATTTTATCTATTTAGTTTGATGTTGATGTAAAATTTAAATTATTGAAAGAGCATTAGCCATATTAAAATGCATCCACTGAGCATAGGATTATTAACTACATAGTACATAGCTTGATGATCCATGAAAACTTTAAATGGTGTTGTAAGAATATAATGTCATTTTTTTTAGTGTAAACACTATAGCTAGTTCTTCCCTTTTAGTTGTCATGTAATTTCTTATGCATCAGACAAATTTTAGTTTGAAAAATGTATGGGGTGGTCCAATCCATCATCTCCTAGCTATGCAAACATATCATTGACTACAATACTAGAAGCATCAATGTGTATATGAAAGGGCTTACTCCAATCTGGAAAGACAAGAATAGGTGCAATGACCAGTCACTACTTTAGTTTTATAAAGGTTATTTGACACTCAAAATTTCAAACAAACTTTGTACCTTTGTGTAAAAAATACTCCAATGGGGATGAAATGGATACATATCCCTTAATAAACTTTTGATAGTACCCTGCATGGCCAAGATAGGATCTCACTTTCATGGAGATGATTGGTGGAGGCATACTTAGAATGACTATAATTTTGTCCTGGTCAACCAAATTCCCTTCACTACATGACCTAGAAGGACACTAAAAGGTGTAAAAAATAAACACTTTTTAAAATTTAGGGTAATATGCAGAGCTTGATAGTTTTCTAACATGAGGCACATCTTAGACAAGTGTTCTTTAAACAAAGAGAAGATTTACTAATCATCTATATATACTTCTAGAAAGTCATGAATGAAATCCTTAAAGGGAATCACCAATACTCTAGAAAAAACTATAGGTGCATTCTTGAGGCCAAAAGGTTCACCATTCTATTACAAAAAATATTTTATCTCTATGTTCTTCTATGATGGGTATCTAATGATAGCCACTGAATCCATCCATGAAAGAGTAAAATTTATGACCTATGATAGATTCCAAAACTTCATTTGTGAAATAAATCTAAAATGTATCATTCAAATTTTAGTAGTCACTACATACTCTAATATCCCTTATTTTGTTAGGCTGCACTACCATAGGACTAACCCAGTTTACCTTCTCTATAGGATAAATTATACATACTTTTTGTATTCTATCCCATTAAACATTCAATTTTAATTTCATGTTTGTATTCATCTTGTATGTCCATTTCTTTATGGGTTGTGCACACTCCTTGAGTTTGATATGCATTTTTATTAGGGATAGATCTACTCCTCTGATCTCTAAAATTTTTATGGGAAACACATCTTGATAATCCTATAGGAGTTACATAGCTTGTGAAACTTTGGATTCAGTCCAATAGTCACCTATAAGTCCCAGTTTAGGAATCTAATCACCTCTAATGTTTTCCACATGCTTTTTAATAGGTTACTAATAAATCTTTCACTTTCCTTAGCAACAAATTCTTATATCATTCTTAACCCTTCTCTAGAATCTACATGTTTTGCAACTTTTCTTCTTCAATGGGTTTTATGAATGGATCATTTAATGGTTCTACTGGTCGTTTAGGTTTAAACAAATCAATAAAATCGATATCACCATTAGTATCTAATTCTTTACTTTCCTCTTCATTTTGTATTTGGTGGCAAAAACTACATAAGATATTGTTCTTCCATCTTGGAAGGTTTATATCATTGTAATGTTGTTTTTAGATCATAAGCTATGTTTTTTTGTGTAGTAGACATCATCATAGTACTAAAATATTCTACACACCCATGACATAGGAAATGTTTGATTTTCAACAACACATTATGAACCAAGGGATTCTCATATTCAAACATAAAAGTCTATATGATGTTACTCTACACTTATGCCCAATGTTTTATCTTTCAATTGAATTATTGATGCATATACCAATTTGATGATAAAGGGGCAAGTATATAATGAAATATATGAACCTAATACTTAGGTGCCACATGTTCTTTATTCCAAACCTCAACACATTTGTGAATATGGATTTTAAGGCATTCACCTTCTTGACAGTAAGGCCAATTAATTTTGATGACCCATGGTAGTTGAAACCCATTAATTATAAGTTCACACACATCATACCAATTGAGTTGATCATCTCTATGAATTATCCACCATGTCACTGCAACTCCCTTCAAAGTGTAATTCAAGGCACTAACCTATTGACTGATCATAGGCACATAAACTTGTAGGCATAGAATGAATTGCTTGATATATTTGGTTTCATAGTATGAAGGAATTTGTCTTTCCATGGTGAAGACCATTCTCATAGGCCAGATTTCATGATCACCATAAGCCCATTTTAGTAGATACGTATATGTGTCTCCACTGACATACAAAGTTATTTCCCAAAGTAAAGTTCCTTCCCAGGTTGGCTCTATATAATCCTGCATATGATCATTTACTTGATAGAGAAACTCAAATTCTAAGTGAGTAGGGGATATAGAAGATATGGATGCACAATCCTCTATGAAAAACTAAGGTGCTAATAACTGAGTAACTACTGGTTTGGGCTTCTATTGTTTAGATGCCTTTAATTGTTGAGTGAGTGAAGATTATACCTAAGATTTAGTATGCTCATATAATAAATTACACTCAGTTGTGCATAAATATTTTGTGTTCTCCTTACCTTAATTCAACTAGTTTTTTATGTGACATAAAGAGAGTCTGGATCAACCAAAATGATGTAGCGTTTGTGTGACTCATTTAATGGAATGACTCAATATTATCTCCTTGATGTGCCTCTAACTAATTTTGCATAGTATTGATATTGATCTGACCATCATATGCCTATTTCTTGCCAATCAACATAGGATAATGAGTTACTATTATCTTCATATCGATGACTTCAAAGTCCCCTCTCAAGCTTAGTTATGTGACTTTGATCTCAATGTATTATGGTTTGCTAATGGGTTCAACCCTTCCATAGTTTGCTAAAATTAAAGTCACTAGGCTGTAACTTAGAACTAACCATCTAATTACCTCCCATATAGAATGAGGATCATGTTAACTGTGCTACCAAAATTGAAGACAACATTTGGAATTTCATATCCTATAACTTCAATGTTAATTCATGAATTTACATCCCACAACTTCTTTATTTTTACATACCAAACAAGTTTTTTTGTCTTTTATTCCCCTCATTATGCATGCTCTAGTAAATTATGTAAAAAACTTATGATGTTCTGAGAAATGTCTTCATTACATAGTACACTTAGTAGCTTCAATACATATATCAGCATAATAATAACTCCATCCTAGTGCATAATGTGTATAATCTAAACATACATTTGGGTATCTATTATTACAAAATATCCTTTAGTAGTGTCTTGGTGTTGAATATTTTTCAACTTCTACATATATTCATACATGATCCATTTTTTTATAACTAGGTTTGGGTATTTTTCATGTTTGGCTTTATAGATTCCCTGGTCCTAAGGAATTTTTAGAGGAGGCAATCCTCTCTCTACGTGTTGGTGTCTTATAATGACATTCAAAAATGCATCCTCCTTAGGTTGCACATTCACCATGTTAACATTCCTAATGGATTTTTTCCTTTCTTTGATTTTATAAGATAGGACAATCTTCTATCTTGTCTTTATCATATACCTTGCAATATGTGTAGTAATATTGTCTTTGAGGATTCAAAGGGAAATTGCATTGCACATGATTATATTCTCCACATAAGTAACATTTAAAAAGAGGGTGTTGGTAATTATTTACTCTACCACCTTGGTAAACCCCTCTATATCTTCCCCTAGATCATCCTCTATTTGACTAATACACTCCTCTATATCCTCCTTATTTCTACATTATATTCCAGTGCTGATGCTACTAGGTATTATCTCTAATCCCAAATTATTGTTGCATAAATATTAGGGTCTAACTACTTTTTGTTACTGCATCATTACCAGATTATAAGGTGATACATATTAGTATTGCAATGATGGTGGTGTCCAACTTGGGGAAAGAGGGATCGATCTGACTAAACCTTGAGGTTGGTACTAAGGCAAACTAGGAATCCATTATGGACCTACTTGGTTCGCACAACCCTTATCAAACTTTGGTCTTAGAATCATCTAATTCACCAAAGACACTTATTGTGGAATGACAATAAATACATTCTTTGTGATATATTCTTTGGGCTTATATAAATCCCTATAATTGTTTTCATCATGATTTGTGACTTATAAAAATTACAATACAAACTCTATGGGCTTTTGACATACTATTGTAGAAGATGTCACTGCATTATTTTATGCCCTACTACTCTATAGATTTCACATAACTCTATCTTGATCTTAAGACAATCATTATTATGATGTCCTTTCTCACACTTCATGCACCATACATTTAACTTAGGTTTATCTACTTCATGATATTATTCCATTCTATTCATAAAATCTTGTAATGTATTTTCAATCTTAGAACCCATTATGGGAGCTTCCACATAATCTTCAATTTGATCTACTTGAAGAGCAATAACTCTAACATCTGCCTTCATGGCATATTGATTCTGCACTATATCAAACTTGATCTTAGAACTTAGTCCTTCTACAAACCACATAGATTTATCTTTATCTACTAAGGTAAATTTCACCTTATTCATAATATCTGAGAACCTTTTATCATAATTGGAGATTGATTTTCTTGACTGCTACCTAATCTCCTTTAGGTCTTGAATAGTCTAACTTGTACATTTATTTATTTTAAATTCTATAATGATACACTCCTTAACCTTCTATATATCTTCTTGTGTGATTCCCCTATGATACATAAAATCAAGTGATCTTCTATTCAGTTCCATTATTAATTTTCACTTTTTTACAGGCTCATCAATAATACTCTTAGCTTGCCATCTCATCTCACATGTTAGTAAATATTACTTAGGGTCCGTATACCCATCATATATTTATAGGTTGATAAATGCTCCTAAATAACCCATATTATGAACTAGTGGTGAAGGGATATGTTGTGTAGATGTTATAGTGGGAGGCTACATTCTATGTGATCCTACTTGTGCACTATGAAAATTTACCTATGCACTAGGAGAGTTAATTTATGCACTCTATGTTTCTTGTCTTTCCTACTTTCCTTTGCTTGGTTTCAATAAACCTTATGTCCTTTAAGGCCTTATGAAATGAGTTTGTTTCAATTTTAGTACCCTAGCAATGCACTTGTTATAAAAATGGACCTTCCTAACTATTGTTTTCTTATTCTTGTAGTTGAAAACTTATACTAGAATATAACAAATTAGGGTATGAGGATGTGTACTCTTTTGGTTAATAATTATTTCCTATGACTTCTTCTTATAGGATTAAACTTGTGATTAGTCTATGACTTTAATCTAATTATTTTCTTTATACTTCATGTATTTATTTTGATAATACCCATTCTTGTAGTTGTGCACTACATCTATCATTTAATTGATCTACCTCTACAATATTCTTCTCTTCATCTTCAAACATCTCTTCCTCCTCTTGTTTTTCACCACTTATTTATTTTTATCAACATTCATCTTCTTCTTTCATCTCATCTTTCTTTGTCCTTCACTATTCATCTCTTTCTTCTCATTCATCACATCTTCCTATTCATTCTTCATCTATTTTACTACTACTCTTAACTCTACTCACAACTACCTAGGTATTTTTATGTTTACTCCATCTATTCTGCTATCATAACTCACGTTCTAAATCCATATTCTTCTTTCCTCATGTCTCCATTCTAGATTCAGGTTCAAGCTTTATCTATTCATCTAATCATCATTCACTATTATGTTTCACACACCCCCATACACATGAAATAATTACTCCATATTGGATGGAGTAGGCACCATGGCCTTGTCCACAACCAACATCTTCACAAGGATATGTAGTCACTACAAAAATTTACCTCAAATTCATTTGATGAACAAGTACTTCACAAATTCAAAATCTATGTATATTTTCACTACAAACTCAGTATATATCTATCTATTTTAGTAACAACCCAGTAATATATTTCTCTTATCTAGTCAGTTTCCAATTTTTGCTCCTGGTATATCTTTTCTTCAATCTAGACTATGGTTTCTTCCATCCTTAGATTAAAGAAATAATATTCGAACTATGATAGCTATTTTGATAACAATTTAGGGAACTCTCACTAGAAAATTTCATAAATCTCTCCATAAATATGCTCTTGAATGATCTTTTGAATGGTAATAATAGTCCTTTTTTATTCTTCTTCTATGAAATTACATATCCTTTGGTCTAACCATATCTTAATATCTCTCTACGCTAGTAATCATATTATCATAATTATCTCCAAAAAGGAGTTTCTATGATCACTTCACCATTTTTAGTAGAGGTTCTTAAAGCATCAGAACATGCTAAGGATGGGGATAGTTGTGATATACTTCATGTGTGCATAATAGTTTATTATATAAAGATAGAAATTTGGATTACAAAAACATAAGAAACATTAATTATCTTGATTTATTAAGGAATTAAGAGAAACCATACTTTCATAGACTGAAATAATGCATTCAGAATAGTTAGACAGAAAGAAACCAAAATATTACACATGAGAATTCATGCAAGGAACATAATAATAAGTCACACAAGGTAACCATAACCAAATAATATCTACTGATCTTTTCTAAAAAATTGAACCTTCTTCTTATTACAAACAAAAGTATATATAGACGTTTCTAGTCTATGACTATTCATCTTCTTCTCATATTTGGTGCCAAAAGTGGAGTCTCTTCATATTATAGCCTATTGCAAGTTAGGAAGATAGGACAAAAAGACTTATACAATGATAAAATAAGTGCATAATGCATGAATATCAGACAAATATCCTATGTACCTTTATAATCTGTGTTCTTATACCAACACATGACTATCTTGAGCTTCTAGGTGCACCTTTGTCTAGACTTATCAAGCCTATTCCTATGTACATGAGCTATGAAACCCTATATATGGTCTATTTTGACAAATTTTATGAGCAAACCCGAATATTACATATAACTAGGTCATCTAATTGATGTAAGAAAAAATGTGTTTTTTAGTGAGATAGGATGGACATTTTCAACACCTTGAGATGATGAGAGTTACCTACATACCAATACTCCGAAGAAGGATCAAGGATGACGTAGTTTTCCCCACCTAAGTGCTAGTGCAAGTGCAAGTGAAACTAGTATGATGATTTAATTGAGTGATTTGAATGTGCTTGAGGCTAGAAATATGAGTAATCTAAGCTCAAGAATGCTGTAGATGGTAATATGCAAAAGTAGGACATAATATGGATTGATAACCTTATTTATGGAAAAATTATTCTGAGTTTACGTATGTAATTTGCATTTGATTTCCACCTTATGGTTAGAGGGATAAAATTCATGTATATATACTATTATAGTGCTTGTGTGGATGATAAAAGAGGTCTAGGTTAACCTTAAGAGGTCTAATATTTGAAAAGATATATGTTTGTGAAAAAAGGAGGGAAAGGACACTAGCGCTAATATTGGGACACTATCACCATGTGGTGATACTATCCCTATTATGATGCTAGTGTCTAGGTGGTAGAACTTAAGGCACAAAGGGCTAAGATGCAATAATGAAGGTCTGGGACTACTTTAGGGATGATTAGGGATGCATGTGAACCACACAAAGGCTGGATAAGTCTAAAAATAGGCCTTTGGATAGGTCTAGGGATAAGCTAGGGATAGGTGGTCTCAAATAGCAAAATTAACACTTAAATGTTAATATTAGGTGATTACATTTTCCCCTCCCCCCAACCCTTTATTCTAAAAATGTAGTAAAGCAAAATGACTAGGATAAAGGAAAAAGAAGAGTTCCTAGACTTACCTAAGAGGTGAATCCCATGAATCTAGATCTAAGTAGTGAAGCATACTCTAATACATGTCCTGTAAGTAAAATGTGCATAGATCAATCTATAAGATATATCAAAAGCAAAAAAAAAACTAAGTAAATAAGTAAAAATGAGTAAAAACTAAGGGATAAGAGAGAGGAAATGAACAAGTACACCTCACTAGGTATATGAAGCAATTCATAAACCTGGTGAAACTCTATGTGTGTGCATGTAAATAGTGATCAATCAATGAATAGTTTGGACCAAGTTGATGGCTTATTCAATCCTCATATGTGGGTATCTCAAGAACTCAATCTAGTTTTGAATCCATTATTTCCCACCCCTACTTGGTGAATCATGACCTTTGATTATCTTGGATTGGGATAATGGTGTGTCCAAACCTCTCATGTAGGTGGGTCAAGAACTCAAGTAGACTATGAATCCATAATTACCTACCCATGTGTACTAGATGCATCTAAAACTGAAATTGTGTGATGTAACTAGAAATGTCTAACTAGAGATGTTAGCTTTGTAGCCATTTGAGTATATTAGGAAACTACAAGCCTCTCAAGAATTCCAACCACTATAGATGAAGGCATGAAACTAGTGTACAACTTAGAATTTTATGTTTGATGTATACAATTTAGATAATGTCATGGATTTTTCCATTCCATTTGATCAACATACAAAAATAATGTGTCATGCACATTCCCCTAAATTTGATATCTAAGAATATGGATTATGGAATAAGTTTTAATAATCTATATATGAGTATTTGAACTATAAATGGGAATGGTCATGTCATTCATGATGCTCCCAATTGAGCAAACTTGTATGAATCTGATATAAACTGGTATGATTCTAAACTAAACTAAGTAGAACTGGTAAATCTATAACTAAACTTGTGTAAACTTGGATTGTACCTATTGTAATTTTTTAGCCAATCTAGTTTTTTCTAAAATTGAGGCTATTGGATAGTAGCACCATATCTTGGATAATAGTGTCATATGGAACTAGTGTCCTAATTTGGGTGCTAGTGTTTGACTGTTCTAATTTCTATACAACTATACTGATCTCTATCACTATTTCCCAATGTGTTTACTTGAGTTTGATTTCTATAATTGAGCCTATGTGCAAGAGGGAAGGAATAATACTAACCAATGAGTCTCATGGGAGACTCTCTATCACTATGTCCTATGTCAAAAATAGGAATGAAAATCTCTCATATAGTGTGATTACTATACTGGAGTTGAATGGTGTTGTAGTATGAATATGGGTATTATTCATCATTAAAGTCATAATAATCATAATAACTTGGAAAGCTAGAGGGAATTGCCTCATACTATGGAGTTGACATTTCTAAATAATTCTTTGAAACATTGATTGTGATTTTTCCCTTTGAAACTATGCTTATTGTAAAAACATGATACTATGGAGGCTTTTTTGCTATAAAGCCTTTTTGAGAATGTTTATTAGCTTAACATGATTTTGACTTTACAACTTAAGTTCTTTCTCTTTCTATAACATTTTCAATGTATCTAGACTTGTTTCCTTGATAACCTATATCTGTAAATGATGTGCCTTAGGATGTTTAATAAATCCCAAACCTTATTGAGCAACATTATCAATTGTTAGAATAATAGTAGTGATGCTTTGGGCCCGCTTGCCCAAATTTTGATCGTGATCATCAAATTATTGTAGATATTTTTGACCAAACCCATACTACTTTAAAAGTTGAGCCTCATTTTAGAAGGGTAAATTTTCAAATTTTACTTGATTTACATGTTCTTGTGGTACAGTTTCTTGCTCTGATTTTACTTTGTGAACCTTTTGTGTTCTAAGTTATGTTTTGTTAACCATTTTTGTATTGTTTCTAAGTTTGACCTTTTTGAATTTTTAGATGTTCCATTATATGTTGTTTGGATGATGTGTCACTATTTAAATCATTTTTATCCATTATCTATTATATTTTCCTTTTTAATTCTAAAAAATAATCGGTGTTGTGCCCATGCATTCTATGATATGCACAATAATATCTAGATATCCTCACTAGGTGTAGAGGAGGTAGGTTGAACAACTTATCTTTTATCATTTCTATGAGTATCTCACTTGAATTATTATTGGAACCTTTTAGGATTTTTGAATTACTTATAATAGATCCATTGTGTTGTAATTTATGATTTTGATATGAAAGAGTGTTAGGCACAACTTTTTTAGGTGTAGATGCATATACATGGTTTACATTGGCATATTATGAAGATTGTGTAAATAGAATGTGATTTGCAATAATGTGACATTTTCACTTAATAACTCATTTTTATTCTATAATTTTGATATTAGCTTATTCATACTGATAATTTGATCACTTAGAGTCCCAAAAATGTAAATCCTAGTTACTTATGATTGAACATGTAGGCACACACCTTGTAGATGAGAGGTGTGGATATGATGAGTATTGGAATTAGTGACAATATTATATGCTAATTCATCTCATGGAGGAGTGATAACATAGACCTGGTTAGATAGAAAATATCTATCACCCTCATGCAGATGAGGAGGAGAAGTATATTCTATCCTGTGCATAAGATATGAAAATGAAGTTTGAAATATAGTTATTAGTTTATATACTAAAGCTTCTATGTGTTTAAGGGTTTGTTTATTAATTAAATTTTGTATAAGATTATAATAAAATATTAGAGATAGAACTAAATATGAAATACATTTCATTTCATGTAAAGTATCATGCATACATGTGTTTATGTATTTTTTGAGTTCATTCTAGATTAAAAGAAACAAGGATGCAAATGAAAGTATTAGAATTTGCATTAAAAAGTGATAAAATTGTTCTCTCATTATTATCATGATTACATCAAATAAAAAATAAAAAATGTATGGATCTAAAATCTAAGTATGGGTCTTAGAATAATGTAAATATAAACCCTAGGGTTATCTAGGGTTAGGGTTTGTACACTGTTTAAAGTAAGTCAATTTTACCAAATGTTTTAACCTTTTAGGACTTAGTTAATGTAAATAATATGTTTTTAAAGAGATGAGTATAGTAAATTAGGGTAAAATATATAAAATAAATATAGCCACTAATTTTTTATATAATTGACCTAATTTGACCTTTCTAAAAATAAAAATAAATAATGTAAATGAGAACTTTACTGGAAAATGATCAAGATGAATGATCTAGAGGCTAAAAATTAATGAAAATCCTAGTCTGAGTGTCATAAATAGGATCTAAGTTTCAAAATCCCTCATAGATAGTAGCTCCCTAATTGGACAATAACATCATTTTGGCTAGTGTTCCTATTTTGGTAGTAGTGTCCTTTGTGTAATAATGTCTAAAGTTTTTGGGTGCACTTGTGTCTAGATTTATCAAACCTGTTCCTATGTACATGAGTTATAAAACCCTATAAATAACCTATTTTGAATAATTTTATGATCAAACCTTAATCCTATATGTAATTAGGGCATCTGATTGATACAATATAAAAAGTGTGTTTTTTAATGGGGTAGGTTGGACATCCTCAACATCCCTTTATGATGAGAGTTGCCTACATACCAATACTCTAAAGAGGGATCAACCTTGATGTAGTTCTCCCCACTTAAGTGATTCTGTAAGTGCAAGTGAAACTAGTATGATGGTTGCCTTGAGTGCTTTAAATGTGTTTGAGATTGGAAATTTGAGTAATATGAGCTTGGGAATATTGTAGATGGTAGTCTGTATAAGTAGTTAAGAATAGGGATTGATAACCTTAATTGTGCATAATTTATTCTGAGTTTGCATATATAATTTACACATGATTTCCATATAGTGGTTATAGGGATAAAATTCATGTATATATACTATTATGGTGATTTTATAGGTGCTAAATGAGGGCTAGGCTAACCCTAGGAAGTCTAATATTTGAAAGTTATCCATTTGTGAAAAAAAGAGGGAAAGGATAGTAGTGCCAATATTGGGATACTAGTGCCATGTGGTACTACTATCCTTATTATGGTGATAGTGCCTAGGTGGAAAAACTTGAGGCACAAAGGGCCAAGATGCAATAATGAGGGTCTAGGACTACTTTAGGGATGACTAAGGATGCCTATGGCTTGCATGAAGGCTGGATAAGTGTGAAAATAGGCCCTATGATAGGTCTAGGTCCAAGCTAGGGATATGTGGTCTCAAGTAGAACTCTTAGAATTCAAGTTTTATTTTTAGGTGAATATAATTAAAATTGGGTTTGTGTATTACTTCCTTATAATAGTTTATGATTTTATAGCTCACTTTTTGATAAACATTGGTATGAGTTTTACGTATTTCTCATCTTAAACAAGGATCCAATGATAATTAGTGAATATATGCTTAGATTCAAGATAATGGTTACAAAAAAATGACCCACTAATTACCTAACACTAAATTAAATAGGACATTTTCTCAAATATTTATTTTACCTATTAAAAAAAATTGGTCTTCAATACTTATAAATATTTATATGATTTTTATCACATAGTTAGAAACTATGAGATTAATATTTTAGAGGCTAAAATGATTAAATATGATACCAATCCCCTAAATCTAGTTAAGAAACTAAATTTATGAAAAGAATAAAGGAAATTCATTTCAAGTTAAGAGTGAGGCCAATAATGTAGTGAATGTAGTGGTGAATCTACTTTAACATGCTAGTCTTGTCACAAAAAAGAGAATGAAGAAAATATATAGGGTTGAGTGAAAGTCCATAAAATGTAATAAATTGATTATTTCAATACAATATGGAAAGTCCATAAAATGTAATTAAATTATTATTTCAATACAATATTCTTACTTTACCTCTTATTAGGGATTTGGATCCATCTAAACCATTGCATAATAACTATGATGCCAATGCATTTTGACATTATCATAAAGTCATAGGAAATTCTAAAAACATATGAATTACTTAAAAACATAATATCCAAGACCTTAATGATAAAAATGAAATACAAATAGAGGGTTTCAATCATGATTTGAAAATGTAAGGAAAATTTTCAATTTTATTATATTTCTTCCGTTGTACATTATTTTACATTAGATGATGGAATTATGATACATTATTTTTAAGGCAAGGCATGTAGAAATCCAATTACTATCACCGTCATGCTAAGATTTCATATCTTAATGACTTTACATAATAACACACAAACTGGACTAAAATCACCAAAATGCTATAATTTAGTCACACACATCATGTACATGCACAAATTCACATCCATGTATCCTTGATTGGGATAATGCATTTTATGAAATTTTTATCTTCTCTTAATTCACTTTGAGTCAAATTAAGACCAAGAAAAATGACACTAGACTACTGATTTCCTCTAATTTGGTTGTACACATCATGTGCATGTGTCAATTTACATTTATAATTCTATAAATGGGGTATTACCTTCTACGTAATTGACACCTTCCTCTAATTCAACTTAAGTCAAATTATGACTAAGTAAAATAGCATTTTCAACTAGTATGATTAAACAAGCAACCAATTTCCAAGAATTGCAAAAAGCTTAACTAAAATAATTTAAGCAAAGCAAATTTGATTAAGATCTTAAGTGATAAATCCATGAAAATTTATTGAATATATATTATTGTAAATTCATAATTCAAAATATCTAGGCCATGATGTCACTGATGACATCATCATAAGGTATCATCCAAAAACCAATAATAGAGATAAATATCAAGATTAAGGCTACCCATACCTTATTAATGCTCCATTCTTCTAAATATTAGTGACCATATTTATTTCTTATCCCTCCAAAATAGAAAGGATTTATGACCCTCCATCTTGATCTTGAGACGGAGGGCCCAAAATCAATTAGCTCATTTTGGAATTGCTATAAATACATGAGCCATGGACATAACCTTTAAGCTTTTTTTATGTAATGTTATTATGTAAGAATAAATTCAATAATATTTTTTTATTATAGGAAAACTATGCAAAAATATCACTAGATAACTTGACTCATACTTTCAACATTGATAAAATCAAGAGCCAAATCCATTAGTACAAGGAGAGATGTATGGAGATGCTTGTGCTATCACATTGATGAAGACTTGGAGCACCAAATCTGAGAATAAACATGCTTAATGGACCAATCTTGGAGGAGGGTCACCTGGGGAAGGCGATGTCCATGTTTTCTTATCTAATCTTTCTTGACTTCATTTATCCACCTCCCTTGAGGGAGTAGGACTATCTCATTATGTTCTTTATACTTTGTCATTTGATTTATGTCTTAAACACATGAACTGACTTGCTCCAAAATCTTATTCTACATTTTGGCATGCTCAATGGGACCACAACCCAAAAAATTATTCTAGTTACTTATTATCATATTATTTTCTCAAATTTTGTTGCTAAAATTTGTGGAAATTGGCTGAAAATTGAAGATTTTTCATTCTCAAGTCTATTGATTAAGGAGTTGCAAATTTATTTATTGTGTATCTACAAATTTGAATCTACAAACAATGAAATCATGCTAGTAAACTATGAAATCACCTCAAAAAACTATGATTTCAGAGCCTAAAATCGTGAAATCACCCTATACAACTTTGAAATCATATAATTAAGTAGTTAAATCACTAGACAAAGTTTCAAAATTGGGGAGGTGAATTTTAAAATCATCCAGGTAATTGCAAAATCACTCTTATTGGGTTACTATGCTTTCTACCTTCCTATATTTTTTATTAACTTGAAATTTTGTAGTTTACACTTTACTGTGTAACTACGAAATCTTTATAGAGAGCTATTTTCATGGTTTTGAACTAATTAGTAGGTTGCATTCATCATCTAGTAAGTGTAAATTAATCCTGTAATCCTTTTTGTAGGTAATTAATCAAAAGAGAAATATTTTAACAAAATCAATAAAACCATTTCACATTATCTTTTGGTGGTTTAAAAACTTACACAAAGAACTTTATTTTGTTTTTTCATTTAAAATTTCTAAACAAAGGCCAAATTTCAATCATATTTTGATAAGTGTTTAAAAGAACAATCACTTTGATTTTTATTCATCATTTCTTGCAAAGAAACACTTAGTTATATTTTAGTAAAGGTTTGTGTGTATGCTCTCCCATTGTACCCTTTTGGGAACTTGGGTGACTCAAAATTCATGTTTTTACTTCTTTTATTGATTGAAACCTGAAGAAATATCACATTTTCTCTCCCCTTGTTCTAAGGGACTTGGGTGACTTAGAAACAACCTAGTTCTTCTATTTATTTTTATTATTTGAATTGTGAGTGGGAGTTCATCACCTCCTCACAAGTTATTTAGGTGGGATTTGACCTAGGGTTTCATCTCCCAACATTGTTTCAATCCCACTTATCTATTGGGATATATAAATTAAGCATGCTAAATGGATGGGATATGGTTGAGTGGTTAGTTTGATTATATGGAAAAGGACTTGGGTCAAGTGGTAGTTTAGACATCAAACTTCACTAAGAAGTATATGGTTGAATTTATTATGCAAGGGACAAGACCCTTACATAATAAGTTAGGTTATTTGAATCCATTAATGAATGTTTACTATGCCCAAGTGTTTATAGGCACTTGTGGACCATCTAGATAAGACAAGTCAAAAATTTAGCTTAATTAACCCCAACTTGATTTAGAATGTCCTACCAAATGTTGAGTTGTTTTAACACTCTAAGTTTCTTTCCACATATCATTTCTTGAGAGACACATGGGGCCTAAAAAAATTAATCTAAAGGATTTTTTTATGGTTAAAAAAAAATGTGAAAATGACAAGTGTCATAATTTAAAATTGACACATGGCAAAAATATAAAGAGTTGATACAATTACTTTTTATATTAAAATTATTTTATTATGTTGTCAATGGGTGTTGTGTTGAAGATGTGGAACCAAACTGACCATTCACCCACATTATCTTGTAACCATTCAACATCCAATGTTACCAACTTTACCACATAATTTTTGTAAGCCACTGATATATTCCAATATATCTTTTTATTTATTCCTTTCACATATCCAACTAATTATTTTCACCATAATTCCTCCATTTTTCCATTTTCAAAATAATCCTAATATCCTATTTTATGGTTATGGGATATGTTTTTAAAATTAAAATCCAAATTTAATTATATCCTCCATTTAAATATCTTATTTAATATGGTTTTTAATCTACCATTGAATATTTTATTTATAACCCTAGTCCCAAAATTAAACATATCCCCACTTCCACGTGGATGGATGGTTATTCATTATTTTTTAATTATCAATGGATATTTTTCTAAAACCATGAGATATGTTTTTTAAAACCTAAGCTTCACTAAACTTTATCTCTGCTTACACATGTGGATATCCATTTTAAAAGGGGTCAATGATTTTGGATGGGGAAAAATTTGTTTTGAATGGAGATGTTTTAATAAATAATTACATGCACATATCCTCATATTTTTATGTTTGACACTAAACTCCATTTGAATCTTCCATTTTTCCTTTTGCATGGTCATCAAATTAAATGGAAGGTTAGGCATTATTTTTGTTAAGATAAGCACTTTATTTATTAAAACAAAGCATTGGAACTTCCCATCAATTATGGGATTTTTTTATTTTATTTTTCATGCAGTTTATTCAAAGTTTAATCATACTTCAGATAAAAATAGATAATTTTTAGCCAACATTGGCTATATGAATTTTTTTATATATTGAGGATTTTTATTATTTTAGAGCAGCTTACAAAGAGTAGGAAACCAATAGAGAAGGACATAAGGTGCTTATATTTTTTATAGAGAAGGAATGTTACCAGGATTTTCAAGTATGGAGGGTCCATACAGATGAAGGTCTATTTTTCTTTAAGAACACAAGTTATTTAATTTAGTGAATGGATCATGATTTAATTTCCACGTCTTTTTTAGTCTATATAAATTATATATATTTATAAAATCCAAGTATATACTATAAATACTTTAAGATTATTTTTCCTTTGGTTGAGAGAATTAATTAGCCCATTCAAGAGAGCTACAAGCACTTACAAATATTTGTTTGGTGGAAAAGAAGAATGTTTATGTGCTACATACGAGTTCTTCATATCACACAGAGCTACAAGTTTTAATAAACCATATAGGGATGTAAATTTTAAAATTTGTATTTATATTTTTTTATATAATGGAATGGTTTAAATGAACCTGGGGATGTAGCCAATTGGTAAACCCTATAAATAATCTCTTATCTCTTTGTTTTTAGCTTTCCAGTATTTCATCAATTTTAAATTATTGACTGATAGTTGGAAATTAATTATGGGAAATTGATTAAGACACTATTTGAAAGGGAAAAAATACAAATGGAATGATTTAACAAGTAATAGAGTTGCATGAGTTTCAAAACACTCATATTCAGACAATTCACACTCAAATTTAAAAGTCAATTCATTTTAATTAAATTTTGTAAAATGACTTATTATATTTTTAAAAAATATTTTTGAATAAAACAATATTTATTAGTATGGAGATAATTACTATTCATAGATTAGTTTGAATGCAGAATCATGTTTCTTGAGTTATTACTCACTCAGGTTTGATTCTTGAATATTAAAATCCATTTTTTATTTTTATTTGATCAAGAAATTGATAATTATGCATCCAATTATATTTCATTTGAGGAATTGAGATTTTTAGTATCTGATTTTAAAATTTGTTTGATATATCTAAAAGATAAACACAATTTTTAGATCAATTTTGGTATCAGAGCAGGTTAATACAGGACTTGCTTTAATTATTGGTATACTTTAGTTTGGATTTTGTTTTTAGACGTCAAATTCTTTAGTTTTGTTGTCTTATTGATTTTATTATGCAAGAATGGCTAGTGCAAAGAAAAATTAAAAGGTGTTCCAATTCACTAGAAGAAGACACGTTTCTAATAGTCAAGGTTCTAAAACAACTAGCCCTGTAAGATAAACACATATGATGAACACAACACATTATCACTTGAATATGTGAGATGGAGTTGAAAGAGGATCCACTATTATATCTTGGGACACATTCAAATAAAATTCAAGACATTTTCAGTGATGCATATCCAAGAGGAATTGTTGTAGTCTTATGCCATTCTTATACATAGGGTAGAATAAAGTATGATAGAAATCTTATTTCATATTGGTATTGTCAAAATATTTTGGTCTTTAATAACTAGTAGTGTAACCTTTATTTTTGGATAACTAATCATATTTTAGAAGCCTATAGGAACAAGTGAAATACTAGTTCCATGGTAAGATATGAAAATGATAAATAAGGCATTGTTCAGGAAATTGAATAAGTATTTGCATTTTATGGATTGAGTTTTAATTGGTTTATAAGTTGGTTTATTTTTTATAGCTTTCGTAAGAGTTTCATGAAGAAAATATGAAGTTATTTAAGACACAAACAATATGTCAACTAGTACTCAATAGGTTCACTTTACAATTTATTTACAGGTATAAACTATTTTCAACGTAACTATGTATGCACAATTTTGGTTTGAATCCTTTGTGTAAGGTTTCTTTGGGAATAAAATATGTCTTTGTTTGGAATTGTTTTGAAAGGTTTTTGAAAATGGAAATGGATCATATAAATCTCATAAGATAGAGTTGATAAAATGAAACCACCTCATATTCAATTGTGAAAACCATAAAGAGGGAACAATCCTTAGTGATTAAATAGTTTAAATGGATAGTTTTGATAAAGCATATCTATAATATTACATAATATGCTTAGTTATCACTTAAAAAACTATTTTAGGGAATTAATAGATATTAAATTTAGGGAAGGAATTTTGATAAAGTTGTGTTTTGAAGATATTTGCTATCTCCTATTTCAGTTTTCTATTGTAATATTTTTTTTGGGAAAACTAACTCATTTGAATGAGATTGGAGGTATGAATTAGGGAGTAGTCAATAGTGAGGAAACTTTGAGATAGGTTTAAAATTATTAGTTTTATCCTCATGTTTGTGATATGAATTATAGTTACTTGAAGAGTTCATGAGTTTTTAAAGAGGCTCTTATTTGTGCATTTTGTACATCTTAGTAACCTTAGGATGAATAAATTAACTACACATTTTTATACTTATACATATAAGTCCCACTATATCTTGGGCAATGTTTATAAATGCAAGTACATAGATGTTTAATTTATTGACAAGTCCTATAAGTTATTTTTGTACATAAGTGATCTATGAAAATGTTTAATATGTATCATTTGATTTCCCTTGTATGATATATTGGATATAATAAGGAGAACACCTTAGCCTTCATGCAGTGTAGGGGTTGAGATAATTTTCTAGATGTTATGGATATTTTCGGTAACAGGTCATTTTGGTAGAATGGGTAAAGAGTTTTTTTTAATCTCCATAACTAGGTTATAATTTTAGTTGGATAGTTGACTTCTTATAGGGAAGTTTTTATATAACATCTTATTTCACTATTTTTTTTTTCAAATAGAGTTTTATTGCATCATTTTGATAGACCAAATACATAACTCCTTCATATGCTATTTTTGGCTCTTATATATTTGGAAGCAGTGCAGGAAGATTGTTAATGGAAAAAAGAGAACTCACAGAGATTTTTTTTGGGTCAGTTGGATTATTTGGACTTTTGAAGACCAAAAGTTTTTTTTGGAGGAGGTTTGATCTGAAGAATTTTTTTATGGTTCGAAAAATGTGAAAAACACAAGTGTCGTAATGAAAAATTGAAACATGGTAAAAATATAGGATTTGATACAATTAATTTTCATATTGTAATTATTTTATTATGTTGCTAATGGGTCTTGTGTTGCAGATATGGAACCAAACTAGCCATTTACCCACATTACCCTATAACCATTCAACATCCAATGTTACCAAATTTACCACATAATTCTATTAAGCCACCAAGATATTCCAATATATATTTTTATTTACTGCTTCCACATATCCAATTAATTATTTCCACCATAATTATTCCATTTTACCATTTTCAAAATAATCATAATAGCCTATTTTATGGTTATGGGATATGTTTTTAAAATTAAAATCCAAATTTAATTATATCCTCCATTTAAATATCCTCTTTAATATGGCTTTTAATCTACCATTGGATATTTTATTTATAAACCCAAGTCCTAAAATTAAACATATCACCACTTCCACATGGATGGATTGTTATTCATTATTTTTTAATTATCAATGGATATTTTTTCTAAAACCATGGGATATGTTTTTTAAAACCTAAGTTCCACTAAATTTTATCTCCACTTACCCATGTGGATATACATTTTAAAAGGGGTCAATGGTTTTGGATGGGAGTGAATTTGTCTTGCATGGAGATGTTTTAATAAACAATTACATGCACATATCCTCATATTTTTATGTTTGGCACTAAACTCCATGTGTATCTTCAATTTTGCCTTTTGCATGGTAAACAAATTAAATGGAAGGCTATGCATTATTTTTGTTTAGACAAGCACTTTATTTATTAAATCAAGGCATTAGAACTTCCCATCAATTATGGGATTTTATTCCTTTATTTTCCAAGTAGTCTATTCAAAGTTTAACTGTACTTCGAGTAGAAATAGAAATTGTTAGTCAACATTGGCTATATGACAATTTTTATACATTGAGGATTTTTATTATTCTGGAGAAGCTTATAGAGAGTAGACAACCAAAAAAGAAGAACATAGGGTGCTTATTTTTTTGACAGAGAAGGAAATTTACCAGGATTTTCAAGTATGGATGGTCCATACAAATAAAGGTATATTTTGTTTCAAGAACACAAGTTATTTAATTTAGTGAATTGATCATGATTTAATTTCTAAGTCCTTTTCACTTTGTATAAATTATAGAGAGTTTTAAAAGCCAAGGATATATTATAAATACTTTGAGAGTATATTTACTCTAATTAAGAGAATTAATTAGCCCATTCAATAGAGCTACAAGCACTTGTAAATATTTATTTGGTGGAATAGAATAATGTTTATGTGCTACATATGAGTTCTTCATATCACATAGAGTTTCAAGTTTTAATAAACCATATAGGGATGTAAATTTTAAATTTTGTATTTACATCTTTTTTATAATGAGATGGTTCAAATTCACCCAAAGATGTAGCCAATTGGTGAACCCTATAAATAATCTCTTGTCTCTTTATTTTCAATTTTCTAGTATTTCATCAATTTTAAGTTATTCACTGATATTTGGAAATTAATTATGGGAAATTGATTAAGAGACTATTTAAATGGATAAAAATATGAATGGAATGGTTTAGCTGAGTAATAGAGTTGTATGAATTTTTAAAACACTCATATTGAGAATTATTTAGATAATTCATATTTAGATTTAAAAGTCAATTCCTTTTAAGTAAATTTTGGAAAATTACTTATTATATTTTTAAAATCCATTTTTGAATAAAACAATATTTATTAGTAGGGGATAATTACTATTCACAGATCAGTTTGAATGTAGAATCATGTTTCTTGAGTTATTATTCACTCAAGTTTTATTCTTGAATATTAAAATCCATTTCTTATTTTATTTAATTGGGAATTTGAGAATTTAACATCCAATTCTATTTCACTTGAGGAATTGAGATTTTTAATATCTAGTTTTAAAAGCTATTTGATTTATCTAAAAGATAAACCTAGTTTTTAGATTAAAAATCTACTTACATTCACTCTTTTATTTTTTAATTAACAATTAATTCCTTTCAATAATGGTATATCGATGGAAAATTTGGCAAATATTATGTACACCTCATGTCAGTTTAGTGTAAGAGCATACACTTAGGTGCTCCTTCTTTACTTGCATTGTGAGTCTAAATAGTCATGTATCATAGATAAAACAAGTCTTAAATCCTCTAAAACCAATTTAAAATCCATTTTTCTAGTATTTGATCTAAGGATAAATAGTTTGCACTTGAGTCTTTCCTATCACTTGGGATTGAAGTTTACTATTTTTGTTTGGGTTGAGTCACTTGGATAGGAATTTGATTTGATTTTAGAGCCTTATCTACGTAATAGTCTTATTTTCATATTTTACACATTGGAATCTATTTACATATTGAGGTGTTATGATATTTGCATTGCCATTTGACACTTATCCATTTATCACAATGTTATGCATATCATTTAAAACAATAGCCTTTATCTCAATTGGTACCATTATGCTGCCCATTTGGTTTACAAATTTGAACTTAAGTTTTCTTGTGTTAACTTATGCCCTAAGTTCCTAAATTGTTTGACTTTATTTTCCATGATGTGTAGCTATGTTACCCATTTTCTTCTAAATTTTGAACTTATATTTTATTGCATTCACTATACACTTTAAGTTCTTAGACCATTCAATCTTATTCTAATTTGATGATCGAGACCAACCATAGTCTTATTGTCCTCTTATATAGAAATACATCATTTTGGATTAGGTTTTCTTATGTTATCCTACATTCTAAGTTCCAAGATTATTCTACCTTCTTTTAATTTGTTTATTTTGAATAACTAAAGTCAAGCATTCCAAAGACTTTATTTTTTCTCATTCCATGTTGATACATTGTCCAAGCCAATTCTAAAGTCTCTAAGGACCATTTATATTATTTTCAAACCTCGAATTTGAACCAAAGCTACATTTAAAACATTGATTAAAGAGTGAGTACTATTTCAACCATGTAAAGGTACACTCGTAGTGGGGTTGCTTATGGCCCTAGTTAAGAGGAGGAAAAAATTTATGATGGAGAAGAACACTTTATCATGTATGAAGAAATCCCTCCCTTTATGGGATCAAACCAAGGTCAATGAATTGATAATCAACCACTTGAAGAGAAAGATGAGGTTATCTTAAAATTGATAGAATCAGGTGCTATACTTCCTTCAAATTTTCTAAAAGAATAATTACATACCCTCGTTTAAATAGAAGAGAAATCATACAAACTATTTATTGAATAAGAACAACATCATACTCAAGTTATCAAACCAAATTTACTTATTATATAAAAAGGAAGGATCTATTTATGGATTTCTCCCAAACATGTCATATTATTGCATCTACTATATAACAAATTAGTCAACATTATGCATATCAGCTTGTTACTAACTTAATGAATTCTTTGGTTGCAACCTTTCTTAACAAAATTGTGACTATAGAGAAAAATAAATTACCTAAATAACCATACCAAGTTAATCCTACCCATGTGGTAGATCATTTAACTCCTCTACAACAAACTATGATAATGATTGATTTCAACCAAGTTCCTATTGATATACAACACACATTCTTTAACCATCAAGAAACCATTTCTAATGTGTGATATATACCTGATACTTATCAATAATTACTAGATCATTCCCAATAATAAGTCATTAACAATCCACCTCTCCAAAAAGTGGTGGATAATTTACAAAATGAAATACCAACTTCTTTTACTTCATGACAACAAGAAGTTATACTTTTGAAACATCAATGGTAATGTCTTCTTATAAATCAACACCAATTTCTTCAAAATCAATAGAATTACTATAGATCAAAATAATATATTCTTTGGAAGAAATATAAGATACCTAGGGATCAACAACAATTTTTTTTAATCAACAATGTCATACCTATTCTTATGTGCCTCAAAACCAACATAAAATATTGAACTACGTGTAAAATTTAGGACATAAGGTACACATTCCCAAAAATACCATGTAGGGAGGATCTATTCCTATCCAAAGTAACCCAAACCAAACCTATCAGTTTATGAACAATTACTAAAACCATCTCCTTTCACCAAAAATCATTCCAAATATCTAAGAGTGGAACATAATGAAGGAGGTAGTCTCAAGGCTTCAAAAAGGTAACTAGACCTAAAAGTACAAGTTTGACGAGATATGTCCTTATCCATTTGATGTGAAAATCCTTAAAGTACCCATTCCACTTCATTTTGAGGTACCCAAATTTGATAAATATTAAGGGAAGGGTGGTCCTAAAAGGCATATATAAGCCTTATTTATTGCATTCCAAGAGGTAACCTATAGTAGTGTGTATTTGTTGTGCTTTTTTCCACATAGCTTGGATTGATAAGACTGAGATTGGCTCATCAAATTTATTGAAATATCAATAAATTTTTTTAATGATTTATCAAAAATATTAGTTAACCACTATTCTTACAACATTGAACACGAGTTGGCATTGGTTGACTTATGTAAATCTAAATAGAACATAAAAAAATTCATGACCTATCTATAATAATGGAAAGGATTAGCTAGTTACTTCTAACACAATCTATTAGATAAACAACTAGCTAATGTCTTTGCATATAACCTACACCCTAAGGTCACTCATAATATGAGACTTGCTTATGCCAATACAATCAAAGAAATTATTGAAAAGGGCATATAGATTGAGAAGACACTCATTAATGAAGGCTTGATTAAGATCTATTCCCAAGATCAAAAATCACATCAAGATCAAACAACTATTTAGACCAATATTGTTGAAAATCCTAATATATTTAAAAATAATAAGAACATAGTAGGTAATGGGGTTACCAAATCATGCCATGTGTAGATAGTGTAAACACCACCTGTTCAAAATACTCAATCGATTCCACTATTCTAACTGTAATGAGATTTACCACATAGATAATTTACTACGTGGTTATTTAATAACCTAGGGTATCCCATTGAGTCAATGTTCAAGAAATTAATGGCTATTAATATGATTATTTGGCTTGTGCCAAGACCCTTTCCTGAGGATTGGCCTAAACCTAACTAGTATAATGAAGATGAGTTTTGTGATTTTTATCATGTTATTGGCCATGTAGTTTATAAGTGCATGTAATTAAGGCACATTATTAATTTTTTTTTGAAAAATAGATTTTAGGATTCATCATGTGAGAAACAACAAATTTTGACACTTCAAGTACTGAATCCTGAAATCCATTTTTCAAATATTTTGCTATAATCACCTTAAATTTGTCAAAAAAACACACATATTATGTCTTTTCATAGGAGACTTTGACTGGAGAATATGAAATTTATTCACATTTATCCAGGTCTTCTTGTCTGTCTTATCTTGTTCTTAATACATTCCCTAAACATCTCTTTTTGCCTATTCCCAGTCATCTGTAGCTTATCAAGTTTGACCCTTTCAGGCCCAGAGACCTCTTTTATACCCTAACCCATCCCCTTAGATCCTAAATCCCATAGATAATAACACCTAAATATGGACTACAATGCTAAAACCCAGGGTGTTTAGTTTTTGATGTTATTGTCCAAGCCTAATTTTGGTTCTAATGATCAATTTATTCTATAGGATAAGTCTTACCCCTGTTCTTTGATTCATTTTTAATTTTCCCAATTTTGGCCAAATATGAATAAATCTCCCAAATTAAAAATAATGAGTCTCCTATATAAAAGACTACACAAGGAATTTTATGTCTAACACTTACTACTTTGCACATTAGACATAATAAAAATTAGTCAATAATATAGCTTAGTTTCTTTGCATCACACTTAGATTTGCATACTTGATCAAGGAAGAGCCTAAGAAAAATTCATTCTTGCATCAATTATGCACGTTAACTATCCACATTCCCTAAGAGAGAACTACATTAGATCTAAGACCCTAACTTGAGGGTTAATGTAAGAAGCAATTAAAACATCAGGGGTTCTTGATTGTGCAATCATTCTTCCCCTAACTTATTTTTTCCCATTTTACTTTTTATCTATTTTTCATTTTCACGTATGCAGACAAGTACAAGTACTAAAGATGAACATAGACCTATAATGAGTTTTGATGACTCTTAAGAGCTAAAATTTGGTATGTAAGGTCTCCTAGAATAGATGAACAAAACCTAAAAAGCTCAAAAAGCTTAGACCCATAGGACTATAGCACCAAAACTAGGAATACAATACTAGACCTCTAGGTGTCCCATTTTTGATGCTCTTATCTAGGTAGAAAATAGACTTCTAGGTATTGTTTCCAATAGTTTGCCCAACTAGACCAACAAATATCAACCTTTGAATCTTCCATCTCAATCCAGAAACAACTAAGTTTAATTCTCTTCCCTCTTGTTTGTTATTTTTAGAAATCAATTAAGCACTTCCAGATTCAACAAATTAGTAGGTTAATTAAGGCATATTTATTTACTAATTTTCATGTTAATCTAGACCCCTTTACTATTTAGTAAATTAAACCTATGGTTTCCCAAATTTAGTAAAACATTTGGTGGGCTTGAATTATTTTGAATTTTTGCACAAAAACCTTAGAAACCCTAGGGCTAATTATTTATGATTTTTAATAATATTTTCCTAAGTTTTCCTAAATTTAAAAATAAAAAAATTACAAATTAATTGAGATATTTTTAATAAATTCACTAAAACCCTAGATTTCAAAACTAGGTCATCCAACAATAAGCCTACCTCTTTGCCAATTTTACATAATTATTTTAGAATTTTTGTAAAATAATTACCTTCTCAAAATTTATTTCAAAATTTCAAAATCAGTAGTTTCTTGTGCAAAAATTTAATTTTAAAAATTCTAATTTTTGTATAAATTATAGTCTAATTATTCCATTTCAAAATAATTTTTAGAATTTAAAATTATTGCATAATTTTCAAAAATTCTAAAACCCTAGATAAAAGCCCTAGATTCCCAACCTAGGTCTTCAAACATAAAATTACCCTCCCTTTCAATTTTTAGAAATATAATTTAAATTTAATGCAAATTATTTGGGTTAGCAGAAGTAATTTTAAAAATTTAATGTTAGTGTTCTTTATACATTTATTTGCTTCATAATATTTTTCAAACTTCTCTTTGGTGATAAAATGGCCATAATGGCACTTCATCCTTCTCATCCCATAGATAAATTTCTTATTTTTTCTCACAATTATGATAATGAATGGACCAATTTACAAAATTGCACACTAGATAAAAATGTGGAAAATGATTTTATATCTAATGAGGATAATTAATATTGTTCCAATGAAGAATATTACCATGCATACGAAAGTGATAGTGAAGAATATATAGATACATCTTCTCCTCTAAATCCTATCTCTTTTGTTCCTTCTCAAAATAATACTTTTGTTAAATGGGAAAAATACTTATCACCTCATTCTCCCAGGCATAATGCACAAAGTAATCATACGCTTTAAAATGAACATCTCATTAGTGATGATTTACTTCCATGTAAACCTAATCTCTCTCTACCTTTTTCTATTGCTATGTTTAAAATAAAATAATATAAATGCAATAAAATCAAATTACCAAAGCATAGTTCAAATGATGCATTATGTGTTCCTAACTCTACTCTTTCAAAAGAATGTTCAAATGATAACTCTTTTACTCTTACTTCTCATGTTGTAAATGAAGAAAATTTATATATTCCATCCATGGATAACATAGATACACATGATTTTCCTAATTCAAATGATAACTTATTACATATTAGTAAGGAATCACATCTTTCTCTTTCACCTCTCCCTAGCAATGATGGAAGTGATTATGAATACAATAATGATCATGTAAATGAGTATGAAAATGAAAGTGAATATGAAAATGATACTTAAAATTCTTATATTTCAAATGAAAAAAATAAAGATTGTAATAATACATGGAATAATGATGACTAATATGCATATAGTGAAGAAGAAAATGCATCTCATACTTCTAACTATTCTCTCACTCTTCTTAAGTCTCATGCATGTCAAAATGTTGATTCTAAATCTATGAATGATTCTACTTCCAATCATGTACATGTTAATTTAAATAACACATTTTCTACTAATTTAGAATGTGATTTACTAAAAATAAAGATACCAGTGAATCCCCCAAACCACCCATCGCTATAGTAGAACCCAATTCTCACCCATCACCCAAAGAGAATGGTAGCCCACATCCCTCTCAGAAGGTCCAAGATACCATTACTCCCAAGGTTCAAGTGAGAAGACCACCTCTTTATGTTCCATTTACTAAATGTATCAATCCTATGTCTAAAATTAATAATCAAATTCAATGATTAAATGAAACACTTCAAGATAGTAATGTACCATCCCAAGAGATCATCCCTTTAATGCATGCAGTTGGTGAATTAGAACACCAAGTACATATCCTTACAATGGAAAACAAAGCTTAAAATTTTTGGATAGATGTCAATGATCTACATGGTAACCCTATTCCAAAAACATTCATAAAAGCTGTATTACCTAAGCATCTCCAAACACAATCATTACCTCACTTTGATGGAACTGGAGATCCATTCACACACCTTCAGGCCTTTTGAAAATCTTTGACACCTCAAACAAGTCCTTTGATGCATCTACTCAAGTTATTTCAATATACATTAGTGGGGGAAGCATAGAATTGGTTCTTTCATTTACTCCCCATTGGTTTGTTACACACACATGATGACCTAGAGGAGGTTTTTCGTAGGAACTATAGTATAAACATGAGCCCTCATGTTACATATGAGAAACTTTCCAAACTACATCAAAATTATTTAGATCCAGTAAGTGAGTACATTTTAAGATTTAAGGCTTATTTGTTAAGATTAATATACAAACTATTAGATCTAGAGGTTTAACATATCTTCATCAAGGGCCTTTTCCAACCTCTCCTCAAGAATTTAATATATCAGATAGATCCTTGTTTTAGACATTTGTGTTACATAGTTATAGCTTTAGAAAACAAATTGGGATTGATTGAGGTAGATTCAGTTAATCAGATTACTCTAGATTTCATAGTAGCATTTTCAGATATAACTGATACTACTTAGCATCCACCATGTCTTAGACAAGATCAAAGACCAAATCCAAAAAAGCAAATAGTCAAGAACAAAGATCAATTTTCTAGAATACCACCCATAGTATGCAATACAAATAATTACCAACTAGCACCACTACAATTTGATTCAGAGTGGGATATCCCATCTATCATATTGTCAACACTACTAGTTAGGAGGTTAATCAAATTAACTTTTATTAATTAGTGAGATCCACATCTTTTACATAGATAGCCACATCAGCCCTTTTTTAATTATCATCGTATCCATAGACATAATGTAGATACCTATTTTAGACTTTGAGATTGCATTTCTAGATGTGTTGATAATGGTATTATAACATTCACATAGGGGGCACACATATCTCCTCCATCATGGAACCCTAGACCTCATTCCTCCATGACTGAATCATCCTAGGACATTCCTTTAAGGAATCATTGGTCACTTATCGTATGAGTCATGTGGTTCCTAGGATAGAATCTCATAGGAGATCTCCTATTCCAACTATTTAAAAAGTTTGGAAGTTAGTTCAAAGAACACAACCTACATATAGAATTATTGTCTAAGGAATACATAGTGAAGTTCCATATACTTATCCAACACCATCACAAGAATGAAAACAAAGTACAATTTTAGAGAGATATTCACTCTAAGTAGAATTTATAGGTCCTATTTCACATAGTAATCCATTATGTTTGAGATCAAATGAACATTCTCTATAACTTAAAGTTTCAACAACATAACTAGTTAGATTACATTTTCTAGAGTTATCATAACCCACTATAGTTAGTGCATCACATACAACATTAGCTTTAAGATAGGGTATTATACAAGATGAGCAATATGGACACTTTCTCATTTGGTTGACAGGGTTCAGATAGTGTTATAACATAGTGTGATACATCATACATTCATTTTAGCATCAATTTATAAATTCACCCAGTAGGGTAATGATGGAGCCAAAGGTATAGCTAACCTTTGTATTATTGAGCCACTCATGGGAAGGTAATATGCACATAGTGCTATCTTACTTTTCCCTCCTACTAACAACTAACATTCCTAGTTCCAGATATCCATCCCTAGTCAAAACCAACCTATCACATTCTAGATCTTACCAAATCAACTGATACAAACATTTTTTCCAATCTCTAATTAATTTAGCTTGTCTAAACAAGTTACCAATCTTAGAAGCCAGACCAATTCACAAACCAACCAATTCACTTTACCAAATCAATTTTACCAATTACAAAAAGCCAACAAGATTATCACTTATATATGATTACAAATCAAAAAATTGCATCCAAACATATCCTAAATATCATCTTACCAAATATGTCAACATAATCAAATCACATATCCTACAGACCATTTTCCAAGCATATAAAACTTCAACATCAAACATTAAATCAATTATTCCAAACCACAACATTGTAAAACTGTAATGAAATTACTTCAAGAATTAAGTATAAAAACATAATTATATCCAAATATGACTAAAATATATCCAAATATATGGTAATAGATAAGCCACTTTGAGGGGGCAACGTCCACAAGCTTCAATAAGAGCAAAATTCACAATATGATGATAAATGATTACCCACTACCTCCTATATATAGTCTAACTAGGCCATGGTTACTCCATAAGCCAACCTACTAATCTAAAGAAAGCATAGATAAATGTAATATAATGTCAAAGAGGGATAAGTAAGCCACAAGTCAGCTAATACTATCCTCATACATGTGATAGGTTAGGGGCGTAACATGCCCTTCCCCTTCAAACCAATGTTGTCCTCAACGTTGAACAATTGTGGATGTTGTTGCAAAAATTCTTCACCTTCCCAAGTTGCATCTTCATTGCTTTGGTTTTTCCACTTGATCAAATATTCCTTAATCTCTCTAGTTCTCAACCTCTTAGTACATGTTTGGAGGATCTTCTCTAGTTCCAAAATGACTCGTCCTTCTTCATCTAGTTCTGGGAGCTCTGTCTGGGTGGAAACTTTCTGTCCAATGACCTTCTTCAAACAAGAAGCATGAAATATTGGGTGTATGTGAGATGAATGAGGTAACTCGAGCTTGTAAGCCACACTTCCAATTTTTTGTAGAACCTAATAAGGGCCATAATACTTTGGAGCAAGTTTGTTGTCCTTTTTTTGTTGCTTCAGGACGTCTACTTGTAAGGTTGCAAACGAACAAATACCCAGTCACCCACCTCAAAATTTCACTCACTCTAGTGTTGATCTACTTGTTGCTTCATCCTATTTTGTGCCAAGGCCAAATTCTCTCTCAAACTAGCCAAAACCTTTTTTTGATGTTGAATGTGCTCTTCCACATCTTGAACCTTGGTGTGCACCTTTAATGAAGAAGTGATGGAAGGTGGATGGTAACCATATAGTGCTAGAAATGGAGACATTTTAGAAGAGGTATGGAAAGATGTGTTATACCACCATTCTACAAGTGGTATCCATTTAACCCAATGTTCTTTTTTATCTGATACAAAACAATGGAGATACCCCTCTAAACATTTGTTAACCACTTCAGTTTGTCCATCAGATTGGGCGTGGTAAGATGAGCTATGAGCTAGCTGAGTACCCAAACAAGAAAATAGTTCAGTCCAAAAATTACTAGTGAAAATAGGATCATGATCACTTACAATTATTTTTGGGGTTCCATGTAATTTGAGAACCGCTTCCATAAAAATAGCCGTGACTGTACTTGCTAAAAATGGGTGTGAGAGAGCACAAAAATGGGCATATTTTGTAAGCCTATCCAAAATGACCAAAATAACATTATTACCTTCAGAACAAGGCAACCTAGTGATGAAATCCATGGAAACCTCCTCCCACCTTTGACTAGGAATTGCTAATGGTTGTAACAAACCTGGGGTCTTAACTGTTTCACCTTTATTCTATTGGCATATCATGCATTCTTCCACAAAATTTTGTACATCTCCATTGAGTCCTTCCAAAAATAATTCTTTCTTAATTCTATGATAAGTTTTCAAGACCCCTGAGTGTCTCCCAAGTGGAGATGCATGCAACTCTATAAGAATCTTATGCTTAAGCTCTAAAGTTTTGCACAAGTATAACCTACCCTTATACCATAAGACATTACCTTTCCATTCAAATTTGTCAGAGGATAAATTACCTTGCTAGAGATTCTGAATCAGAACCTATGTATCCTTATCATGCTCCCCTTATAACCTAGCTTCATCCACCCAATCTGCTTGCAATATGGACATTGCACAAAGTAATGCTTCTGTGGATGCATCCCGTCTAGATAGTGCATCTGCTACTACATTATCTTTACCCTTATTGTAGATGATTTCAAAATCATAACCCAACATTTTGGTTACCCATTTTTGTTGTTCCTCAGATGATAATCTTTGCTCCAAAAAGTATTTGAGACTATCATGATCCATTTTCACCTTAAAGTGTCTACCCATTAGATAAGGCCTCCATTGTTTAACTTCATGAAGAATAGCCATCATTTATTTTTCATAGACAGGTTTTTTTAGATTCTTACCTTTGAATTTAAGACTTTAAAATGCAATGGGTCTTCCTTCTTGCATTAGTACTAACCCCAATCCAGACCCAAAAGCATCGCATTCAATAGTGAATGTTTGTGAGAAGTCTGGAGTAGCCAAAACTGGAGTGGTGCACATAGCTACTTTTAGTTTCTCAAATGCTTTGGTGGCATCATCATTCCAATGGAAAGCATCCTTCTTTAGAAATGCAGTGAGTGGAGCTGCTATGCTGCCATAACCTTTCACAAATCTTCTATAGTAACCTATTAGTCCAAGAAAACCTCAAAGGTTTTTGAGAGTTTTTGGCATGGGCCATTCCATTATCGCTTTGATCTTCTGAGGATCAACTTTGACCCCTTCATAGGAAACAATGTGACTAAGGTACTCTACCTCCTATACTCCAAAAGCAAATTTAGATAGCTTCACATAAATTTGTTGCTTCTCCAAAACTATCAACACCTGTTTCACATGTTGCAGATGTGCTTCCCATGCCTGACTATAAATCAATATGTCATCAAAGAAAACTAGCACAAAATTCCTTAAAAAAGGCCTAAAAATAGTGTTCATCAAGCTCCAAAAAGTAGATGGTGCATTTGTAAGACCAAAGGGCATTACCAAAAACTCATAATGGCCCTCATGTGTTCTAAAACCAGTTTTATGAACATCTTCATCCTTGATTCTAATTTGATGGTACCCCGAGTGAAGATTCAATTTTGTGAAATAATTAGCACCATGCAACTCATCAAGTAAATCATCAATTACTAGAATAGGAAACTTATCTTTGATGGTGTACTTGTTGATTTCCCTATAATCTGGGCACATCCTCCATGTGTCATCCTTCTTTTGCACCATGAACACTGGTGATGAATATGCACTTTGGCTATGCTTGATGATCCCTGCCTCCAACATCTCATGGACCATATTTTCAATTTCACTCTTTTGTGAATATGGATATCTATATGGTCTAATATTTGGTGGTTGACTACCTAGAATTAGTTGAATGGCATGATCATGTTCTCTTTTTGGTGGTAGTCCTTTTGGCATGGCCCCAAAAATAGATGAGTGGTTTTCAAGAATTATTTGTAGATCAAGATGTGTAGATACCTTTGTGGGTTGAACTTCTATGGAGCATAATCATGCAATAATTCCCTCTGTCCCCTTTTTTAGCATCTTGGTCATCTGATGTGAACTAACCAATTGTGGAGATTTTGCATGTAATCCATGTAGTTCAATTTTCTTACCTTCAAAATGAAAGTGCATGAATAGTTCTTGGAAGTTCATCTCAATGGTACCTAAGGTTGTGAGCCATTCAAATCCCAAAATAATGTCTATGTTACCCATGGGAATAGCAAACATAGGAGAGTCGAGATTGTACCCACCCATAGTAAGCTTAATACTATTGCATTTTCCTGAACAATTAATTGTGCCACCATCTACAATCATGACATAAAATTCTAGTGCTAGGTAGATGAAACAGTTCAATCGAGTGGCCAACTTATGTTTTATAAAGTTATGTGTGCTCCCTAAATCAATCAACACTATCACCTTCTGTTTCTTGAGGAAACCCACCACCTTAAGAGTTTGTGGAGTGCTAATACCTACAAGTGCATGACAAGAGATTGTAGGTTGGGAATCTTCAGGCACCTCCTCTATATCTTCCTCATCATCATTAGAGGCATTATCTACTTCTTCATCTTCATTTGGTCCCTCAATGTAGAATAAATTCTTCTTAGCACATCTATGTTCTTTACTCCACTTGATATCACAACCAAAACATAATCCTTTTGCACACTTTTCTTCAATTTGCTGAGGGATCAATCTAGTAGGTGGAGGAAATGTTGATGATGATATGCTACGATCTTTGAAGTGAGTGAATGGCTGCTTCTTGTTGGCTATGAATTTTTCCTTAGCTCTACATGCTAGGATAATAGATTCAAAAATATTAAGTGGATTAAACATGCATATCTCATGTTGAATGTGGTCCTTGAGTCCACCCAAAAATAGGTCATTCAAGTTTGCATCAAAGATTGTCTCCACACGTAAGGATAGGTTCTGAAAATGATGAATATAATCCTTGACGTATCTAGTTTGTCACAATTTTTCTAGTTGGCTGAAGTAATTATCTGTCACACTATTGCCATAGTGTAATTGTAGCTGCTCTGTAAAAATTGACCAGGTGACATTGAGACTCATCTTTTTCTTTTGAGCACACAACCATAGATACAAAATGAATTGATCAGGTTCAAGATACAAGGATGCATGGTAACCTTCTATCCACTTGGAATCTGATGTAGGTCAAAAAAACTCTCCATTTGGTTGAGCCAATTGAGTGGATCTTTTTCATCAAATTTGCGCATATCCACTTTTGGTAATAGGTTCCTCTGTGGCCATGGAGTTGGATTTGAAGTAGACTGGTTAGGAGAACCACCCTAGTGGGTTTGTGAAATAGAGTTATCTTGATGATTTGATTGATTAATTTTCAAAGCCATCATGATATATCCCAAACTATCTTGTATGGATTGCATATTAGATTGTATGTCTTGCACCTCACTTTGAATGCCTTGCACACTATAGTCAAGTTGGCTCACTTTGTGATCTATGTTAGAAAACCCTAGTACAAAGGGTCTATTACACCCCCATTCTAACTCCATCTCATCCTTGTTAGGATTTTTTTCTGGAGCTTCAGCACCCTTATCTCGGCCTCGAGTTTGTGGACCTGCCATAAAAGGGTTTTACGATGTCGACCCTTATTGACACTTTTGACCCAACTTTGACCAAGCAATTTTGGAATTAATTCAGTCTCAAATAAAAATATACAAAGAAAAAACCATATCCAAATTTTTCTAATATTTCCAAAAATATAAACAACTCAGAAAAATTCTTTGAATTACGCACTATAGAGCAATTTTATGAAAAACCATAAAATAGTTATAACTTTTTAAAAACATATCCAAATGATCTAAAATTTTAATGGAAGCTTAATTTGATTATTTCACACCTCCAGTAAAAAATTTTAAGAGAAATTAACAACCTTTTTTTATATATCACAAAAATTAAACATTTAGTGTTTCGCCCACAAGATTGCCCAAATCGCAGCTCTGATACCACTTGTAATGAAATTACTTCAAGAATTAAGTATAACAGTAGAATTATATCCAAATATTACTAAAATATATCCAAATATATCATAATATATAAGCCACTTCGAGGGGGCAACCTCCACAAGCTTCAATAAGAGTAGAATTCACAATATGATGATAAATGATTACCCACTACCTCCTATATATAGTCTAACTAGGACATGGTTACTCCATAGGCCAACCTACTAATCTAAATAAAGCATAGATAAATGTAATATAATTCCAAAGAGGGATAAGTAAGCCACAAGTTGGCTAATACTATCCTCATACATGTGATAGGTTAGGGGCGTAGTAAAAACTAGTATAATATAGAATCCATAATGTGCATACTCATAAGTTTCAAAATCAAACCAATATTTATATAACACATAAGTTTTCAAAATATATAAATCATGTCAAGTTAAATCAATCATGGATAGAGGTTATGCCCTCACTCTCTATCTCACTCTCTCCTTCAATACTCATCCCATAATCTTGTCTAACACTTGATGACTCTCTGCCTCCTCAATCTCCTGAATGCCTCTTGTACCAATTGTCTCACTCCAAAAAATGACAATACACCTCATGTAAGTCTTCATGTAATTAATAAAGACCCATATAATCATCTAAAATATTGGATCTCATCACTCCATAATCTAGATGAGGCATTATGTGCCTATCTAATTCAACCCTAAGCTCATCTACCTTTCCTACTACCTTAACATAGACAACTATAGCTATAGCATCTAAGTAAAATAAGTGAGCATAAACAACAATTATAATCATACCTCTCTCTATCAAACCCTCCTCCATAACATCATCAGGAACATGTCATATAAGCTCACATAGTGTAGACTTAATAATGGTCTCCCAAAACACATCATTCCCACCACTAACACCAGCAAGTGCCTCACCTTGCATACCCACCACCTCACCTGAGTACAACAATGTTACACTCTAGTAGTCATAAATAATCTAAAAATAACAACAAAAAAATACATAAATATATAGGCTAAATTACAACCACTCACCTCTCACCCTCTAAATCAACTCAAGTTGCTCATATTCAAGAACATCTAGCACACCAATATGATATAGTGGAGCCCATAGATGCCTTGACCACCACATCATATATTCCTCAATACACTCCACATCATCTACATAAATAACATATATAATCTCATCTCACACATATAATGGTAATGATACCAACTCCACCTCACTCAGTTTGGGATGAGCTCCCACTCTTGTTGGTACCCGTGCACTCCTCAACCATATCCATGTTGTAGGAGGAACATCCTATCAAAATATAAACTACCTAGTCATGCATTCATACTAAAAGTGCTCATAAGCTCTAGACCAATGATCATGTAACCAATAACTCACTCTCATGTACCGCAACTACTTTCCATCCTCTAGCTATCCAAGAAATCCTCTATAGGGCATCCATCTGATGTCATCAACCACTAATTTGTCTAGAAACTACCTATAATAATCTATCCTAGGGGATAAAATATCCAACTCACTAGTAAAATTCTTGTAAAATGGCTATGGATATGCCCAACTCACCCTTGGCAATCCAATCGGTGACACAACTAGTATATGCTCATAAGCCCAATAATGTAACAAAGTGGCTACACCCACACAACCACTAAAAGACTCCTACATAAATATATATAAATACCTGTATAAATGAGTGAGCATAGTCCTCCCCCATGAAAACATGGTACCATATATCTCAATACTCCAAACCACTATCTACATCTTATAAGTAATAGATACTCTACTGCCATCTATAGTAATAAAAGAAGCCAATAATACAACTAACCACTTCTATAAGCATGTAACACTCAACTGCACAATAAAAAATAGTAATATATCACTATCACAACCCTTATGATGTACTCCTATAGGCATCCCTAAAAATTATCTGGATGCACAATCAATGACATCCACACCCATGTCATCCCACAATGACACTCATCACCCACTGATCGATAAATGTAAAATCTGATACATATGCCCCAAAGTCATAATAATCTCCCCTATCAAAAGCTAGAATGTACATGTATTAGCATTCCATCTCTCACATAATGTGGTGATCAAATATCTATTCCATTTCACTATACCAAGATCACATACATGACCCAACCTAGCTCTATAGATAATAACACACTCATCAATAGATAATGGCAATAATCTTAGAGTATTCATAACTTGGCTTGTACAAAACTATCTCATTCACACCTCACCCTGAAAACACCAAGTAGACTATATATCATAAAACCATGCCAAGGACAAACAACTAAGAAATACAAAATTAAGAACAACTCAAAAATTAAAAAATCCATTCACATTAGACAATAGCGCTACAAAAGGACACTAACACTAGATAATAATGCTGAAACCTAGATAACAATGTTGCATCTTGGACAATAGTACTGACTCTAGGGCAACAACACTAGAACTAGTTAAATAATTTTTAAACTACTTTAAAATGACTCAAAATAGCTAAAAATTGCAACCATTAGGCCTTAGATATGAATAGAAGTAAGAGACTATCATTACTCACCAGGGAAACCTACTCGCTAGCCTAAATCTATGCTACCAACTACTCATAATGATTCATGAAAAATGCTCATATCCTTAGAATATTCTCACTCCATAACCCAATCTCAAACTAGTAAATACACAAATGAATTATGATTTAGTCAAATCTTCCCTATATCAAACCACTCTCTCAATAAAAACAAAACTCTACTTGCCCATAACTTGAGATATATAAATCCATTTTACAAACTATTTTGTTCCTCAAAATCATGATAATGACACCTTCAACATAAAATAGGACTCAATCTCTTACTACATTATTTGACTAATAATATACACATATTTGTACACCTATCTGGTACCTAGATTGGTCCTCACCAAGCAAACATCTATTCAAAACATTTAAACAACCCATCCTATTTGATCAAATCACTCTTTCATCCCATTCAATCTATTTTCACCTCATTTGCTTCCCATTTCATGACAACTTCTATATATCTACTAAACCTAGATACAAGCTTTGATCCTAATTAACCAAAGATACCTTTCACTCTCGATAATTCAATTTCACCAATTCAATAATGGCCTTTAAATCTATTTGATACATGCCAACCACTTTTCTATTCATTCTGCCACTAGTCCTTACTTTTGGCTCAACCTCTTCTATCGTAGATCTCATCTCTTTCCCCAAAAGGGGGGCATCATTCATACTATCCTTATTCCCATAATTTATCCATCATCTTATCCAATACACCATGGTTCTCACACCTTTAGTAGTCAAATTATCGAATTTAGCTTAGATTAGTCAAGATTTCACAAGTGGTTCAGACTCTAGGGGTCACTTATCATTACTCAACTTAGATTGGTCAAGATTTCACAAGTGGTTTATACTCCAGGGGTCACTTAGCATTACTTAGCTTAGATTGTTCAAGATTACATAAGTGGTTTAGACTCCAAGGGTCACTTATCATTACTTAGTTTAGATAGGTCAGGATTTCACAAGTGGTTTAGATTCTAAGGGTCACTTAGCATTACTCAACTTAGATTGGTTAGATTATATAGTAAATCAAATTACATTAGGGTCATTTATCATTTCTTAGGACATTTAGAGGGATACACCTTCAGTTTATAAATTTATAGATTATCTAGATAATAGATTTGGGGGCATATACAATACTCCACATCTCACACATACAACTTTATATGGCATGACACAGTTATAGACCAGATAGTAGATTATAGGCATAGTGTAGAGCACATTATTTTGATCTCTAATTTTTCACATGAGACATGACATGATATATCATACCACATATGGTTATACAAATTTCTAGATTATCCATACACATCACTCACATACCAGATTTGGGGGCATGGCATATATGTTTAGGTCCTTCATCTTCCAAGATTATATAGATTGAGATGGTAATACATGAAATTTTCTTCTTACACATTTACCAACATTTTCATCTTACACCCATGCATTACTCAGGTTATCACCAAGATAGACCGTATGGTCATCTACAATGATTGGTCCATAGTATTACTCAGACCTAAGAGTTTGTGTGAGATAGAGGATAAGAATTGGTTTTGGACCTCTAAGTACTTCTAAAATCTAGTTCAAATTATTTACATTTAGTACAAGGGGCATCCATTATAGGGATTCCTTCTCTTTCTAGATACTACTTAGATTTAGTATAGGGGGCATCCATTATAGGGATTCCTTTTATTTTCAAACATTATTTAGGTTTAGTATAGGGGGAATATATTATAGGGATCCCTTCTTTCTCTGAGCACTATATTAGTTCTTCAATCCACTTCCTTGGCCAAGAAGTTGGACCCTTTTTAACATACTTATCTTCATGCAGGTAAGCCCAAGTATGCATTTTATTTTCCTTCTTTTACTCTAGTACTTCATTTCATTATATCACTTTAATAAAAGGGGGGAAATGTAATCACCATAAATTGGTCAAGAAAGCACACATATTATGTCTTTTCATAGGAGAGTCTGATTAGAGAATATGATCTTTATTCACATTTAGCTAGGTCCTCTTGTCTGTCCTGTCTTGGTCTTACTACATTCCCTAGACATCTCTTTACCTATTCCTAGCCATCTGTAGCTTATCAGGTTTGACCCTTTTAGGCCCAAAGACCTCTTTTAGACCCTGACCCATCCCTCTAAGTCCCAAACCCCTTGGATAATAGTGCCTAAATAAGGACTACAACATTGAAACCTAGGGTGTCTAATTTTCAATGCTATTATCTAAGCCAAATTTTGGTTCTAACAGTTAGTTTCTTCCATAGGATAAGTATTACCCCTTTTTTTTGCTTCATTCCTAAGTTTCACAATGTTGGCCAAATATGAATACAACTCCCAAATTTGAAACAATGAGTGTCTAATATAAAAGACTACACAACGCATTTTATATCTAACACTTACTACTTTGGCATATTAGACATAATAAAAAATAGTCAATAATATAGCTCAATTTCTCTACATCACACTTAGATTTACATGCTTGATCAAGGAAGGGACTAAGTGAAATTTATTCTTGCATCAATTGTGTGTGTTGACTATGCACATTCTATAAGGGAGAACTATATCGGATATGAGACCCTAACTTGAGGGTTAATGTAGGTAGCAATCAGAATAGTATGGGTTCTTGATTGTGTGATCATTCTTCCCTTAACCCAATTTTTATCCCTTTTGTTTTTGATCTATTTGTCATGTCCATGTGTGTATACAAGTACAGGTATTGAATATGGAAACAAACTTACATCAACTTTTGGCAACTCTTAGGAGCTAAAATTTGGTATGTAGGGTCTCCTAGAATAGATGAACAAAACCCATAAAGCTCAAAAATATCAGACCCATAAGACTACAGTGCCAAAACTAGGACTACAACATTGGACCTCTAGGTGTCCCATTTTTGGCACTCTTATTTAGGCATAAAATAGACTTTTGAGTCATGTTTCTGACAGTTTTCCCAGCTAGACCAACAAATATCAACCTATGAATCTTCCATATTAGTCTAGAACTAGCTAATTTTTATTCTCTTCCCTCTTATTTGTTATTTTTAGAAATCAATTAAGCACTTCCAGATTCAACAAATCAGTAGGTTAAGTCATATTTATTTATTTATTGATTTTCCCCTTAGTCTAGACCCCTTTACTATTTAGGAAATTAAACCTATAGTCTCCCAAATTTAGGAAAACATTTACATTATGGAAACCTCACTGATATTATTAAAATCTTATTAGATAATGGAAAAATTGAGATGGACCATAGACTTCTTAACACCAATCAGAACATGGGTCTCTAAAAAGATCCCTTTACCAAACATAATGAACAACAATAAAGAAGGAATAAAAACCAAGACAAAGAGTACAATCAATAATAGAATCAAGGTTAGAATCAGAATCAAAATCTGAACAATAACTATAATCAATATCATGACACCCTAACCAATCAAATTGAGTACAATGCTTTGCCATATGATTACAATAACACCATAGGGGGAGTATTGTTAATAATTATGTCGCTACCATTGAGATCAAGTCCTATGTCCTATATAATGTTTCTCAAAATGCTGGTCCCTCTATTTTAATATCACTATCCACTATTTTAGGTATTTCTACTTTGGGTTCTAGCACTTGTTTGTAAATTAGTTTCCATAGGTTACCATTCCTAGACCTTCTCATTCCTCTAATTATAATAACTCCCTCCTAACTTAAAATTATGTAGTTGTAACTAGAGGGTTGAAAGTTATCCTCCATGGACCTTTGCCTTCTTCCAACACTGATCCTATGCCAAACACTGTACTAATTTTAACCAATTATAAACCAAACACTGTACTCATCAAGGTTAATTATGAGCCAAACATTTTACTAATAAAGATTGATCCTAAACTAAACATATACCAACTAATACCAAACCTACTCATCCTATTTTTGAGAATACATATAATATCAATGAAAACTAAGAAAAACATTTATGTAGATCTCTATTTTAAATCCCTTGTAAACATCTAAAGTTTAAAGGACCACACTCAATGATTTCCTTCAAATTATAACTATGCTTGATGACATTAATTCTAACTAATTCTATGAACTTATGGCGCATTTGTCTCTAGGATAGAATCTTGCCTTTGACTAGTGAGATATGTCATCCCTTGGTCCCTTGCATAGCAATCCTATGTACATTGAAGCCATTATTTCCAATCATAAAATCAAATAGGTTCTTATAGACAATGGCTTTAGATTGAACATAGTGTCATTAAAATTGGTCCAAACATTGAGGTACATAATGGCAGATACCATCATCATCAAGGATTATGACAACATAGAAAGAGAATCTATATGAACCATTTATTTACCAATCATTTTTGGGCCTATTACCCATGATACCTTGTGCCATTTCATTGATATAAAACTACCTTACAATCTACTTCTTGGTCATCCATGGCTATATGAAGTATGAACAATCCTTCCACCCTATATCAATGCATCAAATTCCGCCATTCTAGTCTAGAGGTCACTATTTATGGTGATTTACAGCCATACCAATATTGTAAACATTTATAAACTGAGTATGGCAACTAAACCTATTGTCCTAGCACTGAATTACGAGGTAATATAGGTAAGGGAGTGGTTTCTAAACTTCCCAAGTCCAATTATATCAATCCTAGTGACCTCGCTTCCACTTATACAAGTATGTTTCCAGCTAAAATTTCCACCCATTTCAACATTTAGGACAATGTTATTTCCATTTATAGCATTCATGATGTAGAGTAGAATACAACTTTAACTTCTCCTTACACTTTCCTTGCAATTTTACCAATCTTTCTTGACCAACACTAGGCCTGCCTTGTACAAATGAACTAAAACTCATATTCTTACTTATCAAAATTTCTAAAACACATAAGTAGTCAAACACCTTATTTCAAACCATCTCAATCCACTTCTATCACTCATCAACCTGTATTTCATTCAATATTCCACCTCTTGTCTTTTAGGCCTATTAACCCTATCTTTTAGTAAGTCTCCTTTTTGGGAGCTACTGACAAACCTTCTCAAGAAAATGATTACACTTTCAAGGACCCTTTTGGGCCATGCAACTCATAAATATCCATTTTGAAATAACTTCTTAAGATTCACCTACTTCTTTCATAACACTCATTCTTAATTAGCTCTCCTAATATAGAAAGCTTCTTGGTTTGGGAAAACTATAGACCTTTAATACAAAACCAAGACATTTTTGGATACACATTTGGCTTCACTAATTGAATACAATCTTTATTACCTTTCTTCTTTAGACAAATTTTCTTTTCATTCATTACCTTACTCCATTAGCCTTTCTTAGACCTAGTACTACAACACATTCCTAAAATCCATACTAGACTATCTATACCAATATGAATCCTTGTGATTTTGATAGATCACATGAAATATGATTATATTATTTTTTTTTGGATTTTTATAATGGCTGGAATAAAAGATATGGAAGAGACCCTAATTTAGGGCTTATGCAATCCTACATAGACCCAAGGCTATAAACAAATACTCTAGGAACATTTTAAAAGATCTCATGAAACTGTAAAAGGTTAAAAAGTTATATAGGACCTTATACACCTTTACCAATCATCAGTAGGCTTTAAAAAATCTTTTATTTATGTTTTCCAACTCAAAATTTCTATGACTATGTAGGATTTTTAAAGCAACTACATATTTGTAAGACTATAGATAATACAAGGAAATTTTCCAAAGACTACTGATCACACTAAAAACTTCAACAGGTCACTAGTTACTTACCACAATGGTTTGAGATGTTTTCAAGTTGATTTAACTCACCTTTCATTCACAATACCAATCATACAGTCTGTCTAAGATTACACCATATAGGAAACAAAGTATGTCCATTCAAGTTACTTAACACCAATGAGTCATTCTAACATTTATTGGAGCATGTGGTAAAAATGACATCCAAAAATCCTTAGATTCATTTTGAATGAGTTTTAAATACCACTTTTTGCATTACATTGAAACACACAGTCTTTTGGTAAATCAAACGATATGAAATAAGGGTCTGTGTCTAGATTCTTTAAACAAGGTCTCATTTTCTTATTTCTTGGGGAAAATATATAAAATAAAAACATTATATATCCTTAAAACATGTTTTAAATAAATAACAAATTCATTTATTCATCAAATAATGATTACATAGTCTGTAAATATAGAACATCACATAGGAACATGGTCTACGTTTTCTTCAATATACAACAACACTATTCATTACAATATTCTTAATAGGTACTCTTATTTAAAGTGTAAATACCATTTATCATATATAAAATAATACAACATAAATTCATAGTGCATAAATTCAACCATTTCTCTTTTATTGGTTTTCTATTCATGAACATGGAATGTTTAGTCCTTAAGACAGAAAAATAGAGAATTTGTGATGTCATGCCTGAGGCTCCTCTGTACCTCTACCTATTTCAAAATTCAAAAATACATCCTAAATTCCTTATAACCTACATGATATAACCTCTATTCCATCCTAAAATCATTGTATTTATACATATGAGCAACCACTTTATTGATAACTAATTCTTGGCAATTACCTACAAAGACCTTACATTCCATATTTTTGGTTTTGCCACCTAAGTTGTGATTGTATGTGAAAAAATATTCCTAACACACCTAGACCCATTTAGACACTTACATGAAAATTAAATTCTTTGACATTGCATTTTAAACCTCATATACATTAGCATTCCATCTTTATAAAGTTGAATTTTAAAATGAGGAAAAAGGCAGTAAAATCTTTTAAAGGCTCTAATGCAAATCTTAAACTCTTGTAAGACTACTAACCTATACTAGACACTTCATATGACCCCAAAGAAACAAAAATGGATCAAAAGTGGGGAATTTGATGATTCTTGGATATTCTCCTACATCATACTCCCAAGGGGAGAAAAAAATCACTCTTCTTCATTTAAATTCTCATATAAATTTATGTGCTCATAACTGCCAGACTTATACATTGATTTTTTGGTCCTTATTTTCATCCAATTCATGATTTGATATTACTTTATCTACTTGTAATTACTTTATTTGTAACTTTGTTTTCTCTTTCTTTCTAGTCTTCTTTCAAAATCCTCTTTCATCTTTATGGCATTCGATAACAGTTGCCATTCTCTATCTATTGCCTCCTCTAACATTGATGTTTCTGCCTCTTCATCAACATACCTATTCCATGTTATAATTTTTTCCTTCCTTGGTGACATTTACAAGGTTTCATGATTTCTCATACTCTTATTGTAAAAATCCTCTTTTCTATTGTCATCCATTACAACTGCTCTTTCTTTGATTCTCCAATTAGTCAACTCACTACTTTGCCTCTCCTCTTCATGAACTGTTAAATCTATCACTTATTCCTTAACCTATTCAATACTTTTTAAAATAATTTCATGTGTTTATTTATTCTCCACTAATCCAATGTAATCCTCAAACAAACTTATTGTATATTTATACAAAATACCATCTTTATCTTCGAAATCTTCATCAAAAATTACATTTAATTCATTACTTGTTATGCCTTTGTCTTCTTGGTTTAGTTTTTCTACCTTTATGTGGCATGTTGTGTCTTCTTTATCACCTTATCTTTGATTTTAATCTCTCCAATATTCTCAATCAAGTATTTCACCATATTAAGGGTATAAAAAAACTTCATCTTTAGTTGTACCTTCACTCATCCATTCATCAACTTCTTCTTCCCAATGGATTGTTGTCCAATCAATTTCTTCATCCCAATCATGCTCTTCACTTTTTGTTTCTTGAATTGCATTCAACCATGAAAAATCAATGTTAGTCTAAAAATTTTGAGGCCAAATTTCCTTTGTTTGATCTTATATGGTAAGTTGGGTTGCCATCTTCTTCAACTATCTTTCCAAATGTTCCATTATTTGTTTCCGTCTCTTATATTATTTCTCTAAAGCTGTACTTGACTCTTTTTCTAACTTTGATTCCAAATCTTAGAATATATACACTCCAAATCTATATTAGCTCTCTTTCCATCCTTTCCAATGCATCATTCATTTCTTTTATCTCTATATCCATCATTCTCTCACAATGGCACTTAGATCTAACCATGTTTCTCACTTTTCTTTCTACCTCTCCTTTCATTTTCATCTTTTGTACCTCACTTGGGTACATAATATTATTTTTATGTTGGACTCACTTGGACCACATTATTTTATTTCACACTTGGAACCCCTCTCACTATATATCTCATACATCACTAGGGCCTTTCCACACTCTTGTCTTTCACACTAGGACTGTCTTCACTTTCACAAGCTCTGTTTATGAGCTTCTCTCTTTGAACTTGTTAATAACTCTCTTATTTTAGGTATTACCACCATAATATTTATTTATTTTATTTCTTCACCTATCACATACCATAATAAATTCATAAAAACTAATAAATCAACCACAATGTAACTCATACCTTTATTTTTTTATCAACTCTATCTTTCAACAAGACTCCTTGCAAACTGCCTCCTTGCTTGCTTACCTACAAATTCTTGATAAAATTACAACATGCACTATGAAAAATGTAATCATAAATTATATACCTTCATATAATTATTACCGCAACATCTAGATGGATTTGATACCAAATGATGTAGAGTAGAATATAACTTTTACTTCTCCTTACAGTTTCCTTGCAATCTTACCAATCCTTCTTAAATAACACTAAGCCTATCTTGTACATATGGAATAAAACTCAAATTATTTCTTATAAAAAGTTACAAAACACTCAAACACCTTATTTAAAACTAGCTCAATCCACTTCTATCACTCATCACCTTGCATTTCATTCAATATTCCACCTCTTATCTTCTAGGCCTACTAACCCTATTTTTGGGTAAGTCTCCTTGTTGGGAGTTCCTAATAAACCTTATCAAGAAACTAATTACACTTATAAATACCCTTTTGTCCCATGAAAATCATACATCTCCCTTTTGACACAAATCCTTAGGCTTCACCTAATTCCTTCACAACACCCCTTCTCAATTAACCCTCCTAAGCTAGAAAGCTTCTTGGTTTGGGAAAAATATAGACCTTTAATACAAAACCAAGACATTTTTAGATACCCATTTGGCTTCCCCAATTGAATCAATTATTTCTCACTTTTCTTATTTGGAAAAAAATGATTTTCCTTCATTACCTTACTCCATTAGGCCTTCCTTAGACCTAATACTAGAGCACAGTCCTAAAATTTGTACTAGACTATCCTTACCAACATGAATCCTTATGATTTTGTTAGATCACATGAAACATGATCATATTATAAATTTTTAGTTTTTTTTAATAGTTGGAATAAAAGATATGGAAGAAACCTTAATTTTGGGCTTATGCAACCCTACATAGACCTAATGCTACAAATAAATACTCTATAAACATTTCAAAAGAGTTAATGAAACTTTAAAAGGTTAAAAATATCTATGAGGACCCTATAAACCTTTATAAATAATCAATAGGATTTGAACAATCTTTTGTTTATGTTTTCTAACTCAAAATTCCTATGATTGTGTAGGTTTTTTAAAGCAACTATAGGTTTGTAAGACTGTAGACAATAAAAGACAATGTTTCAAAGACTATTGATCACACTAACAACTTCAATAGGTCACTAGTTACTTACCATAATGGTCTGAGATGTTTTCAAGTTGATTTAATTCCGCTTTCATTCACAATACCAATCATACAGTCTATCTAAGATTATACCCTATAGGAAACATAGTTTGTCCATTCAAGTTGCTTAACACCAATGAGTGATTTTGACATTTATTAGATCATTTGGTCTAAAATTACATCCAAAAATACTTTTATACATTTGGAATGAATTGTAAATACCACTTTTTACATTACATTGAAACACACAGTCTTTTGGTAAATCAAAAACATAAAACAGGGGTCTATGTCTACATTCTCTAAACAAGGATTTTATTATTTCTTGGAGAAAATATTCACAAAAAAGATTTTATTTATCCTTCAAACATGTTTTAAATAACTACCAAAGCCATTCATTCATCAAATAATGATTACATAGTCTACAAATATAAAACTTCACACAAGAATAGGGTCTGTGTTTTCTTCAATCTCCAACAACACTATTCATTACAATATTCATAACATGTACTCCTATTTAAAGTGAAAATAACCTTTCTCATATCAAAGGCATAGTTCATAACTTCAATCATTTTTATTTTATTAGTTTTCTATTCATGAACATGGACTGTTCAGTCCTTAAGATAGAAAAATATAGAATTTATGCTTTCATGCCTGGGGCTCATCTATACCTCTACTTCTTTAAAACTCCAAAAATACCTCCTAAATTACTTATAACCTTATAAAATACGTGATATAAATTCTAATACATCCAAAACTCATTGTATTTATACATATGAACAACGACTTTATTAATAACTGACTCTTGGCAACTACTTACAAAGACCTTAAATTCCATATTTTTGGTTTTTCCACGTAAGTTATGATTTGTACATGAAAACATCTTCCTAAAAAACATAAACCCCTTTATACAATTACACCAACATTAAATTATTTGACATTACCTTTTAGACCTCATATACATTAGAATTCCATCTTTACAAATTTGAATTTTAAAATGAAGAAAAAGGTAGGAATTTTTTTTAAAGGATCTAATGCAAATATTAAACTATTTTAATACTCCTAACCTAGATTCCACACTTCCTATGACCCCAAATCAATAAAAATTTGGGGCATTTTATGAGTCTTCAAGATGCCCATGCATCAATTCCACATTGTTAACTTTCCCAAGTCTCCTAATTCATATGGCTATCCTAAACCTTATAAAAATCCTGATAGGACCAACATGATTTGATAATATAAATCTAAATCCACTTTACAATAACCACTCATATTTGTACCTATTACATCACCCAATCATGATCAAGCCACTAGTGTCGAGGGAGGTTAGTTGTATGGTGACAAGTTTATTAATTACTTCCAGAGTGCCAAGTATCCTATACCAAATAAAATCATGGATAACTTAGTTTATAAAATAAGAGGATTATGATATAAGGAAGAAGGAATTATTGAACCTATTTTAGCTGATAAACCTACAGGGAATAGAGTTATTTTATTTACACCACTTGGGGGTGACCCCATTTATTTTGAAAGTGATTCTTCTTTATTGACCGATAATGAAACTCTTGACAATGACATAATGTCCCATTATAATGCCTAAAATGAGATAACAGATACCAATTTATTCAATTCTAATTCTATCATGACCATTACATCCCATATTCACTTACCCTTAATCATCTTGACCTAGGTGATTAAGACCATTAAGACTCTATCATACTATTAGATGACTTTCATATTGAATAATATATTATCAAGTTCATGGGCCTTCAAGATGAATTGCCAGCTAGTGGTCACAAATAGGGAATTGATTTCCATTTGGACCCTATTGTCTATTTTGGAGAGTAGGTGAACTTCCTTGGTTATTATAGATGTAAAACATCAAGATCCTTGGGTGAAAAACTCTTTGGGGCACCCTTGGGTCAGGGAAAGAATAAAGAGAAAGACAAGTCCTTGATTGAAAACCTATTTCATACACTCTTGGATGGGGAAGTTTACCTCTCTCCTCAAGAATCATAGAGTCCACTGATTCCAAGCATTACCATTGGTTTTGGTATAAGTACTTAATAACATAAAGTTTTTGAATACCTTGCTCAGGATTTTCCTAAAGTATTTGCCAAATGGACATTGCCCAACATGGTTAATTTAGATTCTTTCTACATGGGTGTTAATGGTGATCAATATGTAGCTAAATATGATCCATTCTCTTCCCTGACTATTATTCCTAAGGATAACTTAACATTACTAGTCGCAGGCATTATGGAGGTTAACATTAGTACATATGATGATCCTAAAATGGTTTATCTAGGCATATAACTTACTACCAAGGAACATGAATTAATTATTACCATTATAAAAGATTGCATTGATATATTTACATGTTCCTACTCATACATGCCTAGTCTTGACCCTTCATTGGTGGTACATCACCTAGTTGTCCATCCAGATGCAAAACTAGTCAAACAAAAATTACAAAAAATACATCCATGTATTCCTTCCTAGTAAAAAAGGAGTTAGAAAAGTTATTGGTCATAGGGTTCATTTGACCAATCGATTATTTTGAGTGGATCTCTAATATCATCCCAATTATAAAAAACCCATAGGTCATTTGCCTATTTACTAATTTTAGACACATTAACAAAGCATGACCTAAAGATTGTTTCCCACTACCTAACATTGACATGATAGTTGATTCAATGAAAAGCTACAAAATATTGTCCCTCATAGATGTATTTTTAGGGTATAACCAAATTAAGATTACACTAGAGGACTAGTATAATATCATGTTTACCACTCCATGTGGAATGTTTAATTATCAAGTCATGCCCTTTGGATTAAAAAATGCATGTAGAACCTATCAACGTGCCATGCCAATCATCTTCTATGACAGATGCATGACATAATTGAAGACTACATTGATGATATATTATCAAAATCAAGAACACATTTAGGCTACCTCAATGTTAAACATAGAATCTTTGAGAAGCTTTATAAATACAAGGTGCATCTCAATCTTAAGATGTGTGTCTTTGTTATCAGTTTGGGTAAACTACCAAGGTTCATTATATCACAAAGAGGTATTGAGGTAGATTTGGCTAAGGTCAAGGTTACTATGGAAATTCCTCCTCCATCTAATTTGAATCAACTCTGTAGATTACAAGGAAAAATTCAGTCTATACGATGTTTCATATCATAGTTGGTTGATAAGTGTCATCCATTTACACACCTATTTAAGAAAGGTGACACATTTTCAATGGGATACACGTTATGAATAAAAATTGACCAAATTGAGTACCCACTTAGCTAATCCACAAGTATTGACTCCACTTACATTAGATAAATCATTGCTCTTATACATATTAGAAATAAAACATGAATTGGGGGAAATTTTGGCCCATCATGATGAAGAAGTCAAAGATATGCAATATACTATCTCAACTGAACATTAGTAAATTATGATCATAACTATATACCCATGCAAAAGGCTTGTCTCATAATAGTGTTTTCTTCCCAAAAGTTGTAGCACTACATGCTGAATAACAAAACCATTATGATAGCCAAGATTGATTTTCTCAAGTACCTATTGTCAAAGACCACTCTCACAGGTTGCATGTCCAAATGGGTTATGTTGTTGAGTGAATTCAATGTGGAATACCAAATTTAGAAATCCATCAAGGGGAAAGTCTTGGTAGATGAACTTGTTGAATCCCCTTTGATCAACATCGAGCCTCTTTTATTTGATTTTTTAGATGAATCAATCATGACCTTGGATGAGGTATATGTTGAGTCTATATAGTGGACACTATAATTTGATGGTTTCCTATGGATCTAGAGCCAATATTTTATTGGTCAAACCACAAGGGGATCTTATTCCCAAGGTGTTTCACATCAACATCAGTTACACCAATAACATGGTCAAATATGAAGCCCTGATTGATGGAATTTATCTCTCAATATAATGGGATATCAACAAATTGATGGTATATAGAGACTCTCAACTAATCAGCAGTAAAGCCACATACCAATACAAAATAAGGGATGATAATTTTTTACAATAAGTGTATAATGGAAAATATTAAACAAAATTTTTAATTTCTTCAATTTGAGCATATACCATGGGCTGATAACCAAGTGACAGATGCTATGGCTACTATTAGGTCATTGATACAAGTTATTGATAATGCTAGAGAGTATCAGTTCCTCATCAAAAATATTTTATAGCCAACTCATGTGCTACTAGATTTATAAAGAGTATGTAAGATCATTGGTCCTGATCCCCCTTGGTACCAATCTCTATATATTTATCTCTAAGATCAAACCCTTCCATAGAACCTTTTAAAGAACCAAAAAAAACTATTATTTCATCAAGCATTCTATTATACCGTACTTGGAAACATGCTCTATTGTAGAGGCTATGATGGAATGTTACTTCATTGTATAAATTAAAAAGGTCCACAAAGGAATTTGTGTGGCCTATAGTAATGGCATGGTCTTGTCTAAGAAACTCCTCCACATAAGATATTATTGGCCCAAAATGGAGATAGATGCCTATCATTATGTCAATAAGTGCATTTATTGTTATAATAATAGTAATTTTATGCATGCACCTTCACTACCACTCTATCCAATTACTAATCCATGGCCATTTTCAACTTGGGGACTTGATATTATTAATAAAATAAATCCTACTTCCTCTGATGGCCATAAGCACATCCTTATTGCTACAAAATATTTCACTAAGTGGATATAGGCCATACCCCTCACTTGTATAACTAGAAAGTATATAGATAAACTTATTTATTTTATTATCATATGATGCTATGAAATCTATATCAAAATCATCTCTGATAATGGTGGTTATTTCAAGAACAAGACTGTCAAATCCCTCTGTCACCTATTCAAGATCAAACATAAACATTCCACACCATACAAACTTGAAGGCAATGGTCATGCTAAGGCATCTAAAAAAACATTATTATAATCCTTAAGATGGTTTTTAATGAATTCGGTCATTATTGGCTCTTGTAATTATTCCCCAAAATCAGAAAAACACCAATGTTAAGTGTAAAAAGAAAGGTATATTTGAAGCCCATTGGTTGGGACAATTTATGGTCACTGTAAATTATGGTTCTAGGCAATAAAAGTTGTCTACTCAAGAGAAACAAGAGCTTGAGGAACCCATTAACATATCACACCTTAAGTGTTTCCATGCTTGAATTTTATTTTATTCCATTGTATATAAGAGCCCTTGATTGGGGGCACCCATTGTATATTGTTATATGGACCCTTCTTGTGATATTGTCACCTAGACCATTCTATTGTTACCTGGACCATTTCCAGTTTGTTACTTGGACCTTTATATTTTTACCTAGACCATTCTATTTTTACCTAGACTATTATGCTATTACCTATACCATTCTATATTTACCTAGACCCTTATGTTTGTTACCTAAACCATTGTAATTCTATTAGAACAAGACTCCTATTTCCCCTGGACTATTAATGCTTTCTACCACCTATTCTTTTGGACCTTTCTAATATTAGTACTAATCATGATCTTGATTATGAACCAACAAGTATGTAGACATTTTTAGTGAATATTTTAGAGGTAGTTTTGAGTGATCAACTTCAACATCAACATTAGCATTAGTAACATATTTTTTGGGCTAGTCTCTCAGGGCATATTGACATATGGTTTCACCTATTTGGCAGTTCCTTGAGACTTTTTATAATCATTCATATTTGATATTACATGGTATTACCCTAAGCCTCATATTCTAATGTTGGTTCATAGGAACATAATTATAGCTAGTTTAGATATTGTTTAAGCCTCTAAGGACTAGGTTCCTTTTCAAGATGGTTCATTATACATTTGAACATATTTATATTTCTTTTCTTATTCCAAAAAACCCAAAAACATTATAAAATTCTACACAGAATACCATAAACATTATTAATTAGTGAAGGAGGGCTTAAAATCTCCATAAGAGTTATAAATCCATGTCATATTTTGGGTGGGTTTATCCTTAATTCTATTAATCATTTCTATTATTTCATTACACTACCCTTTCTAGGATAACTACATCATCCTAAGGTCCACATGGACTATGTAGGTAGAATTTGGATGCATGAGAAATCTCAAGTTATCTCAACCACTTTTATTTTTATGTTATTGTACGTTGTGCCTTTATGCTCTCACTATTTTTTGAGTAATTATAGACCTATACACTCTCACCATTTTACGATCCCATCCCTATTTTTCCTCTATTAATCATTTATTATTTACTTATCATCACATTTATTCTATCCAAATTCTTGGGAGAAATAAATTTGGTCTAAAGTCTATGTTAAAACTCATGTGCATGGGATTATGTAAGCAACATCTAATTTCTTAGTGTATTTGGAGTCAACTTGGCTACCACTTCCTTATTCTTCCCTTCCCCATGCTTTGGTATCCTATTCATACTCCAATCGTAACACCTTATTCAATACACATGCAAAATTGTTGATTGCTTACATTGAGTATCTTTATCTTCATTGCATTATGTTTCATGTGTTTTATTTCTAGGTTTATGTGTTTGTTTATTTTGAGTGTCATGTCTACATACATTTTTAAAATTTCTTTAGTCTTTTCTTAACTTAGGGTTGAGTTGTTTACTTATGTATCTAAATTATTTTATTGCTTGTTTGTGTTTTGTATATTCTTGTTTCCACTTAATTATTGATAATTCATAGTTTATTCTTAAGTTGGTTATGTTTTGTTTTTAATATTAGTTTTTTACTTTTGTTTTCACATCAAATATAAATGTTTGCAATGTAGGTTTTGGTATTTATATCATTATTTTTAGTTTTAAATATTCTCATTATAACCGGTCCATTCAACATCTGAAATCCAATGTTAGTATAAATTATTCATTGTTATGATACATAATTTTATTTACTATATTAAACACTACATCTCTAACAACACCATCCTATATTTCAACTACCTAACTAGGATATCATCCTCCAATAATGAGACCAACATTATAAATCTTCTTTACTCTCTTTGATACTTCAGAACATTCATCTCATGGCTTACATATTTAGTCATGATATCAATCCATTTTTACCAACATCTATGGCTACTTATATATTAACTTAAGATGTACATCTCCTCAATTGATTTATAGTATCTAGTCATGAATCCATCTAAAGTAAGGATAAATAGGAAATTCATATGCTAATTAATGATGTACATCTCCTAATGTTAGCATACATTATCATATCAGAATCATGGAAAATATATACACATCCATATCCATATGCGGATTCAATTTCCCCTCATGGACTTATTATTTAATTGGTTCTTCAAGGGAGGCTATTTTTAGCCTCGTTTATCCATTTTTGAGTCATTTTATTCTTAATTTTTTTATTTTTTAGATATCAAAAGTAATTTTTTTATTCTCCCTTTGAGGGGGCATCATAGGCCTCCCAAACATTGTTTGGAGAATTTTAATAACCCTATTTTTTTGTAACTCAAGTGGAATTTAATAGAAGGTGGGAACAAATATTTATTATAATTATAGTATTTTTTAAGTGACCTTTTTATTCTTTGAAAATATTTTGCTTCGACCAAATGTCTCACCATGCCTTCTCAAATAGGGAAAAAATGTAGACATCCAATTCATATCATTATCGTGTCAAGATTGTAAATTTGAATGACTTTCTATAATAACTCATAAACTGGACCAATATCACCAAAATTCTATAATTCAGTTGAACATGTCACTTACATGCACCAATTCATGGCTGTGTATCCCTGATTGGAGAAAATCATTTTATGAAATTATTATCTTCTCATAATTTACTTTGATTCAAATTATGATGAATTAAAATGACACTCTAGACCATTAAAATCATTTAATTCAACCACACACATCATGTGCATGTGTCAATTTACATCTATAATTCCCTAAATGGGGTGTTACCCTATACATAATTGACACATTCCTCTTATTCAACTTAAACCAAATTATGACTAAGTAGATTGACATTTTTGACAGCCTGATTAAACAAGCAACCAATTTCCAAGAACTATAAAAAGTCAAAGTAAAATCATTTAAGCAAATCAAAATACATGGAAATTTACTTCATATCTATTATTATAAATTCATAATTCAAAATCCCTGAGCCATGATGTCACCCATGACATCATCATATGGGTGTCATCCATAAAGCATTAATGGAGATAAATATCAGGATTAAGGCTACCCATGACTTATTAATGCTCCATTCTTTCAAATATCGATGTCCATATTTATTGCTTGTCCCTCCAAAGTTGAATGGACTTATGACCCTCCATATTGATATTGAGATGGAGGGCCAAGAATCAGTTAGCTTATTTTGGAAGAGTTGTAATACATGAGCAATGGCCATAACCTTTAAGATTTTTTTGTGTATGTTATTATACAGGAATAACTTAAAAAATCTCTTTTTAGTGTAGGAAAACTATGAAAATATATCGCTATAGAGCTTAACTCATCTTTTTAATATTAATCAAATGAAGATCCAAATCCATTGGTTCAAGGAGAGATGTATGGAGATGCCTGTGATACCACTTTGAAAAAGACTTAGACCACCAAATCTGGGCACAAATATGTTTTAATGGATTGATCTTGGAGGAGGGCCACTTTGGGAAGGAAATGTCCATGCTTTCTTGTCTAAGATTTCTTGACTCCATTTATCCATGCCACTTGAGGGAGTAGGCATAGAACATTATGTTATTCATGCTTCGTCATTTGCTTTATATCTTAAATGCATGAACTAACTTACTCCAAAATCATTTAAGCAAAGCAAATTTGATTAAGAGCTTAAGTGAGAAATCCATGAAAAGTTATTGAATACCTATTATTGTAAATTCATAATTCAAAATATCTAGGTTATGATGTCACCTATGACATAATCATAGGGGTGTCATCCATAAAGTAGAAATGGAGATAAATATTAGGATGAAGGATACCCATGCCTTATTAATACTTCATTCTTCTAAATATTAATAAACATATTTATTGCTTGTACCTCCAAATTTAAATGAATTTGTGACCCTCCATCTTGATCTTGAGATAAAGGTCCATAAATTAGTTAACTCATTTTGGAAAATATATAAATACATGATCCATGAATATAACCTTTAAGTTTCTTTTGTGGAATGTTATTATACAGGAATAGCTTCAACAAGCTCATTCTAGTGTAGGAAAACTATGAAAAAATATCACTAGAGAGCTTCACTCATCCTTTCAAAATTGATCAAATAAAGAGTCAAAGCTATTGGTGTGGATACACTTGTGCTACCACATCGAAAAATGCTTGGAGCACCAAATCCGGTCATAAACATGTTTAATAGATCGATCTTGGAGGAGGGCTACATGGGGAAGGCGATGTCCATGTTTTCTTGTCTAAGCTTTCTTGATTCCATTAATCCATGACCCTTGAGGGAGTAGTCATATCACATTATGTTATTTATGATTTATCATTTGATTTATGCCTTAAATTAATGAACTAACTTGATCTGAAATTCTATTCTACAAGGGGTGCCATTACTATTATTTACTAGCACATGAATAGTATTTTAATCATGTATATGGACTCTTTGGATGTTTTAAATAGTTGAGATAAAATAATTATATAATTTTAATTTGGTATATATGTACCATAGATATATTATTATTTGACATAATTATTTATTATTTCATGTTATGGACATTTGAGTATTGAGGTCATTTTTCAATGCAATTATATAAATTACATGTTTTGTATCTATTGACTATGTTATCTTATAATATATTTGCTTAATCTATTATTAATATAATTTTTTTTTACATGAAAAATTAATTTAAAAGTGACATGATTGGTCAAGTGATTGATACTTAAACTATACTAATCATGTGCAAAAAAATGTTCACTTGGGTTGTTGATTTTTTTCTAGTAACCTTGTATATGCAAATATTGATGAGCTAGTGGACCTTCTTGTAAAATTTTAAGTGTTGGAATTTTTATCCAAAAAAATTTTAACATATAAAATGGATGATATAGGATATTATAAGATACCAAGTGGGTATATGGGTTCACTCATAAATTTAGGAAACTTACAAAATATAAATTTAGATATATCTATGTGTAGACACAAAAATCTGGTACTAGACACTTGACTATATCATTCTTGATCCATATTTACCACACATAACTTGTGCACACATATATTAATCTTTTTCATGTTATATATTCGTTATAATTTGATCTATAGACTTGCCCCTCCCAATTTTCCATTAGTTTCCTCTAGGAATTCCTTAGTCTATACCTAATTTGCTTATTTTCTTAATTAGACTATTTCATCATCATCATATCATTATTTATTATTACTTGGTTACCTATGGTTACATTAAGATTATTCTAGATACTAAATGCATCCACTTATAATGTATCCATCCATGATCCTTGTAACAATAATTTTACTAAATTCAAATATTTCCTATAGACACATAAACTAAAATATTGTAATTGATACTTGAAAATGTTAGTTTTGACTTACCTTCACCTTAAATGACTTATGAATACATACATGAATCTCATCAGACATTATCTCACATTAACATGAATGTTGGTGTGTCATGTTTACAATTGATGTGAAGTCCACCTAAGGTGACATGTTACTAATATGTCACTTATTATGTGCACAACATTATTTAAGTGATAGTTATCCTCACATGTGTGAGAAGGATGAGTTATAAATTTGGGAATGATCCTATTGTTGACAAAATTTGACTTATAGTCAAATGGGGTCAACCCATATCATTTATAAAATTTTAAGAAGGTTCCCATGTTTCTTATAGGGTGTCATGTTAGTCAATTATCTCACTTAGCCTTCCCTTAGTCTTTGTTGAAGCTCATCTTCCTTGAAATGGCCTAGTCAAACATGGTCAAACCTAGGTTAAACTTGGTAAAAGGATAATTTTATGTCCATTTTTCATAATATGAAATTTATTATGTTTAAATGGTTTACAAGTCATAAATTTCCCACTTGACTAGGTCTCATGAGCTAAAAGGGTCATCTGGCCACCTTTTAACTTAATTAAATGAATTTTGAGGACTTTAAAGCTAAAATATTTGTCACCAAGGTGGATGATAATGTGGATAAGGTAAAATGATGCCAGGATCATGTCAAGTGATAGTTACAAGTTAGGTTCATTAGTCAAGTGGTAGTTTTCCCTAAAAAGTAATCCATTTCTAACACTTATACAGACTTCTCAAGTTACCTTATAGCTAAAAACGTGATGGTGTGAATATTAACCTCAATAAAGGTTATTTAAATGCTTTTATTGAGAATTTTTTATAATATTTTCATCTAAAACTCATTTATTTTCCTTTTCCATTGGCAAGCCAAAGAAGGGCAAGTTCAAGCACTCACTATGAAAGCTACATGTGGATTTAGGAGGAGTGATTATGGGGGTGGATTTTAATCTTAGTGAACTTAATTTTAATAAAAATAGATTAAATTTGTTGGATCCTCATTTATGAATAATGGCTAACACTCTAGGCAACATTTTATGCATGTTTAACCATGAGGGGGTCTCCTTTTGAACCTGTTTCAAGTTTTATTTATTTGGATTGATGGGTTTACATGTTTTATATGTTAATAAATGTTTATAAATACATATAAATTCTTATTATTGTTTTGGAAAACTCAATGTCTGAGAAAAGCCTCTTCTAGACTTATAGGTGCTCTAAATTGGTTTTCTTTCACTTGCAGCTGCTTCAAGTGCTTTGAAATAGATTTTACAAATGGAATATGGTTTAATGAGGTGTATAATGTATTTTTAGTCCTATTTAAAATAGTTTTACATTGGATTACATTGTGAGATATCAAATTAGTACACCTTTAAAGTTAAAATTACTTAATTTCCTTGTTTACTGCCTAATCAGTTCATAGTCAGCTTCTACAGGAGCTTTATGATGTTGTATGGAGGTGTGAATGTTGAATACATGATGGAATTATCATTAATATTATATCATATCCAAAAGGCTCATAATTTTAATGTTGTGAGGTATAGAGGCTATGCAAGGTAAAGTTTCACTTCAAACAATGATTGGATTGTATTGGGTTAATAGTCCCTAAATGTTGCAAACAAAGATCTTAGGGATTATTTAGAATGATTTATGCCATAATAGAAGATGTTTATAATTCCTTTAAGTGATTTTTATTGTATCCATATACACCTACAATAATCATGTCAATTTTTAGAAACAAAGGAGTGGAAGATGGTTATTGAGACACTTAAAAGTTGTTAAAAACTACAAAACTATGACAGTGAACTCTACAGGGTATTGGTAAAAAAATGATTTTTCACCTCATGTGGGAAATTGTAAACCATGATATCCAGTTAAAACCACCCAAATAGTTCCAAAATATTCTCATGATCTAGAATGATGGAGAGAAGCTTTAGTTTGGAGTTTTTACCATTAACACTCTTCCCTATCTGTACAGGTGACTAAAAATAGCCATCTATAGTAGGTTTGGCAAAAGTTCATCTCAGTTTGGTCTAAAAATGACCAAATTGAAAAGATTGAAGTGGATTGATTTTTTTTAGGGTAATATTACTAAGGTGTAATTGGTTTCCTATCAACCCATGGCCTAGGTGATGTCAAATTCATCTACAGACAACCTAGAACTCATGACTCAACTAATTAAGGCATGTTGGCAGTAAGAATGAGGTTTAGAGTTTGGAACTCATTTGGGGGTTCAAAATTCGATATAAGGTGAAATTAATGAAGGTTAAACTTAATTATCTTATTTAAAACCTAAATACATCATGAATAAGGCCTAATTCTTGCCAAAACTAACCTACAGGGGCAAAGCGTGGTGACTATGATAGTCAAGATAGAGATGCCTTAATCAAGGACCTAGATATGGAATCACTAATTTGAAGGGTTTATATGAGGATTAAAATAATGAGGATAATATATGAAATAAGTATAATGTAAATGATGTACAAATCTAAACTAAACTCAATCCATCACACATACAAGTAGGGTGTTAAAGAATGTCTCAGCCCTTAATGAACAATACCCTAATCTTGGGATAAGAGATAACTGATGCAAATTATGGAGCTTAGCCTAATAAAAATATTAATTTGACAATATTTAAGGGATTTTATAAATAAAAATAGGTTTTTTTGGTGTCCAAAAGACCAAACAAATCTCAAGGACCACTTACAACCAAGCATAAAATAGGGATCCCCTTTTTAGGTAATCATAGGCTTAGTCCTATGTTTACAAGAGAAAAGAACGTGTTTAAGGGGAAATTAGGATATATATGGTTTGTATATTTTATGGTAGGAATTTAGGATCCATAAAATTCCCTAATAAATCTCAAGGCAATGCATTTTTCTCAAAGTACAACCTACACTCAACCCACCTTCATAGTCTGCCTACTCATGAAGTCTGCCTTGAGAATTTGGAGAATTGAAGGATAAAATGGAGGAGTTGGGTGATAAAATATGTTAAAGAGTACCATTAGGAAATATAAAACAATATTAAATAATAATATTTGATGAGATAACATGGAAAACCCTCTCTATTTTATCTCAGATTAGGGGTAGTTTTAACATGTATGGAGATGGCAGTGTTGGGGAAAATGTTGAAATGATGAACCAGAAGGAAATAAAAGATAAAATGATGATTTTATTAGTTTTAGGGGAAATAATAATACATATTTTTTTTAATATGGTATATCACCAAAAATTATGCTCTAACCATGGAGGGTTGCAATCATCAGGGTAAGGAAGGGAATAGGCCTAATCTCAAATAATGGGTCACTTTCACTTTGGGCCATAGGAAATCATACAAATTACTTATAAAAACTACATAAAGGTGAAAATTAAGTGTTTGGGACATTTATAGGTAAGGTAATATAATTTAGATCCATTTTGGGTCTAAGAAGCAAGCAGGCTCATTAATAAGGTGTAAACCTAGTCTCAAAACTGAGGTCATTTCAATTATTTGCTCTTGGAGAGTTCTTAAAAGGATTAGAACATGTTAATGGGGAATATTAAGATGTGTTACAACCTTTGGTTTGTAGTATATCCATTAGGAATCTACCATTTGGCCTAGAATGTACTTAGACCTTGTTAATTGTGCAAAATTGACTCAAATGGTCATCTTGGAATGCTTATATCTTTCATGAGAATTTGCATTGGAATTAGAGATATTTGGGGATGATGGATAGGGTCCATAATAAGAAAAAAGTGACATGTTTAGATGATTCTAATGTTAAACCTTTATGAACAAATGTTAGGAGGGCTAACCACTCCAAAACCCTCTTAAACCCTGTTTTGTGACCCGATAGTGAAAATGAGCCTAAAAGTGCATCTATATGGATGAATTTAAACATGAGTGCTGAAGAGAATTTGTTTATAACTCCATTAAGATTATAGATATGGTATTATATTAGATTAAATATATACTAGTGGAGAAATAAATAGGTTTGATTGACTTTTTATTATTTTTTATAGGTCGTAAAGATGACCATGAGATGCCAATCACTTTGGGAGGTATATTAGGACTTAAACCAACCATAAATGAAATTTTAAGACCTTTTAAATACTCACAAGTTCCTTTTATATCTCTCTCTTTTTATCTAGTCTAGTGATCCAACTAGGGAAGATAGAAAAAATGGTGAATCTTCATTTGAAGAGCCCTTTAAGGCTTATTTATTGTAAATAATAACATGGAAAATTGGGAAAAATGTAATTCCTCTTATTATATCAATCATATTTTAGGTTTGAATATTTTTGAGGTGCCATGTGTGAGAGGGGTCGGGAAAAGAGCTATTTTGGGACTACCAAGGATGATCATACATGGATAAAATGATAGGAAGGGTCAATAGCCTCTCCAATGAATGTGAGAGATTATTATTAACCTATCTTACTTAGATACATCATAAAAATTTATTAATTGTTATGATAGTTTTGGAAGGCTAATTATGAGGGGCGGTTTTCTATGCATAAAAAAGGAGTTTCTTAACCACTTTGCAAGTCTTGGATGATTGGAGATGACACTTGTTGCTCATTTTGTTGTATATATCACCCCATTAATATTTATCATGCATGTTTAAATTATCTTCACATTGTTCACACATGTCTAAGTAACTCTTGGACTCCCCTTCTCTCTCTCTCTTCCCATTTCTTCTATAAATTCTTGTCTTTTGGCATTGTATTGGATCACTCCATTTGGGTATGGTGAAGCCCTACCAAATTTTTACCTTGAATAAATTAAAGATAGCTATTTTTTACCTCATTACAAAATTATTTAAGTGCATGTGATGGTTGTGGTCTTGTGTAAGTGTATCTTAGCTTACCTTCACATGTCAACTTTATTAGTACCTTGTGAGTTAAAAGACTTATCTTTGTAAGTCAAAAAGAAGTGTTAAACGGATTTTCACATGTAGTGAATAGCTCATTAAATAGTGTGTCATAGAATTCATATTGTCTATGTCTTCCTATCCTAAGCTAATTCCAAGACCCCATGTTGAAACATTGATGCAAGAGGGAAGGCTGTCATTACATGGAGTGTATGTTAGGATTCTCTTGGTTCAAAGTTCATGTCAAAGAGTGTGAGTAGATAAAAAATTTGGTGTATCAAATCCCATATATTAGGACTAATTTTCATGTTATTCTTAACCCTTTTTAACCCCCAAGTGTTAGTAGTGGATATGTGCTTTAATGATGCATCAAGGGGAGCTAAGTCCTAACCTAGAGATCCACCTCCCAATAGGGATACCCAAAACCTTGAGGTGTTCCATTGTATCACTTGAATGGGGAGGAGTTTGACCCATCTCCTCATTGGGTTCAAGTTTAAGTGATAATATTTTTGGCAAGCCTTGTGGAATAAGAGTTCCATTCCTTAAGAAGTTTTGGTATTCTTCTCAAGATACCAACTTTTGGAGGTGAGTTTGATAAACATCAATGGTGACCCCATGTATGAATATTATATTAAAGTAGATCATGTATTTTTATTAAAGTGTTTTCTTTCTCTACATATTTCTCAAAAGTAATGGATTACTTTGATGTGGAATTTGTCCTAGCACAAGTGGGTGAAACTTACCCTATGTTACCTATCCTTCCTAATTGTGAACAAGTCATTTTTCAACCTTGTCATGAGACCTATGTTTCCTATAACTAGTCCTCACCATTTTTTAATCCACATAGACCACCTGGTCCATCTCCAAGTCATACTATTACTATTTTAAAAAAAAATCTTCTTGGTTATCATGGTGGAACAAGTTGGTACATTTGAAGGACATAGTGAGAAAGAGGTTTTAGCTTTTAAAGCTCATCTTGAAATGGAGCTTGAATTGGCTAATCAGATGTTGATAAAATATATTATGGTAGCTGAAGGTGAACTTTAAAATCCCACTTCCCCAAGTTGCCATCAAGATACCAACCCTAAAAAGGCTTCGTTTTTCATAAATACAACAATCACTCCTTCACTATCACCTGATCCCCATGAAGACACTTTTATACCCACCTTCCTAAGATGGAAAGAGGTGGTGGAAGCTCATGAAGAAAAGAACAAATCATGCTTAGGTGGAGAATTTTTTAGGGAGAGAAACTTGAAACTATTCAACTCCCTCCTACCCCTCCTCAAAAAGCCAATTTACCCCTTATAACTGATCAAGGTTTCCCTTCCAATGTTGACAATTGCATTGCTACTTGGGAATCCCCTTTGGCCAAGATTCCTATTTTTGAAGGACCTAATCTTGATGTCACTAAGAAAGAGGATGAGATTGAGATCTCATATTGGATTGAAAATGAAGAAGGGCTGAATGTTGGTGAGGAGAAGTTAGGTTGTGAAGATGAGGAAGAGGATCCTCCTTATGTTGGAAAAGATGCCTTGAAAGAGGTTCTCTTGGACTCCAAAGAAGAAGAGGAAATGGTCTCATTTGTTTCTCCTTTATATGATGAAGATTAGTCAAAAGATGATGATCTATGGTAGATATTTGAGAGCATATGCAATGAATTTGGAGCTCTCAAAGAACCTACAAATCCTTTGGAGCAAGAATACATGTCTCAAAAGGAGGAAATGTGGCAAATTTATATGCAAATGTTTTAAGAGTATGAGGACGGTGAAAAGATGAAACTCTTAAATAAATAAGTCCAAGATGATGGAAAACATGCATGTGTTAAGGAGCATCATCATGAAGAGAGCCTAGATAATAATGTAGAAATATATGATGGTCTTGGGATTTTTGAAGATGATTTGAAGTTTGATTCAATAACCTCTTATGAAGCTACCTCCACCAACTTCCAAGACCATTCAATTCCACATGGTCATGATACAATTCCCTTTGAAGAGTTTGAAGACATTGTGACCATTGAGAAGGATGATGAGATCCTTTTAAGAGAGATTAACTTCAAACAAGCTATCCCATACATGGACACACAAATATATCATGAAAAGATGAAGGGATAACATTTTGAATCATGATTCAAGGTTCAAGAGGGCCTTACCTACTTTGAGAATGTATGTGAGATGACTCCATTTGATGATGTACAAAGAGCAAAGAGAAAGCAAGAGTCATCTAACACCCCATCCAAGAAGAAACATGTTTGGAATCCTCACTAATTTAGTGAGGAAGGAGACCTAAGGTACTTCCATTTTGACTCAAGAATGGAGGTATGATTAAGATGAATGTACATATTTATATACTTGTAATTGTGTCTTGTTTTCCCTAAGTGCTTAGTAGCATAAGTGTGTCCTTATTTTGTGCCTTGTTGGGTCTTTTATGTGTTATTATTTCCCTTTGTATTTTTTGAGGTAATATTTAATATTTGGTTGTTATTTTTAAGGTATAGCTGATGTTTATAAGTGTATTCTGACTCCCTTTCCCAATGGATAGGATAAGGCTACTAGCCCTTAACATAGGCAAGCATGTTACCCTTAAGAGTTACCACATTATTGACCAAATTTGACTTCTATTCAAATAGGGTCAAACCATATCATTTTTAAAATTTAAATAAGGTTCCCATATGTCCTATAGGGTTTTATGTTAGTCTATTATCTCACTTAGCCTTCGCCTAGTCTTTGTTGAAGCTTATCTTCTTTGAAATGACCTAGTCAAACATGGTCAAACCTAGGTCAAACTTGGTAAAAGGATAATTTTATGTATAATTTGTATTAATATGTAATTTATTATATTTTAATGGCTTACATGTCATAAATTTCCCACTTGACTAGGTCTCATGAGCTAAAAGGGTCATTTAGCCACCTTTTAGCTTAATTAAATGACTTTTTAGGACTTTAAAGATAAAATATCTATTTCCAAGGTGGATGATAACATGGAAAAGGTAAAATGATGTCATGATCATGTCAGGTGATAGTTAAAAGTTAGGTTCATTAGTCAAGTGGTAGTTTTACCTAAAAAATAAGCCATTTCTAACACTTGTACAGACTTCTCAAGTTACCTTGCAGATAAAAATGTGGTGGTGTGACTCTTCACCTCCACATAGGGCATTTACATTTTTGGATTGAGGATATTGTATAAAATTTTCATTTGCAACTCATTTCTCTTCTTTTTCCATTGGCAAGCCAAGGAAGGGCAAGTTCAAGCGCTCACTATGGAAGCTACAGGTGGAGTTGGGAGGAGTGATTATGAGGGTGTATTTAAATCTAAGTGAAATTAATTTTCATAATAAGAACTTGTAATTTTGTGGCTCCTCTTTTATGAATAATGGCTAACACTCTGGGCAATTTTTTATGCATGTTCAACCATGAGGGGGTTTCCTCTTTAGCCTGTTTCAAGTTTTCTTTCTTTGGATTGATGGTTTTTTGTGTTTTAGGGGTTCATAAATGTTTTTAAATACATATCCATGATTATTATTATTTTATAAAGCTCAATGTCTGAGAACAATCTCTTTTAGGCTTGTAGGTACTCCAAACTAGTTTTCTTTCACTTGCAGTTGATTTAGGTGCTTTGAAAGATATTTTACACATGGAATATGGTTTCATGAGATGTATAATGTGTTTTGAATCATTTTTTCAATATTATTCCATCAGATTATCTTGTGAGATATCAAATTAGTACTCCTTCAAAGGTAAAATTGCTTAATTTCCTTGTTCATTGCCTAGTTAGTTCACAGTCAGCTTCTACGAGAGCTTTATGAAGTTGTACAGAGGCTTGAATGTTGAAAACATGATGGAATTATCATTAATATTATATAATATCCCAAAGGCTCATAATGTTCATGTTGTGAGGTTTAGAGGCTATGCAAGGTAAAGTTTCATTTCAAACAATGATTGGACTATATTGGGTTAACAATCCCTAAATTTTACAAATAGAGATCATAGGGATTATTTAGATTGATATATGCCATGATAGAAGATGTTTATAATGATTTTGAGTGATTTGTATTGTATCCATATCCACCTAAAATAATCATGCCAATTTTTAGAAATAAAGGAGTGGAAGATGGTTATTGAGTGACAAGCTATCGTTATAACTCTCATTTAATCAATACTCAGATTGATGTCTTATCAACCAAGGCTGGTGTCTGAAGCTATCTATAGTAAGGCTTAGGATATTAGATCTAGATGTGTACTTTGTCGAGGTGTTATGCTGGTTCTAGTCTATCCTTATCTAGAAATGTTCCTAAAACTAATGAATATACTCTTGATGGAAACAAACAAAAGAACTTTGCAAGCCACTCATTTGCTAAAAAGGAAATGACACACTTTGCTGGAAAAGAAAGAACACACTTGCTATTTAAAATAAATAACACACTTGCTGGAAAAGAGATAACATGCTTGCTGGAAAAGAGATAACACACTTGCTAGAAAAGAAATACTTTGAATAAAGGAATACTTTATGCTTTCTAAATCTTATTGTATTAAATAAATTCAATTATTACCAAAATACTAATTAACTTAAATTCAAGAATTAACATAATATTAATTAAATACCTACAATAATTCTTGATTCTGAGCAGAGTGGGCCCTTGCTCCTTTCAGATTCAAAAACAAAATTTAATCAACCTTGGAAATAATAATTCATACAAACAATTACAACTAGATTGTATTCTATAACACGCCTTCTTAAAGCTATCTTCTGTATTCTCTATTATCTATTATATGTTTGAATGTAACATGTTCTTCATTATATGTTGATACAACTAACTTAGAATAGATATGCAGTAAAATAGGGATTCCTAGTTAATCTAATCATCCTAATATAGGAGATTGGATTTCCTAGAGATCCAATTATACTAGAAAATAGGAATATCAATTTATAATAGAACTAGAATCTAGATGTCTTAAAATACTATGAACAAATCCTTCAAAATAGCAAACAATTGATCTTCTTGGAAAACACCAGCTGGAATGATTCTTCTCCTTTTATTTAGTTGCTAGCTGGCTCATTCAACTCCTTATCTCCATTGAGTCCTTAGAGTTGACCCTACAAAGTAAGAAGAAGTGACCTGTGAAGTTTGTAGATTCTAGCCTATCACATCCGTAGATTTCAGCCTATGGAGTCCATAGATTTGAGTCTGCAGAGTCCATATATTTGAGCCTACAGAGTCTATAGATTTGAGCCTACAAAGTCCATAGATTTGAGCCTGTAGAGTCTGTAGATTCATTATTTCCAAGGAATGACATTGCCTATGAGTCTGAAACTTTGTCAAATGAAAATTAAAATCAAACTTCCTTTATATGTTGCTGGAATCACCTATCTTTGAGCATCCCTTTTAATCAGATAATCACTAAAACATGCAATTGTGTTAGATGTTAATGGCAAAGTGTAGGTTTAGTCTTTGGTTAATAATAAACAAAACAAATACCTATTTTCCATATAACAATTACTTAACAACCTATGATTTTCATAAGATAGTATCCTATTTGAGATGATTCAAAAGAATTCTTGTGTTAAAATGAGCTATATTCTAAGCTCATCATTTCCCCCAGACTTTACCTTTTGCAAGTCCCATTATAAACTGATTATCTTTGGTGATGATTCTTGAATCTATCTTTAAAATGTTTACTCAAGTCATAATCTTCAAATTCATCTGTGATGTGCCTATTTGCATTGTTGGTAAAGCCTTGATGCTCTTGAATCATTTGTTTCTAGATATCAAATTGTTCATTAGATTGTGGAGACTAGTTCTGCCATCCTGGAATAGGGATAATGAATAAATGGGGTCGATATCTCATTCCAATCCATTTCGTTTCACCTCCTAAGTTTATGACTTTAATCAAAATTTCAAGGATTGAGGTTTCTCTTCACATGCTCCACCGAACATTGTTTGGAGACATGACTTCTCTTCTTCTCAAGGGTACTGATAATTGATCCCATCTCTTTATAGTTGCAAAAAATATTGCTTTAAAATGCTGTCTAGAAAATAAATCAAAGGAAATAGTGCAGTCATACAAAGCTTGAAAATAATGTGTCTTTACTTCATCTCGGTTGCAAGCATAGATGAAGTTTTGTTTAACTAATTTTGGCAGATAGAATGCTGGCCTAATGCACAATCCTGTGGTTTTGGCATGGTTTGTATACTCCTCAAATTAGCTTTTCCATGCAATCTAGTTCTTGAAATTAGAGTGCAATGCTGTCAACTCAACTTCCCCCACATGAAGATTTATCAGGGACTTGTTGTGGTCATGGTCTCCTAAGATGAAATCATGCAGATAGAATTCACAGAGTAAATCCTGTTGGTTAGGCTGTGAATCATAGAAAATTTCAAGGAATGTGGTTGGCTGCAAGATTTTATAAAGAAGATTATAGGAAATTCTAAGGATTTTCCATCTATAAAATTGTTCAAATAAGAATAGACTGTATGCAGGAGAAGGATTTCAGTAGGCCAAAAGAGACTCTCCTAGTTTGCATGCATCTTGTAATCTATCTTCTAATTGTTGGACTTGAATTTCCAATGCCTATTTTTCTTTTTCTAATTTTTTTTTGAAGAATGTGCAGCTTTATTTTTCTATTTGAGTTTAAGGTACTCTTCTTCAATTTCATCCAATATTTTCAAAGAAGAATTACCTATCTGGGTGGTTTGGCATCCTTGGTCAACATATGTCTTAGAAGGAATAGATGTAGTGTTGCAGGGCTTTTCAGAAGAAGTTATCACACTCTACAGTTTCCTATTCTCCTTTTTCAGGTTTTCTACATATACCCAAACATCTACCTATTCAACATCTCTCATCTGTACTTCTGCTCTCAATCTCTAAATTTTTGCCTCATGTTTAGAAGATACTGTATTCAACTACTGTATTTCTGTAATGTGATTTTCATATGTAGTATCTAGTTGCTATTGCAACAAAGAATTGATATGTTCTTTGGTTTGAAGTTGAATTTTTACCTCAATAATTTCAAGTGCTTACTATTGGATCAGACCTTGAAGTTGGGACAGTTCCAGAGTTAACTATACAATTGGATCATTTGGACTGGATGGTCCTCCTTTCTCTTCATACATAGCTTTTCCCTTAGTGCTTTGAATGTCAACTGAAACATGTGATTTCTCCACCAATTCTAATTCTTGGGCCATATCTGCAACTTCTTCTATGGTAAGTTGTTCTATGATAAGTGGAGAACTTTGTCCAATAGGAATCTCTTCAATATTTGAATTTGTTTGTTTAATAGAATGAGATGTTGTCTTAAGGCTACCTAAGATATCTACAACTTCTTGTTCATCATCATCGGCTAGAATCAACCATCTTCATCTTACGGTTACCCTTTGTGCCACACTTGGCTGAGTGTCTTTTTTTGTTATAAGGCTTTTGGTCTTCTCAGGTTCTGAAGTAGCCTTCCATTTTAGTTTTCTCCTTCTAGACATGGGAGTTGGCTACAATTCAGATACTTGAGGTTCTTGTGGTGACCAAGAAGGTTCTGTAGTTTGCTGCCTTTGAGACCTTGTAACCCTCCTTGACGAAGTAGAAGGAATGGCTTAAGAGGTTTTATCCTATGATTGTTGCTCTAGAATTGTTCCACTTGTTGATGGAGTAAATGGAGGTACGTCCATAGATTTGGGCACAGGTAAATTTGAAATATTTGGTAGTACACTGTTTAGAAACATCTCTTAGGCTTCAGTACTCTACTGAAGGAAATGATGCTGAATGAGTAGGTGGATGAGACCATGGTGTCTTAGGGCAGCATTAGGAGTTATGGCAAAGACCTGGATGGCTCTGTACAAAAATTATGGAAGGTTCATTTTGCATTAGGGGTTCTGGCTTCCATGCTTTAGGTGTATCAATATTTTCATGGATTCTCCCCCTAACAAACTAGTTTGTCCCTCATAGGTAACATACTTGATCACCCATTTGGCTACTGACCTCCGAGGTTCAGAAAGTGAATTTTCACTGACCCCCTTAGTTTTTCCCCTTGAATCAACTAGATAGGAAGTGCTAATTTGTTCATTCCCATTGAATTGGGTGATTAAATCATTAAATGGGGTCCTCCCTATTACCCTCATTCCCTCTTTTGGAATTTCAATCACTTCACTTATAATCTAGGTTGAGATTAGAATTACTAAATCATGAATAATTGAGTTATCAGGAGTGAGATTAGCAACAAATTCACTTACCAGCTCTTGATGAAACCCTTGAGACTTGTTGATCAAGGGTAACCATCCATTTGCATTGAATACCTCCATAGAAGCTTTGTCTTTGTTAAATTTTGCAGCCTTCTTCGGTTCCGATCTCATCTTTTATCCCATTGTTTTCTTTTGATTCAAAATGAAATACCTATGCTAATTGTGATCCAGTTAAAATGGATGTCTCTTTAAAAATAGGGTTTGAACCTACTTGAGACTGATAACAATGTTGTTCACTAGAGTGAAAATAGTGTAGCAATTATGAGTGAGTTCATAGAAATGATTGTTATGCACTACTCCGTGGCCTGCATTGATTTTCTACGAAGTGTGCCAGACATCATGTCATATAATGAAATGTTGGTGGGTATGGTGATGTGAATGTTTGCAGTGGCGGCTATTTTTTGAAAGTGACTTTAGGTCATCACATCATCATCATTATAAGTCACATGAGGTGACAATTATTTTGTTATCCTTTTTGAACACATGTATTGATGTCACATCCAATGATGATTAAGCACATGAGGTGTCCATTGAATCATTACACATAGTCATTACCAAACCATCTAATTTAATCTTGAATGTTTATCCGATCTGACGATTCCTCATTTTTGGAAGGGATCAAATTTAATTCAAGGCCTAGTCATCTCAATATAAAGAATCTTATTTGAATCAAAAGCTTTTAATTAACTAATTATGGATAAATGGATTCTATTCTGCATACCTTTACCTTAGACGTATGCCCTTCCCACCATCTGTCCTACACAACAAGTCACATGGATCAGTTACAGATAAGAAAATAATATTTTGATTTTTGTAAGGAAGCTAGGTGCAGGGAATGATTAGACATCCATAATTTATTCATATTTATTGCATTTTTGTTTTGGTCTTTTTGCCTTTGCCTAGCCAGTAAAACTCATTTTCTAGACAAGGTTTATTTTACTAGTACTTGGCTTGTTAGCAAGCTAGTTTTCAAACCAAGACTGCCAACAATGCCCGAGGGTTTTCATTGTTGGTTTTTTTTCTTTTACTCTAGACCAATAATGGTTACCTTACTAACACCGTGATCCCTAGAAACGATGCCAAAAATGATGAGCTATCATTATAACTCTCATTTAATCAATACTCAGATTGATGTCTTATCAACCAAGGCTGGTGTTCGAAGCTATCTGCAGTAAGGCTTAGGATAGTAGATGTAGATGTGTACTTTGTGGGGGTGTTGTGCTGGTTCTAATCTATCCTTATCTAGAAATGTTTCTATAACTAATGAATTTACTCTTGCTAGAAACAAACAAAAGAACTTTGTAAGACACTCATTCACTAAAAAGGAAATGACACACTTTGCTGGAAAAGAAAGAACAAACTTGCTATTTTAAATAAATAACACACTTGCTGGAAAAGAGACAACACGCTTGCTGGAAAAGAGATAACACACTTGCTGGAAAAGAAATACTTTGAATAAAGGAATACTTTGTGCTTTTTGAATTTGATTGTATTAAATAAATTCAATTATTACAAAAATACTAATTAACTTAAATTGAAGAATTAACATAAGATTACTTAAATACCTACAACAATTCTTGATTCTAAGCAGAGTGGGCCCTTGTTCCTTTCAGATTCAGGAACATAATTTAATCAACCTTGGAAATAATAATTCATACAAACAATTGTAACTAGGTTGTATTCTGTAATACACCTTCTTAAATCTATCTTCTATATTCTCTATTCTCTATTATCTATTATATGTTTGAATGTAACATGTTCTTCATTATATGTTGATACAACTAAATTAGAATAGATATGTAGTAAAATAGGGATTCCTAGTTAATCCAATCATCCTAATATAGGAGATTGGATTTCCTAGAAATCTAATTATACTAGAAAATAGGAGTATCGATTTATAATAGAACTAGAATCTAGATGTCTTAAACTAATATGATCAAATCCTTCAAAATAATAGACAATCGATCTTCTTGGAAAACACCAGCTAGAATGATTCTTCTCATTTTATTTAGTTGCCAACTGGCTCATTCAACTCATCTCCATTGAGTCCTTAGAGTTGACCCTGTAAAGTAGGAAGAAGTGACCTATGTATTTCATAGATTCCATCCTGTCGAGTCCATAGATTTCAGCCTATGGAGTCCATAGATTTGAGCCTACAGAGTTCGTAGATTTAAGTCTGCAGAGTTCGTAGATTCGGAGTCCATAGTTTTGAGCCTGCAGAGTCCGTAGATTTGTTCTTTCCAAGGAATGACGTTGCCTGTGAGTTTGAAACTTTGTCAAATGGAAATCAAAATTGAACTTCCTTTATATGCTGCTGGAATCACATATCTTTGAGCATCCCTTTTAATCAGATAATCACTAAAACATGCAATTGTGTTAGATGTTAATGGTAAAGTGCAGGTTTAGTCTTTAGTTAATCATAAACAAAACAAATACCTATTTTCCATATAATAGTTACTTAACAACCTATGATTTTCATAATATAGTATCCTATTTGAGATGATTCAAAATAATTTTTGTGTCAGAATGAGATATATTCTGATCTCATCATTGAGACCTTAAAAGTTTTCAAAAACCACTGAATTGTGATAGTGAACTCTACAAGGTATTGGTAAAAATTTGATTTTGCACCTCGTGTGGGAAATTTTAAACCATGATATCAATTTCAAACCATGTTAATAGTTTTAAAATATTCTCATGAGCCAAAATTATGGAGATAAGGTTTAGTTTGGAGTTTTGACCATTAACACTCTTCCCTGTCCATACAAGTGACTGAAAATGGCCATCTACAATAGGTTTAGCAAAAGTTCATCTCAATTTGGGATAAAAATGAAAAAATTGAAAGGATTGAAGTGAATTTAAATTTTTTAGGGTACTAGGTCTAAGTTGGAATTGGTTTCCTATCAACCCATGGCCCATGTGATGTCAAACTCATTTACAAACAATGTAAAACTCACGACTCAACCAATTAAGGCATGCTGGTAGTGAGAATGAGGTTTGGAGTTTGGACCTCATTTGGGGGTTCCAAAGTGGATATAAGGTGAAATTAATTAATGGTAAACTTAAGGATCTCATTTTAAACCTAAATAAATCATGAATAAGGCCTAATTCTTTCCAAAACTAACCTATAGGGGCAGAGCATGGTGATTATGATAGTCAAGATAGAGATGCCTTAATCAAGGACCTTGACATTAAATCACTAGTTTTAAGGGTTTATATGAGGATTAAAATCATGAGGATAATATATGAACTAATTATCATGGAAATGAGTTCCAAACCTAAACTAAAACTCAATCCATTACACCTACAGAGAGGGTATTAAGGAATGTCTCAGTCCTTAATGAACAATACCCTAATCTTGAGATGAGAGATAACTAATGCAAATGATGGAGCTTATCTTTATAAAAATAGTAATGTGAACATATTTCTGGGATTTTAAACATACAAATATTTTTATATGGTGTCCATAAGACCAAATGAAACTCAAGGATCACCTATAGCCAAGCATAAAATAGGGATCCCCTTTTTAAGCAATCATAGGCCTACTCCTATGTTTCCAAGAGCAAAGAAGGTGTTTAAGGGGAAATTATGATATATAAGGTTTGGATAGGATATTTAAGGAATGGAGTAACCCTAAAATTATGTAATAAAGCTCATGTCAATCCATTTTTTTCCAAGTACAACCTACAATTAGCCCACCTTCACAGTCTTCCTACTCATGAAGTTTGCCTTCAGAATTTAGAAAATTAAATGGTAAAATGGAGGATTTAAGTGATATTTTTTTTAAAATATTACCATTAGTACCTATAAAAAAACTCTCAAATAATCATATTTTATGAGATAACATGGAAAACATTCTCTATTTTGTCTCAAAGTAGGGGCAATTTTAGTATGTATGGAGATGGTAGTTTTGGGGAAAATGTTTAAATGATAAACCAAAAGGAAATAAAATATAAAATTATAATTGGATAAGTTTTAGGGGACACAATAAGACCTAAAAAACCTTTATATAGGTTTTTTAACCAAACAATATGCTCTAACCATGTAGGGTTGCAGTCATCAAGTTAAGGAAGGGAATAGGCCTAATCTCAAATGAGGGGTCGCTTTAAGTTTGGGCCCTAGGAAAGAAAAAAAATGACATGGAACACATAAATTGAGGTTAAAATTAAGTTTTGGGTCCATTTATAGGTAGGGGAATCCAATTGAGAGCCATTTTGGGTCTAAGGAATAAGCAGGCTCATTGACATGGTGTAAACCTAGTCTCAAAACTGAGGTCATTTCCATTATTTATTCTTGGAAAGTTATTATAGGGATTAGAAAAAGTTTATTTGGAATATTAGGAGGTTTTAAAACCTATGTTTTTTAGGATATACATTAATAAAAGACCATTTGGCATAGAATGTATGTAGACCCTGCTAATTGTGCAAAATTGACTCAAATGGTCATCTTGGAATGCTCATATCTTTCATGAGCCTTTGCATGGGACTTGGAGATGTTTGGTTATGATGGAGAGGGTACCTAAGAATAAAAAAGTGAAATTTTTATAGGATTCCAATTTTAAACCTTTATCAACAAAGGTTAGGAGGGCTAACTACTCTAAAACCCTCTAAACCCTATTTTGTGACCTGATGGTGAAATTGAGCCTAAAAGTACATCTAGATGGATGAATTTGACCATGAGTGATGAAGATAAGTTGTTATCAACTCCATGAGGATCAGATAAATTGTATTAAATTGTACATAATCCATAAAAGTGGAGTAATAAAAAGGTTTTATTGATATTTTATTATTTTTTTCAAGTCTTGAAGATGACCATGAGATGCCAATCACTTTAGGAGGTATCTTGGGAATTGAACCAACCATCCATGTAATTTCAAGACCTTGTAAATAATCAAAATTACCTCTACTATCTCTCTCTCTTTTCAAGTAGTCTAGTGAGCTAGCTAGGGAAGACTTAGAAAAAATGGCGAGTCTTCATTTGAAGAGCCTTTTAAGGCTTGTTTCTTGTAATTGATGACATGGAAACTTGGGACACATGTCATTCCTCTTCTTGTATGGATAAGATTTCAAGTTTTAAGAGTTTTGAGGTGAAAAGTGTGAGAGATTTAGGGGAAATAACTATTTTGGGATTGTTAAGGATGATCATACATGGTCAAAATGATAGGAAGGGTTGGGAGCCTCTCCAATGCATGTGAGAGATTATTATTATTAACCCTCCTATTTATATCCATCATCAAACCTAATAAGTTGTAGAGTTATGATAGTTTTGGAAGGCTAATTATGAGGGGAAGTTTTCCATGCATAGAAAATGAGTTTCTTAACCACTTTTCAAGTCTTGGATGATTAGAGATGACACTTGTATCTCCTTTTGTTTTATAGCTCACCCCATCCCTCTCTCTCATGCATTTTAAACTAATCTTCACATTATTGAAACATGTATAAGTGACTCTTAGGCTCCCCTTATCTCTCTCTCTCTTCCCATTTATTCTATAAATTTTTGCCTTTTGGCATTGTATTGGATCATTCCACTTGGGTATGGTGAATCCCTATACATGTTTTTTCCTTGAATCAATAAATATAGATATTTTTTGACCTAATTCAAGAATTATTTAAGTGTATATTATTGTTGTGGTCTTGTGCAAGTGTATCTTAGTTTACCTTCACATGTCAACTTTCTTATTACCTTGTGAGTTCAAAGACTTCTCTTTGTAGGTCAACAAGACGTGTTAAATGGAGTTACAGGTATAGTGAGTAACTCAATCAATAGTGTGTCTTAGAATTCCTATTGTCTAAGTCTTCCTAGCCTAAGCCAATTCTAAGACCCCATGTTGAAACATTGATGCAATAGGGAAGAATATCATTGGATGGAGTGTATGTTAAGCTTGTCTTGGTTCAAAGTGCATGTCAAAGAGTGTTAGTAGAGAAAACATTTGGTATATCACCTCATATATATTATGCTTAATTTTCATGTTATTCTTAACTCTTTTTAACCCCCGAAGTTTTAGTAGTAGGATATGTGCTTTAGTGATGCATCAAGGGGAGATAGACCCTAAACTAAAGATCCACCTCCCAATAGGGATAACCATAGCCCTGAGGTTGTTCCATTTTCTCACTTGAATGAGGAGAAGCTTGTCCCATCTCCTCATTGGGTGAAAGTTAAAGTGACTTCACCTATTACACATTTGAATCAAATATTAAAAATCTCTCCATTGCATATTTATTTTCCTATATAAGGACCCTCTATATCATTGTGAAAATCTAGAATGAATCTTAGAGTCATCTCTAGAGCTAGTGGAGGTGTAGTCTGTTAGAAAGTTATGTTCTAGTACAACCATTATTAGTTGTAAACATGTACATTTTCTATTTATTTAGTGTAATTTAATGTTTTATTTGTACATGAATATATTTATATGATTTGAGAACTATTGTGTGGATGGATGTTCATTACAAAATTTTCCTAGGCCCAACTCAATTCATATATGGTATCAAATGACTATTATGTGGATAGATGTTCATTGTGAAGTTTTTCTAGGCCCTTTTCAATTCATATATGGTATCAAATAAATCTATTAAGGTCTTGGGAAGTAAAATTTTGACTTGTGTAACTATACATATTCATCAATCCCAAAATCCCATGCTACTTATCAAGCCCCTAATCAATTTTTGAGCCAATCCATGTTGTGGGTTTTCAAAATTATGTAATGGGTATTTTTATTTTTGATAAAATTGCTATTTTAGGTTAATTTTTTAGTTTTTGTTTTTTTGGGAAAAAATTAATTTTGGGTATAATGTATTATTTTTATAAATTTTATTTGAAGAAAAAGGTTTCTAAAAAATTATATCTTTACGATCTTCTGGTATTTTTCTACAAATTTTTAAAAGTTTAGATTTGCAAGATAAGCAAGGAGCAATGAAGATGATAGTGGAGTTTTTGCATTTGTTTTGAAAAAATGTAGATTAAATTTCATACCATAATATTCCTATCTTTCTAATATTATCATTTACACATATTGGAAATATGGTGCTCTTGTGGTGTTCATTTGCAGTTGTTGTGTTGTGTAATGGAGTACTTTAGCTCACACTAATTTCCTACCTACTAACTCCACATACACCACATCACATGACAAAAATGATTAAATATTAGTGGATAAAAACTAGATATAAACTATATTGATAACCTAAGGTCTTCCATGTTACCACCCGCTAGATAGATTTTGCATCGAGGGCTAACCCTACACCATTAGGCCTAATTTTTGAAGTCATGTACTTGTGTGGATCATAATTTTTGATCTTTAAATATTGGAAAGGTGATTTGTTTTTTCAACATGGATATTTTTCAATATGTAAATAATGGTTGGGATACATTTCATTTTTATAAATAATATTTCCATATTTTTATTTTTATTTTTTTTGATTTACTGACTAGATCATGTATTTTGGACCTTTTTGAGGCCATAATGTTTGATTGGTAACTTTAATTCACGTGATATTTTTTTAAAAGAGTATTTTTTATGCTCTTGATATCTATATTTTGAATCTAACTCATATTTGAAGTTTTTTTTAAATCATGATGGCATATTTTTAAAATTGTGAATTATACTGCCTAACATTAAGTATAGGTGTCACCTTATTTTAAGAGGGGATCACTCTTCTAATATGATTTATAAAACTTTTGGGTATATTTTTCAGATGTATTTTATACTTTGAATAATTTATAAATTCTCATATGGGTTTTATATGTTTATATTCATGCATGTGTGCCTTGTATAACACACCCTTTTTAAATTTTAGTTCCTGAGTACTTTCATGTGGCATAATGGGCACTCTCACTTGTGGATTTTTTAGTGTTTTTTATACACACATAATGCATTAAAACTTTTGGATATATTGAGATGATTTTTTATCACTCCCTAGTTAGAATTATAAGGGGTGTTGTGTATTTCTAATGTTTTCTTGCTTATTCGAGTATTCTATGCATAATATGATTGTTCTTAGTAGATGTAAAGGATTTTTTTTTCATGATATAGAAAATTTGTGAAAAAATTTATGGGGGTTTAAAAATAATTGTGTAATTTTTCAATGCCAAAACTGTAATTAAACCAACCCTTATAGCGTGTTAGAATTTTATAAAATTATCTGAGCCAATCATATTTAGTTTTTACCATGTATTTGACTCATATGGAACACTTATGAATAATTGTTCTCATTCACACAACTAGATTCAAGGAAGAAAATTTTGATTCGTTCCTTTAGAGGCTTCATTAGATTTGACATTCATCTATATTAGTATCTTCATTACCATTTTTATCTATTATTGTACATGTGTGCCACCTTAGGTGTGGTTGTTGGCACCCATACTTATGAGTTTAAAACTTATTCTATTTTACCACATCACCTAAGAAGATATTCAAGGGGTGTTGATGTGTGTAATCTTCACACTTGATGTGATTTCCACCTTAGGTGATGTGTTACCAGGGTGTGACTTATAATGTGGAAAATATTATTTAAGTGGTAGTTATCCTCACATGTGTGAGAAGGGTGAGTTATAAATTGAGGGGTGATCCTATCCCACCATTCACTCAATGAATAAAGATATCTCACTCATTTATTTTACTATTTAATGACCCTTTGTGTTCATGTGTAAATTTAGATTGAAAATTAGAGTCATATCTATAGATGGTGGAGATGTAGTCTATTAGAGAGGTTTGTTCTAATGTAATAATTTTTATTTGCACACATGTACATTATATATTCAATTAGTGTAATATATTTTTTTATTTTTTGGTGAATATTTTTTTATGATCTAAGCATTTTTGTGTGGATGGATGTTCATTACAGAGTTTTTATGGGCCCTCCTTAATATTATAATGCATTCTATGGGTATAAACTTATAGAGTTACCATTCATCACTTACATAATCTCCCATAGTCCATGCTAATACAATTATTTATTCTACTTGTACACATCCAAATCATTATATCAATGTTCCTATCTCCTAAAAAACAATGTAAGACTCAAAACATACTATATGACAATGGCATTTGAGTTTGAAGATTTCATCCTACACCAAGAAACAATCAGATTTAAAATTCAAAGATTTCTTATCCATCAGAATATGTAGATACTAAAATATGGTAAATTAGTTTCAATATTTTACATTTATATTCATGTTTAATTTTCATACTTTACAATTTGAATTACATTTAATTTTTTATCTTAATTAGGGTTTTATAATAAAAATTAAGGTAAAACATATTGTCGAACCCTAATATTAATCAAACTATGACAAACCCTAGGTATACCTTAAAATTTCATCTTTCAAGGGTTTTCAAAATTTTATTAGGTTTTTAGTTCTAATTTCCCCTTACAAAAGACAATCAATATCTTCATAATTGGCTCTTTATTTCTACATACTTGCATGATTTCATCCTATGCCATCTAATCAGTCTAGTTCCCTTGTCCCTCTAAGACATAATTCTAGATTAATTAGGGTTCACATCAAGAATAATTAGATTAATTTGGCTTCCTCTAGCATGGATATAATAAATATAATGAATGCTTATTCTTATTTTGATAATACTCATCAATATGTTAAAACTAATGATTATGTTTAAATGCCTAGTTAGAACATTATAATAAACATAATAAAGTTAATTATGATGCTTGAACTAGTATTTATCCCAATGAACTTAATGGGATGAAATTAACCAAATTAAAGCCTTGTCAAAATTTGGTCATGAACTTCATCAACATCCTCAAGAAGTGCATAAAGTGGTAAAATTAATCCTAATATATAAGGCTCACACAAATATAATTTTTTTACATTTAGGTTACAAAAAATCATTTTGAGCCACCAACCCAACCACTAGTGTTTAGACCTCTACTATTAGTAATAATCCTTATCTATAATTCTAGTTACATATGTGTTATCCACCAAAGGTGTGGGGGACGCACAAGGATTCCAAAAAAATTCCATGAATATTCCTACATAGATGACCTATATGAATTTTATGATGACTACACATATTAAATCATCAACCTTGAATACTACATATTTCATTGAGCATACTATTTTATCTCTATAATCTAAGGTGTTATAATTAGAGTGAGGTACATCTAGAGCTAGTATTTCAATATATTCTTATGTATTGATTCATAACTTATTATACATTGACATATTAGATTATCCATTACTTATAGGTTTTGTATAACCTATGATTCTAATTTATGATGGTAAAGGTGATCCTAAAAAAAGCCTTTGATCCTTCCACATAAAATTTTTGGATTACACACATAATCACATATTATTGAATAATTTAATCAAAATAGTTCTCAAATATAATGTTTTATGGTGGTTATATGACCTCCCTTTATAATCAATTAGATAATTCTACTCTTTATAAGACCAATCTATAACACACTTTTCCATCAAAATCAATGAGAAATATCTTATGTGTAAATTTCCAAACTCAAGTAAGGGTCTAATGAGCTAATCAATGAGTATGCACATTGATATAAATATATCCTAACTAAGATGAAAAATACTATTAACTAAAATGAGTTATAATAAATATTCAATCAAACTTTACTTATACCATTGTAATAGTCAGTGGTATTCAATAAATTTAAGTTTTTTGTTGATTTATGTCATACAATGAGAGAGTAAAAATTCAAACTCACAGCTTTGAACAAACTCAAGTATGTACCTATTATTCCAAGTACTTCATTAAACAAATTAAAAATCACACCCAAATATAATGTTAAATAAAATGATAAAATAAATGAGGCAAATATGATGGCTAATGTAGTACCATAACATACAAATCAACCTCAACTATCTACTACATAAAAAGGGAGTTTTCATAAATGCCATCACCTACTCATGCATTATTATAAAATTTAATTGAGTGAAACCTTTTATCTATTCCTCCAAAATAATAATTTTATGGAAGTAAACCTACACCTAATAATTATGAAAAATAATGCATATTATGATCATCATAAAGCTTTTGGAAATTCTACAAATATATGTTTGAAGTTAAGGCATAAGATACAAGATCTTGTTGATGAAAATACTATTGAGTTAAGAACACCTATATGAGAATATAAATCACAACCAAATGGAAATTACAAATTGAAAATATTCAATGATCTATTTCTTAAACATGAGGAATGTTAGTAGAGGTTCCTAAAAAACCCTTTAAAAAATACTAATACAGGGATAACTTTCACAAGAAGTGACAAAAGTAAACAATAGATGGTAATTCAAACTAAATATATTCATTAAAATGCAAATTATATATATTTATTCTAATAAACATAGACTTATTAGAATCAAAACAATCATTATAAGCTATATGATTAATAAATTTAAGAAAAAAAGTATTCACTACACACAAAAAAATGATAAAAGAAACATAAAAAGACCAATTAAGAATGGTATATTAATATATACCTAGGGTAAATTTTAGTGGTAAATATTCATTAATTAAAAAATATTTAATTTTTGGTAAATTATATTTGGCAATTTTGGGGGTAGTACATATGACCCATTCACCTAAAATTTTAGGTTATAACATTTTTTAGTGATCAACTCAACAATTGTTTGTAATAATTATGGTGGAATACATATAGATAACCTTATATATATATATATATATATATATATATATAGTACATATGTTCATAGGGGTCACCATCAAAGTTTCATTCATTACCTCATTACCAAGTTAAACTTTTAGGTTGCTCAATAACATCTTTATATCCCTGTAAGTTCCTATTTTTCACCCCACTGGTACTTCTTGATAACATCCCTGTAAGTGCCCATTTATGACCCCATTAGTACTTCCTAATAGAATACTATGTCAATAGACCATTTTCACCTAATAGTATACTATGCTTACCAATTGTTGTCACCCAATAACATACTATGATACTTGACTACTATCACCTAACAATAGACTATACCACCTAACTTCTGTCACCCAATTGCATCTTGCCACCAACCAACATCACCTTCCCAACTACTATTGCCTGGTTGCATCTTGAGTCCTGATGCATCTTTATTAAGTTAAAATGATGTTGGGTGGTAAAGGTAAAACACCACAATAAATATCAAGAAAATCAAACATATTATCTTATTTTAGGAACCTAGGAAAGATGACTGTGTAAATAGTATGCACTCAAAATACACATATTTATTAAACTATTTTTTTTAAATTAGTAATTTTCTTTTAAATTGTAGAATAAGTAAAAAACCCTTTTAATGGAAAAATCACCATTGATAATGATTCTATTTCATTAGAAATAATTAATCACAATAACATGCCACCCCTAGAAGACACTCCTCTAGAAAGTCAAAAAAGATTTACAGTTCTCTTCAGACACTAAATTTAGTTGAAAATTTCACTCAAAAATCTTGATGAAGGAAGAGAAGTACATGGATAATTAGGTCTTTTAAGGTTGACTGGGAATCAAAATATCCATTTATAGAACATGTATAAATATAAAATGGTAATTAGATTCCAATATAATGTAGATGTATAATATGCAATTGGATACTTGGAAAAGAACACAAAATGCAACTTAAATTAGACATAATTGAGAAACATTGTGGGAAAATACATCTTCGTAAAGCACCTAGATGGAAAGATAATAAGAACACATAAATGAAAAAATGGATAAGAATGCATACATGTAAGATATGCACGTGAATATGAAAATTATCATAAATGACAAAAACATCTTGCTGAGGAAGGGGGAACAATCAAAACTCAATTTGGAAAAATTATGCAGTCCAATATAGAGGAAAAATATGTACAGTTCTCTACTATTTACCATATTTTAAAAAAAGGGTAGAACCACTTCTAATTTTTTATATTATAATATTTTGTTTCAATGTAATGGGTTTTTTGATATTCCATAATTATATTGGTTAGATAACAATGCTTGGGAAATGACAAAATGTCTAGCAATGGTTGAGAAGGAAGATTTGAAAGAAAGTCTTAAGAGATCACTGTTTATCTCACTATCCATTGATGAGGTCACTATAGTTGACAACACATCATGTATTTTTATGCATTTTTATACTTTTGAAAACTATTCAAGGAATTAACATCTATTAGCTATCCATAAAACGGTAGAAAATTGTGATGCAGAAAACCTTAACAAATTGGTTGTACCTAATTTAAGAGATAAAGCTATGATGGATGATTATGCCATAAATACGAAACTAGTTTGTGTTGGTGTTGATGGTGCATCAGTAATGTAGGGGAATAAAAGTGGTCTTTGTGTTTGTCTTCAAATAATAGCTACCAATTTATCATTCTGATTCATTGCATGGCTCATAAGATGAATCTTGCATACAAAATTGTTATCACATTTGGTAATTTCACAAAAGTGGAAGAGCTCATTCGTACTTGCATGATTATATGTCAAGCAACCCAAAAATATTTTTGGAGTTATATAAATTTTCAATTAGGGTGATTGATAGTAAACAACTACTAAAATATGTTAAAACAAGAAGGATTTCCATGTATGAACCTGTATGCAATTTTTTTTAGGAATATCCATCGTTAGCAAGTTTTATGTATAATACTATAGGGAAGTTGACAAGGAAAAATATTTATTGTACCATTTAATGGATTTTGAAACATTACTAACATTATGTGGTATTCTTCTAATTTTAAAGGAAATCAACTATTTAATGAAACTTTCCTAGGATATATATATATATATATATATATATATATATATATATATATATATATATATATATATATTGTCGACTTCATACGTTTGAGAAAATGTATATGTCAATCTTTATATATATTATACACATTGAATGAAAGATTTCATGGACCCTATTTTTAGAAATCAAATTTTTTTGATAGATTTGAAGAATCCTGAGAGTTATTTGAAATTAAATATCAATGATCATCTTTGTGTTATGGTAAATGGAAATGATATCCCAATACACACTTACTATAGAAGACTTGAAGTTGTCAGAGCTGACCCTAAAGATGTACCTATAACACATCTTCTATATGATATTATTTTATCTAAAATGCAAATTAAATTAAAATAAATCTTGCAAAGCTTATCCACTAAGATCAAATAACATTTTCAAAGGAATGAGTTGTTGGAGGGCATGGGAGTTGTGAATCCATTTTTTTGGAATAGTATTAAAATTTAACAATAGATTAATAATTTATTTCACAAATACATAGGTTCAATTGTTAAGCATTTTTTTAAGTCTGTAGAGGTGAATGGAGTTGAGATTAATGGTATTTTTAATTTTTTTACTAACATCTCAATCAACATAGTTCATATTTACAATGATAGATGAATTTTAGGGTCTAAGTGACCCAACTAAAAATGGTGCAATTACATGATTATGGAAAAACCATTATCCTAGTAGCATCTTACAGGAAAGTATTAGTGAATATTTTAGATTATATGAACTCATTCAAATAATGATTTTGGGTTATATGGAATATGAGTGGGTGTTTAGTGTATTATCTTTCATGAAGTCAAAATTTAGAAATAGATTGGATAAAAATCTAGAGACTTGATTGAGACTATATGTTTCAATTTATTTTGTGGACAAGTCTCCTTGTGAAAGAGGATTGGCAACACAATTTTTTTTAGCTAACATAGAGGATGTGAATATTGAGATTGAATATGACACTAACATGGTAGATGCAAATCACACTTATGATGAACAATTTTCTCAAGGATTATTTTAGCTACCATAGTTTTAGTTTGATATGTATAATAGTTACTATTTTTTGAAATATTTTATATTTTTTCATGTTCAAATAGTTTAATTTGTTTAACCTATTTCATGCATGTAAACTAATTAAAAACTTATTAAAATAAATGGATTAATTGAGAGTCAATTAGAACTAATGTCTTCACTTTCACATTAAAAATTATGAAACTTTGATATCAAAAAATGAAGCAATACGTTTTCAATGAAGACTAAAATTCAGCACTTTATTATTTATCCTATTACAATTCTATGTACACAATACATTTTTTATGAGATGTTTATTTTTAAAAATGACCCTAATATTCCTTCAAACACATAGAAATTATCATTGTTTCTGCCCAGTTATAACATGTAATCAGGTAGAACTTCTTGTCTCTTGGCTACATGATGCACCCAAGTAATAACAAGTGATTTCATGTTGCATGCTATTACCTGAGGTAGACTATAAAAAATATCTCCTGGTGGGATAATGTGATTGGTGACAACAAATACATATCGATAGTATGATTTAAATAATACATTTAACTAAGTGTAAACACTATGAATTTAAAATATTATATTAGTAATAATATATGTGTATTACCACCTCCCATATTTTTTATGTTAGTTAATGTAATTTTACCATTACTATCTTACATCACATAATTAGTCTTACTAATCACTTTTTACCTAGGTAACTATTTAACCCTCCTGAAATTTTGTTAAATCTCCCAAAATTTATTAGAAGTGAGTTGTTTTAACCTCTTAATAACTTCTCCTTAGCCTAACTTCATTTAGATAGCATAGACTAAGTTTAACCTTATGAATTGGAGTTGTTTTAATAAACTTGGTAAAATTAGATTGGATCAATATTGATCCCCATGATCATCATTGATCTTATTAAGATCGATGTTGATTTAAACTCAGACCATCCTCAATTTGAAGGATCTCAAATTCATACAATAGAATGCTAGAGAAGTTACCCTAAAATACATATGGAAGAACAACCCACTTGTCTCAGTCTATCCCCACTAATTCAAAGATTTAGAATATCCTTATTAATGTGATAATTCTATACAATAATAGAAGCATTTCAGAGGTAAGTATATTCCTCATTTTAATATGTTTTTGATTACTATATTATTTATTTACATTCTATTATCACCCTTAGTTTGGTTAGATAATCATTAATTATTATTAAAGCCATTTAAAATCCATTAAATCCCACATTTACACCCCATTCCAAGCTTTCTTTCCCCACTACGAGGTTTGATGATGATTCCTCACATGAATCGACATTGAATACATAATTCATACCAATTTTGGGATAATCAACATCGATTCTTATGTTTTTACTTTTATTTTTACAATCTAAAGCTAGTTTAACAGTCCAAATTAATTTTCATTGGCTATTTTTGGTCTAAAAATCATGAATCTCTATTTTTAGATTATATTGCTAGGCATTTTAAATGATGTGGTTTCCATTTATGATTTACCCATAGTTCTTCACCAACTCTTTGCAAATTAGAGTGATATTTCCTTTGAGATATGAATCTATGCAATCATCTTTGTTTTTGCTCTAGACATAGTTAATGAATAATTAGAATTAATATAACAACAAGAATATTCAACTATAACTTATTATAATGAATAATTTGATAACATTTATACAATAGATTAATCTATTTCATTTCAGTATCACATCTATATTATCATATGCTTTATTTTAATTTCTATTATTACATTATCCACTTGATTGTATAAAATAGTGGGCTGACTTCCTCTTAAGGAAGTGTACCACTTCTTGGAAATGATCTATCATTAGGTAGTCTACTTATCTATCTTATTAATAAATCCTTTTTGAGTTATCTCTTGTGTGAAGGTAATCCTTCCTAGCCAAAATTGAGTTCCCACTTCATTGGATCAATGGTGCATAAAATCCATCATAGGTATCCATTTAAAACCTTGTATCATAATTTTTATTTTTAGTAGGTTTATTTATTAATAAAAATGAATGGAAAAATACTAAAACATTATGGAATGCCCAATGGGACCCCTAAGGTCTCATTATTCTTGTGTTTCATTATGACATCATTTTTTTATTGCATTTTCTTGAATGTTTGTTTGCATTTTTAAAAGAGAAAATACAAAATTCTTGCTTTCCTATTTTAAGTCTAAAATGAATTGCATTTATCCCTCTGCTTGTTTATATAATCCACATAGATTAATTTAGGTGGATTAATACATCATGATAGTCAAACTCTCTCACACATGACCAAACCACAATAATCTTAAAAACAAGCATCAAAATATTTCCTACCTAGGTGGACCTACTTGGATTTCATCACCAAGGGGAAAACTAAATTAGTATACTGGTCGAGTATAAATTTTTTGGCAAATATGTATAAAGTCTAAGCACCTAACACTGTTATTGATATGGTGTGTGAAGTGAGGGGGTAGGCCCAAATACCAAGCCATGTACTTCCTTTCAATACAAAATTAGGTCTCAATGTACCTTTGCATATATATAGGTTCCCATCCTTAAAAAAAACCTAAAACTAGCTTTAGATTACCATTTCTTAGTACCTTTGTTGACCCTTATCCCCATCACATTCTAAATTTAGTTTCATAAAAAGTAGAAATCTTTTAAGAACTTTTATTAGTGTGTGTGTGTTTTATTTTACTAAAATGAGATAATCAAATAATATTGTGTGTCTTTGCATTTCATTATTTATTTATTTTTTAGTGCTACCTAGTTCTAACATGACAATGGTCACTAAAAAAATTGAATCTAATACGTCATCCTTATCCATGGAGAACACACCAAGTCCTCCTACCTCTCTTGAATCTATGGGGGAAGGAATTACCCAATTTTATACATAGGGAGACCTATAATTTACTAGTATATTAGATAATAATCCAATTTCCCTCAATCATTATCTTATTAATCAATCCATATGCATTCATTTTTCTACTCAAACCCAATATTCTAGGTTTTTTTATGGCATGCCCCTAGAGGGACCTTGAGTGCTTGTTATGACCATGGTTTCCTTTTCCAAAAATACACCTCTAATGGGTTTTGATACCAACATTACACAAACCCTAGATAATCCATCTCCATTAGAATCTAGTATCCCTTCTCCAACCATTACCCAAATCTAAAATGTTACTACTCGCCTACTTACGCTTACTCCACCACCCACTAATTCACCCTAGAATTTAGTAATATCAATCTTTGTGACTTTGCCACCTATCACAAGTATATATTCAAATACTCAAACCCAAGTGTAGACACCGAAATCGTGTCGACTCCCCTGGTCATTCCTCGTCTTCTTTCTTCTTCGCCTATTGAACCCTTGCCGATCACTTATTTCACCAACCTTGACCCTGGCAGCATGTAAAGAGGAGCACAGAGCGAAAGGTAGACTCTATCCCCATTATGCATCTGCCGACGTCGGTCTTTACCCGACCGATGTCGCCGACGTTGGTCACCTATCGGCCGACGTCGGCAATACTGCCGACGTCGGTCACCTTCCCCTTGTCCGTTATCAGTTAGCATTCGGTTTCCCAAAACGGTTGACGAACCGTTTCTGGAACCGTCCCCGTCCCCCGCCTTCATCAACCTCCGCCAGCCATTCGAACCGGACCCCCCGAACGCTGATCAATCGAACGCTGAGCAACCAACCTGCGAATTCCTCCACGAACCTGCGAACTCCGAGCAATCATCAACACTACGACATCAACTAATCTACACACCATGGCTTTCATCGGGTCTTCTACTAGGTAAGTCTTTATTCTGTTTATTTCATTTTCTTTCTTAGTTATTGTTTATGTTCTGTTATCCCTGCCTCTGTCCTCAAACCCCCGGACTCTGTTCTGACCTCATCCCAACCTCGTCCCTGTCCTTATCAAACCCAGTCTCGACTCTGTCTAAACCTCGTCCCTGTCCTTATCAAACCCTACCCTGACCATATCAGACCCTGTCCCGACTGTTCAGACCTATCCCGACTCTGTTCAAACCCCCCAGACTCTCCCTGAACCTGTCCCGACTCTCTCAGACCCTGTCCCGAACCTTTTCCCAGAACCTGCCCCTACCGACGCCGGTCACTGCCCCGACCGATGACGGCACCTTAACCGACGTCGGCACCTTCCTTAACCGACGCCGGCACCACAGAGACCGACGCCGGCGACTGTGCAGAACAGTGCCGCATATCAGGTACACCTTTTATTTTCTGTCATTTATTTCTGTCATTATCATCTACTTTCGTCCAATTTTCTACTCTTTTTTATCAGTGGGTTGATATCCTTCTAGGGAGTCTTCGTACTTCCGGGATCGGGCATTCGCCTGACAACCCACCATATCTCTTATTAACATTTTTCCGTGTTTAGCCTTTTCTTCGCAGGTGTCATTCCTCCACAGCAAAAGAGGAGAATCTTTCAACGTCTGATTTCGGTGCGCACGACTATATCAGGTACTTCTAGCCTTAACCATCTTTCAGTTTCTTATTTCTTCTTTGAATGTAGAAAGCAATTTTGCATTAGAAACATTCTGGCACGCCCGGTGGGACCCTAGGTCCTCCTTGGGTTCTTTCTTTCTCTCGTTCATTTAGGTGCATTAGGTTTCTTCCTTTTCGCCTTCTTTCGTCTCTTCTTAAACGACATCATAAGCAGAACTAAAATGAACATTTCTTTCTTTCTTGCATTTCTAGACTAGCTAAAACTCATATTCTTTGACTCTTTCTCCATTCGTCTTCATACGAACAAACATTTCGACTTGGACATTAAAACACTTTGCATTCATCTCTGTTTGCCTGCATCTTTTAGACCACACATAGTAATTAAACCGCATATTGAATTAATCTAGTCACTTGATGTTACACGACCAAACCACATGCACCAAAACAAACATAAAACTTACCTGAGACAAGGCCCGACTGGGATTTCATCCCCCAGCGGATACCTTACCCGTCCCGGTGACCCTACTTGGATTTCATCACCAAGGGGGAAGCCCACTCCGTTCTCTGGCGGAGTCTAATCTCTAGGCAAGGTATATCTTGGCTAAGCGAAACCAGCTAACCACTGGAATCGTGAAGTGAGGGGAGCTTGCTCCTTAGCACCAGGCCGCGTACCAGACCCTAACACAGACTTCTTGAGCACCTTAACAAAACCCGAAACCATCCATAGACCGCCTTCTCCTAGGACCCTTCTTACAACCAACCTTCCTCCACACATATTCTAAGGCATAAGCCACTATAATCCTAATAATTTACTTCTAGGGTTTTAGGATCTGCTTGTGTCTTCATCTCTTTCGTTCTTATCTGCTTGTTTGAGCTTGTGAGGACGTTCTTTTCTTGCCTTGAATGGTTTTGACACGTAGTCAAACCAAGGCTCTTCTTGACCACGCTAGCCATCAATCGCTTTCGCCTATCCCGCCTACAACCAATCATATAATGGAGTTCTACTCAAAGACTGAAAGAATTCCTACCAGACTATCTCCAACCCAGACACCTATCATCCCAGAAGGGGACCAAGATTTTGCAAGATTCTTGGACCTCAATACCGCAGCCCTCCAAAACTATCTCGCAAGAAAACCAATGCGGGACCTTTCGGACAACGTGGCGACGACATCAACACCGTTCGCCACCCAACCTTTTTCGACTCAACCTTTCGCCTCAACCATCAACCCGACCATGGCCTATACGCAAAGTTCGGCCTCCTCGTCTATTTTTAGACCAACCTCCACCGGGGTTTCATTACCCCCTCAACCGCTCGCAATTCAACCAAGTTCTACATCATACCAGAACTTGATTGTCTCGACCCCTCACACTCTTGCGCCTATATATGCAGGAGTGCCTACCTCGCCCTTTGTCAATGCCGTCACACAACCTCCTTTGGCGGTATCTAGTCAGCCTATGCCTTCTACCTTCATAACCCAACCACCCTTAGCCTCTACTTCTGCCCCTGCGACTAGCCATCCGTACGTTGTACAACTGACTATGTCGCACGCCTCTTCTAACCTCTTTCAAGCGCCTTACAACCTAGGGGGCGTTCAACCTGCCAATCCGTCAGCAGATCTTATCAAGATGCTGATGGATAAAATGTCCCGTCTCGAAGCTTCTATCTCCGGTTCAAGCAATACTTTGTCATATGAACAAGTTTGCAGCGAGCCCATCCACCCTTCTGTCCCTATCCGACCATACCCCAACCATTAGGATCTTCCTAAATTCACTCGCTTTCAGAGTAAGGAAGACCCACAACAACATCTAAAGGCATTTAGACATGCCTGTTATCTTATCGCCCACGATGATGCGTTACTTTTACGCACGTTCCCTATGTCGCTTTCTGGCCCTGCCCTTGACTGGTATAGTTCTCTTGCCAGACATTCTATCTTTTCATTCATCCAACTCGCCCAACTATTCGTTGACCATTTCTCTATCAATATCACTAAACAAGTTTCGATCACAGACCTTTACTCCATCAGACAATTTGACGATGAATCAATCATCGATTTTGTTGCCCGTTGGAGAGGCCTGATTAACTAGCTCTCCTTCTCCTTGCCTCAACCCAAGCTCATTGAGCTCTTTTCTCGAGCATGTGTCAGTCACATCTCGTCCACCTTGCGGGTTCAAACATTCCACACTTTCGACGAGGCCTTCACCATGGCCCGAAAGCTTGAACTCCGCGCCATTGAAGAAGATAAGGTCAAATTGTGTAACACTACCAATGACCATTCTTCTTCCAGACCTTCTTCTGCCCACTCTCAATCCAAAGAGTTGGCAAACACTGTCATCTTTAGACCATCATCCTCAACAATAACCAACCGCTCAACATCTTCAACATTAGACTACATCAATAAACATTTTCAACGTCAATCCATACAGCGTCAATTCACTCCAATTGGAGAGTCATATGCCTCTGTCTTGGATAAACTCGACAAGGGGGATCTCATCTTGGATAACCCGAATGCACCGCCCAACCAAAACCTTGACATCTTCAAGCAACCCCTTTCTAATCACCCACCTACTCAAGACAACGTCCAAACCATAACCATTGACCCTCAAGACCATGATATACACACTGTCGACACTATCTTTTCTCTTATCCCTGACCAACCTTTTTCACAGGTGGAAGACCCTTCTTCCCCTATACCTCCTCCACGTGGCGAAGAACTTTCTTCTCCCACTTCTCCTCCAGTGACTTCTCCTATATTGGAGGACGCTTTGACCACATCAACACCAACTGCCTCGCCTTCATCCTTATTATCATCCATAGACGATCATACCTTTTCGACTCCCCAACCATACACAGAAGCCATGACTACTCCAGAGCTCTTTCCTCTTAAAGAGCCCACACCTTTAATCTCTTCTCCATCAAGAGAACAACTGTCCACATCTAAGTCCAAACCCGCGCAGGCGTCCATCATGCCCAAAGAGACTAAACCTCTTGGTGTTTGCCCCACATCTAATCTCGCCTCGCACAAAGGTGGCCCTCAACCCAAACCAAAGAAGGCTACTAAACCACACTGGAGGATTCCTCCCCCACCTTCGTTATTGCCCTCTATCTTGGGCCCACATCCGTCTACTTTACTCGGAGTGCTTCCCACTCCCATACTTCACAGAGGTACGTCACCTCCATTATTCTATCAACCCGTCAGACTTATACCTCCTTCAAACCATCGACCAACGCCTCTTACGCCTCCCAAACCAATGTCACCAACCCTCACTGCAATAAAACATCCCGATCCGTTAGCAGGTTCTTATGCCTTGCTCTTACGGCAATTGTTGCAGTCCTCTCATCTCTCTCTCCCGCCTCTTAGACCATATCACTCTCTCGGACCAAAACCACCATGGTTCGATGACACTCGCATTTGTGCATATCATCGCACGCCTGGGCACGACACGGAGCATTGTCATGCCCTCAAGGTCATCGTTCGCCAATGTCTGGGGAATGACACCTCCCTTTTCAACCACGTTATCAACACACCTTCAACACCACCCCACTCATCAACTCTCGGATCAAGGCCATCTTGGTTCGATAACTCTACATTCTGTCACTATCATCACACTCCGGGACATGACACCGAGTGTTGTTGCGCTCTTAAAGCTGTCATTCGTCACCACCGGAAAAAGGATACCCTTCTCATCAAGGATCCTCTTGACCCCCTCTTCAACAAATTATCAACACCAACCCATACCTCTCCAACCTCGTCATCTAAATCGGGATCTTCACACCAGACTAGGGTCCCTTCGCTGCCTTTAACCCCTTTATTCAACATCAACACTGTCCATCTGACCACTAAACCTCAATCGACCTTAACCAATCCGTCAAACATTCTCCCTAGCCGCTGGGGGAACTCAACCTTCATCCAAACTTTGACCAATTTTTCAACACAGTCTCGACCACATATCAATCACTCTTTCAACTTAGCCTCAACCAGACTAGCAACCAAACATTTAACCCGACCTCAACCAAACATTCGACCCAACCAAAGATCAAAGACCAACCAATCAACCCTCGATCAACCATTGACCACTTATCAAATGACCAAATCTCAACCAAATATTCGACCCAACCTTTTTATCAAAACATTCAACCTTTTTTCAATCAACCAACAACCATATCAACCAACTTCACATCCACTCATCAATCAATACCTGACCAATCCAGAAAGAGACAAATGGGGCAAGTTTGCTCCTAATTGACTCGGTCCTTATCACGCACATGTATATACCAGGGACTTATCAGACCCTGACCCCTTTTTATGCGTTGCATCTGCGACCGTTCTACTGCTAGTCGAGTATTCGTCCACTTGACACTTAACTTGAGCTCGTCCCTTGAGCAATCCCTGTCCTCTTCATCCTACTTCCTTTCAATCCTATTCCTCTTAACAATTCCTATAACCCTTTTATGATATATGGATACTTTGTCCTACTAACAGGGAGCCCTTGACCTTCTACAGTCTTGTCCATGACTCCATTTCTATCAAAACGAATCAAGATGTCAAAACATATCCATGGTCACTATATCTATATCAAAAAAAAAACAGACTGCTCCCTCGAAGGACAGCTGTACTATCACTGCTGTAATAAATAGACTACTCCCTCGAAGGACAGCTATTCAAAAGCCTTTTTATTAAACAAAAATATAGACCACTCCCTCGAAGGATGGCTATGACTACTCTGGCAATAAACAGCAACTTATTTTAGAAGCTTCCCGCATTGATCAGCTTCGCAACCTGACCACCAAGCAAATGACATCTCTATGCAGGCTTCCCGCATCGATCAGTCTGCCTCTCAAAAAAAAAAAAAAAAAAAAAAAAAAAAAAAAAAAAAAAAAAGAGTCACGGACTTGGCTTGTAGTTGTCTCAGGGTCTCCTATACAAAGGGGCAAAGTTATCTCTGCTCTTAAAATGGGTTACCCTCTTTCCTCCTCCTATTACCTACTCAAGGGACTTCGAGCTCACTTTAATGTCTAAGTGATTCGATTACCGCTCTAACATAACTATGGTCAACGACGTCACGCATGAATGGGGCTCTTGGTTCTCATAACCCCTATCTATGCTATCTTTTTGGTCCTTGTCAATGAAAGAGCAATTTGCCTTTCATCTTCTTCTGCCCTTTGGTCACATTCACCTTCATCACTTGTTGATCAACTTAGCTCAACTCTCTTTTCAGACCATCAACATGACCTTGCCTATTCACCCTAGTTTCTATGGACACCAATACACATGGAAACTATCGACTCGCCCCAATTTGTGTTAAGCATAAACCAATACTTGCTGAAGCATAAATAGACCTCAATTCATTTTTAGCATACATCCATCACGCAAATGGAATATTGCTAGGGATGAAAAACCCCTCAACCAATGTTGCAGAATACACCATTTGGAAAAGGCTGCAACATCTTTTTTTTCCTCACCATCCCTTTGACCCTTCCTCCCTTCTAGGGAGAACTACATCGGCCTGAGGCCCTATCACCAGGGTTATGTAGGCAGCACTCAGTTGACATGGGGTCTTCTGGGGTTAGCTCGGCCGCATCCTTTCATCCTTTCGTCCACTCATCCATCCATCGACCACCAACCATTGGAGATCATGCCTATCTCCTCCGACCTCGACCACTTCCAAGACGTTGTTGCCTTGGTTGTTTTTGCATGTATGCTACCTCATGACTGGTTAGCAGAATTGTGCGCAGACCTTTTTGGACCCTCACAAGTATAGGATCGCACACCGGTTGATCCACAATACTTGTGACTTTTTCGCGTTTTTAGGAGCACTTCCTGAGCCCGGGATACCTAGAACGCGATGACCCATTTGGAGCTTCAGCTTAGATTGAGTGACCCGATCAGCAGACGACTAAATGCTGGGGCCCGATTACTTCAATTTTGGCACTCCTCGACCCTTGACCTGCGACACTTTGGCCTGACCATCTCGTGTAGTGGTATACGTGCAATCACGACCTTTGCAGCGTTCACCCTCACCCCTTTTTTTCATCCACTCTTTATCAAATCAGCACCCGATTCCCGGTTCCCTTCCCTCAACTCCTGCTTTGAGGGGGAATACCTCATCCTTACTCGGGGCATTTCGCTTCCTATTTTTGTCTTGCAGCTCATTCGAACAACCAACAAGATGAAATCAACCTTATCCCTCACCTGGGGCACTCACTCCTATTTTTGTCTTGCAGTTCGTCCAGAACAACCAACAAGACAAAAAGGGGCAAATGTAGACACCAAAATCGTGTCGACTCCCCTGGTCATTCCTCGTCTTCTTTCTTCTTCGCCTATTGAACCCTTGCCGATCACTTGTTTCACCAACCTTGACCCTGGCAGCATGTAAAGAGGAGCACAGAGCGAAAGGTAGACTCTATCCCCATTATGCATCTGCCGACGTCGGTCTTTACCCGACCGATGTCGCCGACGTCGGTCACCTATCGGCCGACGTCGGCAATACTGCCGACGTCGGTCACCTTCCCCTTGTCCGTTATCAGTTAGCATTCGGTTTCCCGAAATAGTTGACGAACCGTTTCTGGAACCGTCCCCGTCCCCCGCCTTCATCAACCTCCGCCAGCCATTCGAACCGGACCCCCCGAACGCTGATCAACCGAACGTTGAGCAACCAACCTGCGAATTCCTCCACGAACCTGTGAACTCCGAGCAATCATCAACACTACGACATCAACTAATCTACACACCATGGCTTTCATCGGGTCTTCTACCAGGTAAGTCTTTATTCTGTTTATTTCATTTTCTTTCTTAGTTATTGTTTATGTTCTGTTATCCCTGCCTCTGTCCTCAAACCCCTAGACTCTGTTCCGACCTCGTCCCAACCTCGTCCCTGTCCTTATCAAACCCAGTCTCGACTCTGTCTAAACCTCATCCCTGTCCTTATCAAACCCTACCCTGACCATATCAGACCCTGTCCCGACTGTTCAGACCTATCCCGACTCTGTTCAAACCCCCCAGACTCTCCCTGAACCTGTCCTGACTCTCTCAGACCCTGTCCCAAACCTTTTCCCAGAACCTGCCCCTACCGACGCCGGTCACTGCCCCGACCGACGACGGCACCTTAACCGACGTCGGCACCTTCCTTAACCGACGCCGGCACCACAGAGACCGACGCCGACGACTGTGCAGAACAGTGCCGCATATCAGGTACGCCTTTTATTTTCTATCATTTATTTCTGTCATTATCATCTACTTTCGTCCAATTTTCTACTCTTTTTTATCAGTGGGTTGATATCCTTCTAGGGAGTCTTCGTACTTCTGGGATCGGGCATTCGCCTGACAACCCACCATATCTCTTATTAACGTTTTTCCGTGTTTAGCCTTTTCTTCGCAGGTGTCATTCCTCCACAGCAAAAGAGGAGAATCTTTCAACGTCTGATTTCGGTGCGCATGACTATATCAGGTACTTCTAGCCTTAACCATCTTTCAGTTTCTTATTTCTTCTTTGAATGTAGAAAGCAATTTTGCATTAGAAACACCAAGCTTTATAATAGGTTCCTCCAAGTCAACCTATTCATTAATATGTCCCATTGAATACTCAATACTTAGCTCCCTCATAATCCCTTATTTCTACTCACCTTCACTCTTCCCCATAATAAAACATACCCTTTCAATTCCCATAGTATGTGGATACATCTCAACCTATCATGACTATCTCTATTGGTTATCCCATTTTCACAACCATTTTCTAATCCATTCCCCACCTATCAACATCCACATCAAAAAATCTTAGGGGGTATTCCTCAATATAATACCCAGCTTGAGCTCATGAAGATCCTTATTAATAAGATGTCAAATATAAAATATTCTACCTTTGGGCAAAAAAATATGCTCATGTATGAGCAAATTTTTAATGAACCTATTAATCTTGTCATTTCAAAATAAGGAAGATCCCCAGCTACCCATTAAGGTGTTTAGACATGTTTTCTACCTTATATCTCATGATGATGCTTTCGTTTTAAGGACATTTCCCATGTCATTATCTAAACCAACTTTAGATTGGTATAAATCCATCCCACAACACTCCTTATTTTATTTTAGGTAGTTGGCTTAAATATTCTTAGAATACTTCTCCATTAATATCACAAAGAAATAAACCATAACTAACCTATATGTACTTAGACAATTTGATGATGAATCCATTATCAATTTTATAGCTAGGTGGTGAGGTCTTATAAATCAATAAACCTTATCCCTCCCTCATCCTAAATTATTTGAGTTATTTGCAATATCATGCTAAACATATCTCATCAAATCTACAAGTACAATCATTTAAAACTTTAGATGAAGCCTTCACCATGGCTTATAAACTTGAAGTCCAATCCTTAGAGGAAGGAAAGGTTAAGTTATGTAATAATAACTTCAAACTCGACCCTTCCAAGGGGACCAACAATGCTAAAACTAAAGGCAAAATAAATGTTATTGTCTTAAAATCATCACCTCTACAAACAAAAAAATAATCCAAACCTTCTACCTCCCAAACACAACCATAAAAACATTTAACATGATTTCCTCCTAAAAAATACACACCCTGAAGGGAGTCATATGCTTTCATTTTAGATTATCTCCTAAAATATTCCGTTATTGAGCTTCCTCTAATTATACCCCTTGATGATTCTTGCCCTAATCCTAGTTGGTATAAGGAAAATAACTTCTAAACTTATCATCATGTACCTAGTCACAATGTCAATAGGTGTCAGTACTTCAAAGGTTTGTTTCAAAGCCTTATCAACTAAGGGGAATTATAACTAGATAATCCTAATGCTCCTTTTAATTAATCCATTGATATATTTAGTCAACCATTCCTCAACCATCCTTCCACATCTAATTCTATACAAGAAAATTTTGAAAGAACCTCAGATCATGAAACCCATGTAATAAGAATAATTCATGATCAAATTTTACCTAAATAATTTGTTAATGCTTTTGAATCACGTTTCAAAACAATAAGGATCCTAGATATCCTTACACAAGATATTTTCAAACCATCTAAATTGACTAAATCTATTCCTAATATCCACTTTGGTTTTCTTGATCTCATTATTTGGAATCCCACTAAATAAATGTTACCTAAACCTATTCAAGGAAACTAATCAAAAATAAAGGTTGAAAAAATTATCAAGGGGGACACTTGTTCGTATATCTTAAAACATACACATGCTACTACTTTAGTCACTACTTAACCTTTACGTATCATGCCCATTCCCTTATCTCACTCCCTCTTAATATGCATGCTACATTACATCAACTAGATCTAAAATCAACTTCTATTTTAGCTTAGGCCAAGTTAAATCCTGTAAAAGGGAAAAATAGGGGAAATACTTTAGGGAGTGGAGACAAATGCCTTGGGTCACCATGAGGTAAATACTTACAAAATCCACCAAGAAGAATTGATATCCATAAAGAGTATATCTTTACTACTTCTAACCAATCTTGAAAATGGAAAATGGTTCTGCCACCAATTCAAACTAAAACATCCATACTTAGACCTTATCCTTCTGAAAGGCCAAAATACACCATTATGAAATCCTCCTCTAGGAAAGATAGACTGGTACAAAAATATCTTCCCATAATAATAATTCCAATACAAAATACCTTAAATCCTTATTACCCTTATAATCTTGATATAAGGTCTTATTCTAAACATAAAGTATCCTCTGTTGCAAATGTTTGAATAATTAATGTAATAAATCAAGACATAAAAGTAAATGTGGTGCCCATGGTAATGCCTCAAAAGGTGGAAAAACCTAACCAAGATTCATTATGGGGGTCTTAATCCACCATTATTTATCAACTCCTTTTAAACTCCCTTATCACACTACCACCTATAAATCCTATTAACCCTCATACTAAAAAAGTAGCATGATATCGAGAAAATAAGAAATGTGCTTAACATCAAATAGTAGGGCATGATATCAAAAGTTGTAACACTCTTAAAGATTTAATCTAAGATTTATTAGTATAGGATGATCTTTATGGGAATATTTTGGTCTTGATCATTATCATAATCAAACTACTAGAGTCACGACCACCTCAAAAATTAGTACATTATCGAGAGGGTTAGAGTAAGCTTCAAAAAAGGAAGATAAAACTTCTGATGAAACTTAGTATTAACCCCTTTTAAAACATCTAGAATTGAATGATTATGGAAACAAAAAAAACCAACCATTATTTCAAATAGATGTAATACACATAACCACTTGATCCTAGACATAAGGTCATAAAACCCAAAATCCCAACAAAACCAAGGTGCCTATTAAAAAATCTCCTACTTCTTCTATAGATAACCCTACATTGCCTATCCGAAAACCAAAGTTTATACTCTATGGAAATCATAGAATAATAATCCCTCCAAGTTGATACAAATATATATGTTGAAACAAATCCTTGAGCTTCCCATCAAAATATCTTTATACAAACTTATCCAAAATTATACAAAACATAATGAATATATGATAGAGGCCTTACAGGCCACCCAAGTACAATTTGATGACCTTAGCCTCTATTGTCCTTCATTGGATCCTTATAAAGTCATCATCTATAACATTTCATGATTTTGAAATATCCCCATTACAACCCAATGACCAAGAACCACCATTATTTATCTCTACCAAAGTTAATCAAACATGGATAAAAAGAGTTATGATTGACAATAGAACCTATATAAATATTATCTTCTCACATGCTTTCAGGCAACTCCAATTACCTAATAGTATTTTGGATTAATCTCCATCTATCTTATGAGCCTTTAATGACACTGTTTCCCCCACATTAGGTACAGACATCCTCCCTATCAAAGTAAGTATACATACTCTCTTAGATCTATTTTACATGATAGAGGAAGAATTTCAATATAACATCCTACTAGGATGTCCTTGGATATACCCTATGCATTATGACCCCTTTAATTTACATTTATTCCATAAATTTAAAAATGAAGGTAAGATCCATGTTGTCCTAGAAGACCCACATCTGTTCAAAACATACAACTTGACTTATCAATGTAATGATGTCTTGATCCCCTAAATAACTCAAGCCAATTATTTTTTAGGGAAACATCAACTAGTTATATAATACCCTCATCACGTATCCTTCATGAAATCTCTTTTGACTCATCATTCTAATATCTCTCTATATGGGAGTATCAGCTATTGATTCTTATCACCTTATCAACCCCCCAGGAATATGGACTTCTTAACCAACAAATTTATTGATACCATGTCATCATTGGCTTCCTTTATCTCATCTTCCTATCAAGAATATATATTTTTTGTCATTATACATAAGGTCAATCAATCTTTTTATACCAAAACTAATCATCTATCTATCCATATTATAGAGGAAAATCACTTAAATCTATGATACACACAAATATTTGATTATTTGTCTAAAGGTATCATTCCTTTAGATATATCCAAAAACACTAAGTGTTATTTTAAAAAGTAGAATACCTAGTATATAATAATGATGGTGTGATTTATAAGTGGGTGTTTGATGGTATTCTCCTCCATTGTCTCTGAAAATCTAAAGCAAATCTTGAAATCAAAGAAATGCATGATGGAATATGTGGTGGCCATTTTAATGGTTTAAATGTCACCAAGAAGATTGTATGAATAGGTTATTATTGGCCTACTTTGAATCTGGATTATTGTGAATATGTCAAGAAATTTGTGAAGTGACACCAACACACCAACTTATCCCATGTCTCTATTCATGCATTACAAGTCACCAAGGAATTTTAGCCATTCTACCAATGGGGATTAGACCTTATAGGAAAAATTAATCTTAAATCTTCCTAGTGACATAGCTTTATCATGACTTATACTAAATATTTGACTAAATGGGTAGAGGTCATTCCCCTTATTTTGATGAAGGTAGATAATACCATTGATTTAATTAATCATCACATCATATGTCATTTTTATGTCCCACATAAAATTGTTATAGATAATGGGAAATCTTCTAAAAATAAGTAAGCCCAAAAATTGTGTGATTCATTAAATATTAAGCTAAGCTTCTCATCACCTTATTATTCAAAATCCAATGGATAAACTGAGGCATCCAACAAAACCCTTGTCAATATGTTAACCAAAATGGTCAATGAGGCTAGGAAGGATTAGCATATTCACATACCTTTTTCTTTGTGAGCTTATCGAACTAGTATTCAAACCCCTACAAGGACTACCCCTTTTTCTTTGGTCTATGGTACCAAAGTAGTTCTCCCCCTAGAAGTCCAAATTATTTCTATATGGATCTCTCTTAAGTACATCATTTCTAAAGAGTATTATCATAAAAAATTTATTACCATAGATGGAACTTTTAGATGAGCATTGATCCAAAGCTTTTGATCACCTTTATGTGTATAAAGAATGAATAAAACATGCATATAATCAACATTTAAAATAACAATAATTTAATATTAGTGACCTTACACAAATATGGAAAGAAGTAAATGAGGAAAGTTTTCCTTGAATTGGCTCAGACCCTATATTATCACTGATAAATATGGATCTAGGGTATACCGCTTGGCCTCCCTTGATAGGAAACCAAAACATGAACCTCTTAATGCTTTGAATCTGCATCCTTTCTACTATTAATGATCCTATTACACACTACAATCATTTTAAGTTTTCCCAAAATCTTATCCCCTATATTTAAACATACCCAACAATGATAGAAAATAATGTGAATTTATAGAAGTATACCCATTTTATCCTTAAATATGGACACCATAGATCTATGCATAACATGTTCTCATGGATTAATTCCCCTAAAAATATGGTAGAGTTCCAAATCATTATTTCCTAAAAATCCTTCACCTTAAGAATCTTGTTTGAAAATAATAGATTATTATCTTGTTCCATGGCTTGGTTTATGAAAACACCCTAGGTTGATTTAAATCTAATCCATGGAAAAAGGTTAATTTGGGATATGAAATCAAGAAGATAATCAAAGTTATAAACTAATTTATTAAAGGATAGTTGTTATTAAAATCAAGCAAAATATAAAAGTTGTAAACTGATCCCTCTAAGGACAACTGTTAAAATACATGTATCTAAACATATAGACCACTCCCTTGAAGGATGGATATATACCTATGTTTAAGGAACCTTATCATATTAATTAATTTATTATTAAAATTAGACCTTTTAAAAATATATAAAATCAAAATTATATCCCATAAAAACTTCTCGTATTGATCAACTTTCATAAAATTTTATACTTCATGCATTGATCAGTCTACATATATCCATGGATTAGCTTAAAATTAAATTAAAAAGTTTATAAACACAAAACAAGATGTGTATTCTTAGATAATTAATTTTTTGCCTCATTCCCTTCCAACATAAAAATCCCCTTTTCAAGCCAAAGATTTATTAATTTAATTGACATGAGATTGTTAAGGATTCTCATTAACATTGGATAAAAGGGTGCATGTGAGAAAGCAATAGGAGGCATATCATTGGTTAGGGTCAAATATAATTATGAGTCATACATCCTTGATAAGTTAATATAGAAACCATTTTCTCATAAATTACCATTATTCAAAAAATATTTAAATTCATAAAAACCATAGCATAATCTAAATCCATTATCAAATAAAATCCAATCCATGATATCCCACATAATTCAATTAAAATAATTAAAAAACCATGTAAATACTATCCATATAATATAAAATCTATAGCCATAAACATCATAAATTCATAATTTTTAAAATTAACACATGATTTTCAATCCATGATCCATCATAAATCTATTAAAACACATACACATAAATCCATAATCAAGACAACAATTTAAAATATACATTGCATGATCTAAAAACCATAATCCATGTAAACACCATATAATCAACATAAATAATGATATATCATATAAATAAAATTAGATACCATATAAACATCATCTCAATAATCTAGATCCATAATCAAATAACACTAGATAATGTAAAAAATGTGTGGTACATAAAACTCATGAATATATATATATATATATATATATATATATATATATATATATATATATATAAGATTAAATGTACATTATAAGAATGTCATGATATACAATATATAAAATTACAATACATATAATAAGCCATAGATATGGATACTCTATGAACTGAATCTGGCTTATGTGGATACTCACTCTTCCTCCTCCACTACCTCCATCCTCACCCCGATCCCCCCTCTATCCCTCCCATCTCTCCCTCATGGTACGCTCCCCACACTAGCTATAGTAGTCTATGTCTATCATGGCATCCAAACCTATGTGGCTATATGGTTGGTGTATCTAAGAACCTCTAGTCTCTATTCTATAACAATATGATCATAATACTAGATATCTATCATAACATCTTAATACCTATCCATACTCACAATACATGGTGGCCCCATCCTCCTACCCTATATCCCTCCCCTTATGGTATATCCTAACACTACTCCTCTTACAACCCATATTAGTACCTAGAGTATCTCATGATGGTCATGATATCTATCTTTATTCCAACATGCCTCATCATAACTCACCTATAATGAGTCATAATTCCCCTATAACTCTTTCAATCTAGCCTATAGGTGATCCTACTAAAACTCAGCTCCAAATAACTATGATTGTAACACATCCCTCTCTACTATCACTATTTGTATGTCTGGGTCTATCTCCCCATCTCCTCCTATCTCTTACACATATACCATCTCTACATCTCTTAACTCCCATCTAGGCCACACCACTCTCTCATGTCCTACTCCAATCTAGTCTATCCACCATAAAAAGTATGCCTCTATAGCCTCAACATTTTCTATATCCACTTCTTCTATCTCTTCCTCTTCCAAAAGCTCAAGATTTGTGACATGTGGTTCTAATAACTCCCCTTTAAATTCATCTCTCTTGTATACCTATGATGCCTTTCATATATCCTAAAGTAACCCAAACTATCACCATATGTGCTCCATATGATCTATTGATCATCCCCATAGCACCTACTTCCCTTCCATCAACTCCCTCTCCATTCTTAGTCATGTTATAAATCTAACATATGGCCTCTATATGACCACATCCTCCTCTATATCCTATAGAACATGTTGATAGTAATCTAGGTCTCATACTCTCCCATCTCTATGAGGATAGGCAAAGTTATCCCTTTATCATAAGAATCCCACATTAAATGAAAATTGGTGCCATCTCATCCATGGTAGCCTTGATGGCTTCAAAACTCATATGTCCTCATAAACACAAAATAAAATAATAAAGGTCACATCCATGCCAAATTGGTTTTGTGTCTTCTATCCCTAATAATCTTTGTATATCTATGTTAGTAGTGTTGGAGAACATGCAAACATTGTATGATGCACCCACATGTCTTTTATTACCCCTATCAGACTCCAGGAGAATCTTCCACCACCTTAATTAAGCAATGCATAATAGGATATATCCAAAATCATCATGGTGATCACTCATATCTCATCTTAGTCTTGATCATATAACATCTCAAATCTAAATCCTCCTATTATGAAAATAATATCTGTAGCATCATCCCCATATAGCCATATTAGTGTTGTTGCTTGTCCTCTCTCATCCACTAGAATAATATTCACTCCTTACACTAACAGTCTTAATACCCTATATATATCTTCAAGTTTCAAGTTCATCTCCCCAGTAGGTAGCCAAAAGGTTCTTGTATATGGATCCCATCACTCTAATAGTGCCACCAATAGACTCTAATCTCTATGCACTCTATGATAGTGGCATAGTCCTATTTAAGTAGCTTTTCATTTTATTTTAAAATTAAATATTACTTAATAAAAAATTAAATAAAAATAGGGTTTATGGTGAATACCTATGTATTAGAAGATGTTGCACACTACTTTGAATCCAATAACTATGAGAGCTTCTTTTTGGCTAGGAAGAATAACCTACACACACGTAAACACTTGAAAAAAATGGATTAATAATAGATATGGGTGGACTTCTTTATTCAAAATTAGGTATAGGAAGTGGTACACTTCCTTAGAGGTATGTTAGTCCATTTTTTATGCAATTAAATGGGTAAAAATCATATGAAATTACAATAGATAAAAGATATGATAAAAATGCTAATTAAGATTCAGTCTTTGATTAAGCTATCAATATCAATGAATTATTCCTCCCATTAGGTTGAAGAGAAGTATATATCATCATGTATAATAGATATTTGGTCTTCAATGTCTTTGAGAGAGGGTGAATAAATGATTGCATAGAGATCTAGATCAAAATCTATGTCACTTTGTTCAACAAATAAGGGTTGAGAAACTATGGTAAGATTAGTCATACTAATTACATCATATACTAAGCTTGGTAGAGTCATCTATAAATAAATTCCATATTTAAATAATATTAAATCAATAAATAATTGAAGATATGGGTCTAGGATTAAGGTATTAGGTTATGTAAATTAAACATAGTGGAGCAATGTTGATCCTAACAGGATTGGTGTTGATCTATAGAATCAAAGTTGATTCATAATGAATCAACATCGATTATTTTTGTGACTGAGTTTAATAAAGATAAATAGTAGATGAGATAAAATTGTAAATAAAGATTGATAAATAGATATAAAGGGATGTAAATGGTATTTTAAGGATTATTTAAATATATCACATTAGATAAATTACTAGAAAATGATATAGATAAAACATGATGACTTACCTTTGATCTATTTTCTAGAAGAATGAAACATCTCCATAAATGTAGGTAGTTTCTTAGGATTGGTAGAGGATATGTATTTAACATAGTTAAATTATAGTAAAGTATCATTAAGGATGTCACTAATTATCTAAGAAATCCTACAAAAATTCAAGACTTTGAGTTTCTAGGCATTGAAAGCAAAGGTTGTATGGGTATTTAAGTATCAATACTGATCTAGAAAATCAGTACTAATCATAGGTGAATCACTAGAGATTCATCCAATTTGGTCCATTTATATAAACCATGAGTATAAATGGCTTGGATATGCATGGATTTGTTGGTAACAAACTCATATGGGGGTAAAATGGTTAAGGGGTAGATTCTTAGGGTTATAAATGGATTTAGGAGGTTAGGGGGGTAGAAAGGTAATAGTAAAAGTCACTTATCAAGATATTCAATGGTAAATACACTAAAGTTTAGGATAAGGATTATTTAGGAGATTAAATAAAAATAAGGATCTATGACACCTAATTAATCAAGCATAGGGTATGAAATTATAGTTTCTATCTTTTCCCCTTTTTATGGAGTGGTATGGAATACGTTCTACAAGACAAAAACCATGATCAATCCACTACCCTAGGTTTATGTGAGGAGGTATCCCCCTCAAACTAGGAGCTAAAAATTTCTAAATATTGGGTGATAGGTTTAAAAAATGGAAGAATGAATGGGATAGGTAGATAACAAATGATCTCTAATAAACATGGATACATAACATGAAGTGTATGATAGGTTGTAGGATAATACATGCAGAGATGCCCTGAGGCAATTCCAATAATAAAATGCCATAATTATGAATAAGTGGGACTAAATAAAGGCTAAACAAGAGGATAAGTGATAGGATTTGGATGATTGAAACATCTAGTGTGCTATACAGTGTGTGTACTACTTATAGACAGATTATCTCAAGGGAGAATGTACTTTTAGGACCCACTGAAGGGAGATACCTAAGAGAGTATATGCCTTATGTAGGCTATGGGACCACCAAGGGGTGGATATCCACAAACTTAAAATGGTATAGGTTAAATAATAGGGTAGATGTGGTAATGGAATAAGATAAAGCTAAAGAGTAGGGCTAAATGCATGCACAAGTATAAGTGGTGAAAAAAGGGCCAATTAGTGCTGATCAAAAATAAATTAATGATGATCCACCCAAATGGTGTTGATATAAAAAATATCAATGTAAATCTAAAGTTAGGTATATAAGCAAGTCCAAAGTGTAAAAGGGCTCATTTTCTATTTGTGAAACCCAAACAATGCTTGAGAGCTCAAATGACAAGTGTATGAATAAATGAGATGGAGGCTAGGGGCAATAGATTGAGGTGACAATGATGTTCACAAGATAAGGTAGGTTTATTATTTCAATAATTTTTTGAATTTTGAATTTTTTTTGAGTTTATAGGTTTTTTGGAGATAAGATAGGGCTAGGGTTATGAGAGGATGGTGTTGGAGAATTAGTGTTGATTCCCTAGTGAATCAATGATGATTTATAGGAAATCAATGTAATTTCATTAAAATTACACCGATATATATATATATATATATATATATATATATATATATATATATATATATATATATATATATATATAATGACATCGATTCATAAGGGATCCACACCAATTCACCAAAAACATGGAAAAGGATTAGAATAGAGTCTAGGGTTAAGATAAGTTAGAGGTGTTTAGGATTTTTTTAGGATTATAGGGGTTACTAGTGATAGGCATGAATTTTACTAATAATATGGGATTGAGTGTCACTCTTACTAGAGAAGCTATGAGAGTAGTTAGGTGATGATGACTGGGCTCATATAAGGTCATAGGATTGGGAGGGGTGCATCACTACAGATGTATCCATCAAGACATGAGATTGTTGGTTGTTTTGGTAGAGAATTAGGATGTCAGTACCAAGACCTTATGGCTATCAAACAGGGAGATGACCATCATGGAGGAGGATATATACTATATTTTACACCTTATAGTGCATGGATCACCCATAGTACCTATGAATGAGTAGGGATGAGGAGTAGCCTTAACACACCTATATGGTGATGACATAGATGGTATCAATTTTTTTTTTGGTGGTTTCACTTTTGAGCCTCTATATAGAGTTGACATAGTGGGGAGAGGTGTGATTATCATGATGATGTTGGTGACATATTTCTATGCACTCTCAAACTCAAGGGGAGCTAGATTTCCATGGATCCTGACTGGTGTAGTGGTAGACATGCTAGATCATCACACCATTTTTACATGGGCATCGACCTTACTAGCACAAATTTATAGCGAGATCTGGGGATGAAGGACCTAGAGATGATATGGATGAGATGTTATTATCATTCTATCATCTTGGGCCTATGAGCACATGAAGGTAATATGGCCCATTGGTACTGTTAGTGCCCAAAATTACACTAAAGCAATTGGGCCCTTATCAAGTGTAAATGACTATGTAATTAACCCAACTTCTATCTCCACGTGTTGCTTTGAAAGGTCAAGTTCATGTAAAAATTGGCTAAGTCCTAATATAGTCTTTTTCTTGGTGAATGTGTCTTTCCCTTAGAGATTTTCAATCTTTTTACATGAACTTAATGTCCAAAAAAAATAGGTCTTTTGATTTTTATCTTAGACAAGAAATCTAAAGACTTATTTCTGTAGGGTATTTTATTTGCTACAAAAATTATGAAGGAATTCAATGTCTTGTTTTGGATCATGATAAGTGTTTCACAAAATATTTGAAGGGTCATTTGTTTCAAAAAATTTATCCATGGTAAAAATTATGAAGGGAACTTTCCCTTTGGGCATTTTGCCTACAAAAAAGGCCCAACAAAAATCCTTTGTTTTGGAAAAGGTGAAAAGTCTTATTTGCTTCAAACTTTTTATCCACATAAAAAATTCTGAAGGGCACTTACCCTTTGGGAATTTTTCTCACACAAAAAAACCCAAAATAATTGTAAGGAATTATTTACTCTAGCCAAAGTGTTTATAAAAAGTCTAAAGGATTATTCCTTTAGGTAATTTGTCCACATCAAAATCCCAAAGGGATAATTTCTTCAAGCATTTTGTCCACACAAAAATCTTGAAGGGTAATTTTTCCTTTCAAATTTTTTGAAGGGTCATTTACTTCAGGCATTTTGTGCTTGCAAAATTTTTGAAGGACACTTATAGAAGGGTCATTTTGCTTTTGAATTTTTTTTAAAGGATCATTTCCTTTGGGCATTTTTCCCTAACAAAATTTTTGAAGTACACTTTCAAAAGTCTAAAGAATAAGTCTAGAGGGTGAAGGACACTTTCAATAAGTTCAAAGGGAACTTTCAAGAGATCTAAAGGGCCATTACAAAAGGCCAAAGGGTAATTGTATATGGAAAGTGCCCTTGACAAAACTTCCAAGGGGTATGTTCAAAGAACCCAAAAGGTAATTTTGGCAAAGTTACTATGGAGCATAAGTCCTATTTCCTTTGGACATTTTACCCATGTAAAAAGTCTACAAGAATTGCATTTATTTGGGAAAAGTACCAAGTTTAATTTATGCAAGGAAATTCTTTCAAACAAAATGTCTAAAAAATTGTCCCAATGAAGATAAAAGGAGATAACTCTCAATTCTTTCAATAAGAATGTAAAGGTTCAATTATTTTGGCAAAAGTGTAAAGGTATAATTCCTTTAGGGAAATTGTTTTAGATAAAATGTCTGAAATAATTATTTTGATAAAGGCAAAAATTTAAAGGCCAAATTCTTTTAGGCATCTTACCCATGAAAAATGTTTGATAAAGCTCAATTCTTGTAGGAAAAGTGTGAAGTCAAAATCCTTAGGGGAAATTTTCTCAAACATTTTGTTTAAAATAATTTTCCTAATAGAATGCCTAAAATAATTACTATGGGATAATTATGCTAAAGGAAAGCCCAAAGTAGAAGTGTTGAGGATAAAGAAAAGCTGAAGATAAAGGCTTGAGAAGTAAATAGGAATGCTAAAGATAAAGATTCAAACCAAATTACCATAGAAAAAATTCCCTGAAGAATTTCCAAATTATACGTATGACAGTCTCATGGATGTCTTTTGATAAGTACATGAGCATCAAATTTAAGCTATAGAGACTAGCTGTTGGGATTCAAATGTTCCAAGATGGTCGTATAAGTGTTCCAAGATGGTCGTACAAGTTTCAAATTTAGACTCTGTAAAGTATCCTTTTATTTTTAAATGGAGGAAGATCTAATGACATGAATTTATGTAGAGCAAGATTATTTGATGGGACATGAAAAAAGATAAAGAGTTAAAGGAACACAGGAAACGTAAGGGGTTGCCAAGTGGCACATCCTCAAGGCTAAGAACAAGCAATATCCAATGATGACCCACCCCTCAAATAATGATTCAATGGATCATATTTATTTGGGAAATTAGGATCAGATGGCATGAGTTCAAAGTCAAAAGGTTAATCTTGTAGTGCATGATAAGGCTTGAGCATGTTCCTATCGATTGAAGTTATGCGGTTAAGCATACACCTTATAATCGATGGGGTGTATTAAGTCAAGTTTTCAAATTGAGCCTAAAGTGAATGCAGTGATGACATGCATTGTAAACATGTTATACAGAGTATTGAGTATCCAATAGCATTTGATCTTTTGGGTTAAAATGAAATGGCACATGTTGATCTGGCCTAGTAAGATCTAATAGTGTGAGCGAAGATAGAATTTTTAAAGGGCCTAAATTACATGAGGAAGTGACAAGTGTCTAGACTAGATATGATTAATCAACTTAGTCTCTCTTAAAGCTCATAGATGCCTAGTTAGATCCAATGTGGTGTGATAAATGTTAGTATGTGGCAAGTTTTGGTCTTAAATTTAAATTTGATAGTTCTTTCCTGGTTAGATAATGAGTCAAAGCATAGAATAAGGTCTATGATCCATTCCAAAGTGAATATTTCCAATCATTATCATGGATCATTTTATATTTCATCTCATAAATAGATCATTCTTAATCTATCCTTTCATGAATAAGTTATTCCATGGCATGGAAAAAAGTGAGGTAGTTATCTAGGAGGTTCCAGCTATGCAGGTAACTATTCACTAGCATCTATAGGTAGTTTCACATAGTAAAAAAGGTTTTTTTACATATATCATATAATTCACCTTATATTTAGGTTTAAAGGGGAATATTTAAGCAATTTCATTTGAGGACAAAGTCTGTTTGGATCCTCAAATTTTTTTTCCCTCTAGCTATGCAAGCAAGCAATCAAGAGCATCTCTAGGCAGTTACAAGTCCTCATAATTCCTTGTAGAGGTATTTAAAATAATGATTTTTATTGAAAATAGATGAATATCTTAGGCATAATAAAAGGCATTTTCCAGATGGGAGCATCTTGATGGGACTGGAAAATTTTGTTATGCAATTTTTGCAAATTTCATCCTATAGTCCTAGATTTGAAAAGGATTGAAAATATATAAATAGGGGTTTTGTCCTCTATTATAAGGTTATTGTTGGTTGTTGGTCATTATAGGTTTCCATTTTAGGTGTCCATTTTCTCTAAGTCTAGGTTATACAATTTTTTTTGGGGATCAACTGTTGTATGTAGATCTTATCTCCCTTGCTAAGGTGTTTGCATATGTACAACCATTATCAAGTATTGAGAGCATATTTATGACTCCCTTGTTAAAAGAGAAATTTCATCATGTTTGTCCCCATGGAATTTTTTTGAAGTGTTAATGTTTGTAATATTTATTTTCAAGTCATTTGAAAATATTTGTGTGTGTTCATTATTGGTTTTCATTCTAAATCATATACCTAGGTTATAAATCGCTCTCTACAGTTATATTTGGAAATGTTTTGTTGAATACCTTTTAAGGGAACCATAGGTTCATGAATTTAGTAGGAGAAAGCATTTGAGATTATAGTTTCAATGTATATTCTAGTCTCTCAAGGATCATTTAGTGTTTACCATTATTTTCAATATGAATTTTTTGCATCTTTTCTAAGGAATATTGTTATGAAATTTTGCTAGATACCCTACTATTTGGAAAACACCAACATGCCACCATCATTTTTAATTATCTAGGTTATCCTAATTTGTTCTACCTTGAAAATAATATTCCCTTTGCATAATATAAGTATTATTTATTTTTAAAACACATAAAAATATTGCTTACTTGAAATGTGTTTGCAGTTTGTGCTTCAAATCCTAGAATTGTAGTCTTTTATTTAACCCCTTTATTGTTGAAGATTCCTCAAAATGAAGATTAAAGTCATAATTTAATCTATCTTTATTAGCTTGTGTATAAATTAGATAACTTGTCCATTTCATGTGACAACCCTTCACGGGTGAAGTGTGCAAACTTGATTATGATCTGGTCATATTTATTCCTTGTACTAAGAATCCACATGGAGATTGAATTAAAAAATACATCCATGTGAGTAAGATACCATGTAGGTTATCTCACCTTAGTTTAGGAAGATCCAAAAATAGTAAGGAGATAACCATATCCTCTATAGGTGCCTCTCAATCATTTTCTACATTTGATCTGATCTTGATGCCAAACCTTTCCCTACTTACAAAAACATTCTATCAGGTTTTCCATCATTACTTTCCATTTTCCTTCAAGTGTCCAAGGCCAAGTATATGAGTGTACAACTAAGAACTGACACTCTTTTATCATTATTTTTAGGGTTTAAATTGAAGTCTAGGTCACTTGTGTTTTTGTGGACTCTTGTAGAGAGATGAAAGTGCTTTCATTATTATCGAGTTCTCTACCTATATCTTCATTAATCTATTGCATTTAGGTCATCAACATCGGGACACTATTTTAATGCCATTGTTGAGGACTAAACTAAACTTCTGATCACTTGCATTACCAAGAATTCTTGTAGAGAGCCATGAGTATTTCATCTTGTGAATTTCTCTATTTTATTAAACTGATCTGACTATCTTGGCTGTCAACATCGCAACACTCCACTGGGGACATGCTGAGAAATTTTAAGGCTTGATAATTTGAATTTTTCTACATATAATGAAGATAATTGTTAATAGTGCATATTAGAAGGTGTCTTTCCCTTTTGAACATATTCTAAAAATTCTAGTATCTTTGTTTTCTATTTCATTAAGATTTAACAAGTTTAATTTCATCATGTATCACAACAGTTTGTCAACTAATATATTCTAAAAGTTTGATTCTAGTGGTGACTTTGACTTTATTTTCTAGTTTCAAAAATGATTTGTGCCTATTCTCAATATTATTCTAACTTTCAATTTTGAGTATCTTCTTATTTGCAAAGCTGAAAGGACTACAATAATCTTTCAAAGGTGACCCATCTAAGAGACTTGTTCCACCCTTAAGTATTCCTCAAAGAATAAGGGGATAAGTTTGGAGTCATATTGAAGGGAAGATATTAGATGCTAAAGGTTGTCTAGTTTTTTATAATCTTTAGATTTTTGTTGACCCCCCCATTATATGAGGACTATCACAACTCTTCTACTGATTCTAAAATGCATAGTCTCATCTATTTTCTAGCTCCTTCCCAACTAGATAAATCCTCTCCCAAGTTTTATCCTCCAATTCCACCTCATTCACCCCCTCATATTCCTTTTCCATTTGTTCTTGAACCTCATATTGAACTAATAATGAGGCATAGGGGCCAAGATGAGAATACACATCCTACATTCTATATTCCCAAAGTTAGGCCTATAAATTTTGATGAAATGATAGGATATCATAATTATGTCCCAAATGAATTTAGGAAACGCCTCCCAAAATTATAAGGGAACAATGTAGTGAGTGGTGATCAAAACTTGAGGGCCTTCTAAAATATAATTGAAGATTATTATGTTGAGTATGAGGATGTGTGCATCAATTTGTTTATGTAAATGCTGGGAGAAGATTCTTGTGAATGGTTTAATTCCATTCCTACTAGATTCATTTATTTTTAGGAAGATATGCATAATGTTTTTAGAATTTATTATGGTTCTAGGATCACTGAGTGATACTACTATGAATCAATTTTGGAGTGTAGTTGAGAAGGTAAATGTCCCAACTCCTAAATTTTCTTATGACATTAATATGGAACAAACATATTGATTAATTTTTGATACTTGTATTTTCACCCTTGAGGAGATTCCTAGCTCTCCTCATCAAAGTGTCACATTAGAAACATCCCTCTTTCTATGGGTGACAATGTTGAGAGATGAATCTCTAGAAGGGTTACTTCCCTTGATGCACTCTTTGAAGCACTTCTTTACCTATCAATTTATGGATGGAAAGGGTTAAGAAAATAGATAAGAAAACCAAAAAAGGTGATGAAATTTTTTTTAATATCCTCCAATTTTATTAATATCTACTACTTAAAGACAAACAAAGTCTCTCTCACATAAAACTCACCACTTAGGATGCATTGTCACATCAATGTTTCATATATTAAATTCAAGAAGGTATGTGATACTTAGGAGGGTAATGGATGATTAAATGAAGGGATAAAATCATAAAACACTTATGAAAAACCTATAAAATTATAAAATAATACTAAAAATGACCTATAATAATACCCTTTTTGCATATTTGATAGCGAATCAAAAGTAACATGCTAGAAAAGAAGATCTTTCACTAGACAAGACCAACAAGATTACAATCAATACTCAATAGTAAAACATGTGAGTGTAAAAATAATGTATATATTTCTTCAATATCCTTTAAAATATAAATTTGGCCAAAGTTTCCCCATTAACCAATGGAGGCTACCAAAAAGAAGTAAAAGAGTCCATATTTATAAATTTTGAGAGAGAGGCAAAGCAAAGGAAATCCAAAGGTGACTTGGAATGTTTCAATATTAAAAAATGGGTTAAAATTTTCATGATAAATAGGAATTATTCAAACCATGAAAATTTAGGAGGTCCAATTGTCCATACAAGCCATGAAAATTGTGAAAAGTGGTATAAAACTCTCAATCCTAACATATAAAAGTGCCTTCATAATTTGTATCTATTTGAACATTACACCACTAACTATGGATATGTATGATTATTTTGATGAGATGGAATCCATTTATTTATTAAATTACATACATTTTTCTGATCCTACTCATTTGGGAACTCTTAGAAAGAAGCAATCATTGACTATAGTCTTAAAAACTCCCTTTTCTGTTATCCTTCACATTTGTCTTCAAAAATGTATTTATTTTCCCATTAAAATATATGGTAGGGAGTGAAAGACACCTTAAAAGATTATCCATGGCCTTATACTCCTTAAAATCACCTTAAAAGGACATCTAATTGAGGTTTCCATACTTTTTATCCTTGTGTTCACTATGCCAGTTTTGATTGGTTGAAAGGAGAGCTATAGTTAGGATACTTATATGTTTATTAATATAATAAAATTACCATAATGATTTATAATAGGTCCTTATCTTCCATCAAAACTTTATTTCATATCCTCAAACCTCATAGAACATGGAAAACACAAAAAATGATGAGACAAACTCTATTTTTCATGCTATCTATATAGTTATGTACATATCATTTACATGTGTGAGATATTTAGTGAGTATTATACATTATAAACTAGGTTTCATTTCCAAAATATGCCATTATGGTGGCTCTCTAAGCTCATTTTCCTCATTAGGTCATAACTAGGGTTTTAGTAGGGTTTTAGGAAGTTCTAGGTCGTAAGCTTTGTTCATATAAATTTTAAGTTGAAAATAGCTCAAAATTACACAAAATTGATTCCAAGGGACCCTAATAACTTCCCTCAATTTCTATAGTTCCCATGCATATCCTTGCAAATGATATGAGCTTGATAAGTTGACCTCTCAACTTGGTTTCTCCATTTTTTTGCATGTTTGAGCTATTTCCAAGTTAAAAACCATCCTCATACAAGTTTATCTACATTAAAAATCTCATAAATATATAAAATAAAACTACATAAACATGTTCCAACCATGTGGATAGGTCATCACGGCCTAAAAAAGCATATAGACCCCCAATTGGCTTCAAGTCTCCTTAAGGCCTAATGGGCTTGGCATACCCCTTGCAAGTTTGAGTTATTTGGAATATTATAACATAATTAATATGTATTATTAAACATTATAAAACTTCATTCACACTAATAAATACATCACATGACCTCTCAAACACTCATTTTCATCCTTTCTCTCTCATTTGACAATTAAGCCTAGTGGGAACTCACCTAATTTGACTATATTCATGATAAATTAGGCAATTTTAGAGGGTTATATATTTATTTGAGTGTGAATTATCCTCCATAAATATTAAATACTCATCACCCAATGTTTTTTTAATATCAAAAAACTTTAACTTATGTTATTTCACTCATTTTTCCATCTTTTGCTTGGTAGACCAAAGTTCTGATTTTCATGAGTGGCTGATCTTTGAGACAAAATAGAGAGATATATCCCTTATATCCATGGAAAAATTAGAGTTTTATAAATTTAATAAGGTAATAATTATGTATGTTACCAAATTTTAAGGTCATACTCCCTCATTTAGGTACCTACCCAACTCAACTTGTCTAAAAAAGGGGCTAAAAAACCTTATTTTGTTGCATTTTTATCCAAATCCACCTATAGGCAACCTTTCCAAACCAATTTAATGTTTATAATCTTCCTATACATCTTTAAAAACTTTAATTTTTTGTCATGGATATTTTGAAACCATCCAAAACCTTTCTCCTTAGTGGATTCTTTATGTTTACCCTTTAAACCAAGGGTTTCCTAGCTTACTTGTACGGATTGTAGCCTATTTTCCAAGTGAGGAGGGAATTTGATAACCTTATAAATGTATTTGGTATGTTATGGAATTTATTTATCATATTTAATCATTTTAACCTTCCTTTTCTCTCTAGATATTTCATACCTCATTGTAGCCCTTGCTTGCATAGACCTTATTGTAGGTTAAAACAGGGGTCTAAAACCCTATGAAAGATTGTTTAATTCCTTTAAAATGTATTATAACATATAATACATTATCATTTCGGTAATTATTCATTTTATTTATCATTACTATTCTTCCATTCACTATACCTATGCACTTCATAACCAAACTAGGCCCCTGTCTAGACCTTCGTTGAGATCCCCTGCCTGTAAGTTGTTTGGATTTTACCATGGTGTACAAAGATCTGATTGAAACCATACAAGATAAATTTATAGGTATGTTAATTCATTTCCTTGTATTTACTATATTAGGCCATCATAGGCAATTTAAAATCATGATTGGTTATATTTAAAGCTATTTGGGACACATTTGTTGACTATGCCTATAGGTTATATTTTAGTGATTGGGCTTATTTTTGACATTAGAGGGTCCTCCATTCTCCCATTGAGATCATAAATTTTTTATTTCACATATAATAACATTATTTTCATATTAAACATTACTAAAACATCAAATAGGTCATTGTCTACTTTGTCTCAATTGATTGAGACATTTCACCCTTTTGAACCTATCTGTAGGTAGGGATGGCTTTGAGAAAACTTGTATATGGTGTGTGTGAATACTAATTAGATATATTTAAGTCATAATTTTTTAATTTTACTTATTTAATGCCTTGAAATTCCTTTCAAAACACCCTCAAGACATTAAAATTCATTGTCTAATCTACCTAGTTGTAGGTAAGCATCTTTTGTACAGGGTACATTTCAATGCATATATGGGATTACAAGGGAAAATTCATATAATTTATTGTGATTTAAAACATCTGAACTTATTTAAATTATTGAAAACATCCTATCCATCTCAATGTCCAAGGTTTCTCCTTCCAAGAAACAAAAGGTCATATGTCCTTTAGGTCTATAAAATTTAATAAAGTATTTTAGTGCTTTCTTAGGCCTTTAAAAACTTATCTCCTTTCACTATTTGACTTACATATTTGGAATATGTGTAGTAATATGATAGGGATACAAGGTTCATCCCTTTATATGTATTGAAACCTCTAGGATATGTATTGAAGAAGGTTCACAAAAACACTTGGATCTCTATTTTCCTATTTTAGGGACTGATTCCTAGAAAATTCAGTCATCACCTTAGGAATGTTTCTCATGACTTGTTTTTCCTTATATAACCTTAAAAAAGTTTTCCATGGTATATTAAATATGCAAGGGATGTATATATGGTATCATTACATGATTTTTCACTCTTTTAACCCTCTTAGTCCCCTATTTAAGCCCTCTTATAGGTGAACATATGACTGAGTAGGCATTTCCTTAGGAATATGTGAAATAGAGAACATGAATGGTATAAAAATACTTATTAAAACCTTAAAAACATATTTTAATCCCTCATCCATCAAATTTTTGACTTAATTTCCATGTCATTCAACTCTTTATACATCAGCATGACATCATCAAAAGCCTATAAATGGCCTTTTGAACTGTGTGTAGGTAGAGAAGGTTGATTTGAGAAAGAGTATGTTTGATAAAAGCATCTTAACATCCAAAATGTATTTTTAACTCTTCATATTAATGGTATCCCTCAAAAACAATTAGGAAACGACCTTAAACACCCATTTCAACATGAAAAAAACATCTGTCTGTACATGAAGTTAGTAACTAAGGTCATTTCATAACTAAGAGGCTTAGAAATTGAACACATGGTCAAGTTTATACCCTATTTATAATTAAAATGAAAATTCACTAAAACTCTATAGTTTTGAAAGATCCAAAACACCTCCACTACCACTTCATACACAAGAAGAACAAGCTTATGTGTGGAATTCAACTAAAACTAGACATGAAGTTGGCACATGAAGAGAAACAATATTGCAAGATACTCATATAATGATATGGTGAGATAAAAAAATTAGAGGGGGTAGTTATATAGATTAAGAATTTGTGAAACATCATTTCATAGATGTATGAGACCCCTATAGAATAAATACTCAGTAGATAGGAAACACTTCAGTTGAAGCTGCTCATAGTGACACCTCTTGCATCATAGGCCAAAATTTATCATTCAAACATTATTAATAATGAAAAAATTAAGGGAGACTATTTTATAAGGAATTAAACATCCTTTGGAGCCAACATCAAAAATTTATTCGTATGAATTTGGAAAAATTTGATCAAAACCTATAGGGTGCACCAAACAACTATAAAGTCTGTAAAATCAACTTATTAGTGATAGTTCATAAAGCACAATTGATAATTTATCTAGTTATTTATAAAAAAAATTAATTTATTGGAGTTTAAAACAACCTCCCAAAAGTATTTGATCTGAAACTTCTTGTGTTTCCTGTACTGAGAAAAAACTGGAAGGTCACTCTAGTCTACCAAGAAGAGTAAAAGCATTCAGAATAGTTTTGGATTCAAAATGGAACTTTTAGAGTAAAAAAATCATTTAAATTACTATTATAAGGTTGTAGGGACCCCCCACAATCTTTACCATGTGGCACACTTCCCATGAATCCATAAAAGTGTCATTTTCCCTCTTTTTAAGCTAATTTCTACACTTTTAGTTATGAAGCATGAAATTATCTAATGTAATTGACATTTAAGACATATAAACTAACTTATTATATGTTTTACATGAAATTGAGATACTCATTCACCTTGTGAAACATGCCAAATGCATTAATGACTTTTTAAATGGCATAAAATGATCCCTATGGGATAAATTAGCTAATGTGACTAAGACTAAAGCTAATGTGACCTCAAATGACATAATATAACAATTATAATTCCTATGAAAACATATTAGGACCCATTCAAATGTTTATAAAAAAACATTTTCCTAGGGGTGCCCAATTATGACCAAGAATTCAAATTTGGTCAACAAAATGGTGACTCATAGGGGTAGTATACCTGCTATACTATGGGTTAGTAGCCTTATCATACTAAGGGCCAATTGAGTCAATAGATTATTGAAGATAAATAGCAAGGAATTTTCCCAAACAAAAATAAAAAATCACACAACACCAACAAAGTAAGACCAAGCATGACACAAAATAAGGTAAGACACAAGACAAAACTCACACTTGTGTATAAGCACTTAGGGAACACAAGGGAAGTAAGAAACTATTTACAAGGGGAGAGGATAAAATTATTAACAATGTTTGCGATATATCCCATTGAATAGGATATGAAGCTCCTCTCCATCCAACCTTGAGAGTTAGAAAGCATTGTGTTGCTTGAATTGTGTGATCACATATGGGCCACTCCACAAAGCATCAAACTTTGTGTGTCTTCTAGGTTTAGATCTATCTTCATCCCACTTTAAGACAATTTTTATTTCTTTGAAATTTATTGGCATGGATTTATTTTCAAAGTATCTCTTGGTTTATTCTTGGTGAGTTCTCATAGTTTGCATAGCTTGATCTCATCTCCTCAATCTCCATCAACTCACATAACCTAACTTCCATGCTTTCATTCTCCATAAATTTCAGTTGATAGGTAAGTTAAAAGTATGGTAACTCAAGTGAAATAGGTAATTTATCCTCTCTCCCATAAACAAGTGTGTATGGTGATTTCCCAATTTCTCTATTTGGAGTAATCCTATCAACCCAAAGGGATGTCTTCAACTTGGAATGCCAAGTCCTTTGATTCCCCTCCATTTTACTCTTTATGATCTTGATTAGATTATTATTTTTGGACTCATATAGTCCATTCCCTTTGGGATAATAGTTGGAGGAGGTGCTAAGATAGATCCCATGCTTCAAAGCTCATTCACTTGTCCTTGTTCAAAGAAAAGCCAATGCATTATCTAAAATTATTATTAAAGGAGCCCCAAACCTTGTTACTATACCTTCATAGAAGTATAAAACCAAGTTTTCATTTACCTCATTGAGAGATACATCCTCCACCCATCTTGTGAAGTAATCTATAGCAGTCAACACCCACTTGTGACCAACACTATAAGGTAGATTGATTAGGCCTATGAAGTCTAAACCCCATTGCATGAAGAGTTGATCAAATTAGATTGGATGAAGAGGAAAGGAAGAAAGATTTTATTTTACATCAAAAATAGCACATTTTTGACTTTTTCTTACCCAAGCATGGGTGTCCTTGAACAAGATAGGCCAAAAGTATCCAACCCTCATAATCCTAGTAGCTGTAGTTCTTGGAGTAAAGTGACCACTAGCTGGTCCATCATGAAACTAAAATAGTAATTTATCAATATGATATGAATAAATACACCTTAATAACACACCTAGTAATTCCTTCCTAAATATCACTCCATCAACAAGTACATAAGGAATGGATTAAAATCTAAAGTACCTTCTTCTATCTCTATCAAAACCTTGTGGACACTTACCAATTTTAAGAAAATGAATCATATATTGTGTCTAAATACTCATGGGTGAAGATGTAGCTATCATAGGGTCACAATGAAGTACCAAAACAACCTCATTTTTCTCTTTCAAGTCTAAATCAAGATGCTCAAATAACCCTTTTCCTTTCACTAGCTTGGTTGTATTAATTTCCACATCATATTCCATCACTTTTATGATCCAACCTGATCTCTTATCATTCAAATCCCTACTCAAGAGAAAGTATTTGACACTAGGATGAGGTAAAAATATGTGAATATTTTTATTAGATAACATATACCTAAATTTCTTTAGGCTCTTAATAACTGAAAGTACTTACTTCTCAACATAGGTGTATCTTACCTCATAGCCTTCTAAACCTTGACTAAAGAAGGTAATAGGACACTCTAAATTTTCATCATTTTCTTGATTAATAATGGAAGAGATTAAATCTTCATTTCCAAAGATATACAAATTGAAATCTTTAGAGAAATTAGGACTTGTAAGAGTAGGATCTTGGGCAATGGTTTATTTGATCTCTTCAAAACTTTCCTTCCTCATTCTTATCTAAGTGAACACTTCATCCTTATTTAGCATAGATGTTATAGGATTAACCAAGTTATAAAAATTATTAATGAATATCCTTATGAAATTTATTTTCCTAAAAAACTTTACAAAGCTTTCTTGTGTTTAGGCAAAGACAATGCCAAGATGGCACTCACCTTTTCAGGATCAATGGATAAGCACTTCTTGGAGACAATGTGTCCTGATAGTTTTCCTTCATGGATTTAAAAAAAAATAAAAAATATTTAGGTTTGTATATATCCTAAAATCTATACACATTTTGCAAATATACCTTAGGTGATTCAAGTGATCATTTTCATCCTTGGAGATAATTATTACATCATCAAGATACACCAACACAATGTCATTGATTAGTCCTTAAAAATCCATATCTATTACACATTGAGAATTAAATCCAACATTATAAAACCTAAAATTCATCTTCCTATAAGCATATTTACCCCATTTAATAGTAAATGATATCTTATATTGGTCACTTTCCTTCACCAAAATCTAATTGTACCCAGAATACCCATCAAGGAGAGAAAATCTCTAACTACATACCAAAACTTGAAATATTTTTTACATGAAAGGGAGGGGATAATGGTACCTCAATTAAACTCTATTCAAGTCCCTAAATTCAACACAAAACCTGATATCCTCATTATTTTTTATGACATAGACTATGTTGGCCAACCAAGATGAATGCTTGATAGGAAAGATGACTCTAGACTCAATCAACTTAGTGAGCTATTTATTCATGAGGGTTTCAATCTTAGGATTTATTTGAATTTGTATTTGATTAATAGTCTTGGAATTTTCATCTATCTATATGGTGTGTTGAGATAGTCTTAGATCAAATACCTTCAAATCACTATACTCCCATGCAAAGACATCACTAAACTCCTTGCATAACTCAATGAAATCATGTTTCTCTTGGCTAGTGCATACTATTCCAAGTGAAATTTTCTTATCCATAAATATTTATAACTTATAATATTTATCTTATTTGGTATACATGCTTACCTCCTCTTTATTTATCTGGTCATCCTCATTTAATATGCTCTCAAGTGTAACTAAGACTTTAGGAAGCTTGTTGGATTTCAATTGGACAAATTGCCATCCAAATTTCTACTATAATTTGGACTGATTATTAAAATAAAAATCAAACTCCTCTTGTAGGAAAAGATCTATTTACTGGTCACTATCAAACACTTTTTAATTAGTGACATTATTTGGTATGGAAGGCCTTACAATTACCTTGAGATGTGGCCGGTTCCTATCCTCTTTTATCCCTTTTGGAACATGAAACTAAGCTCCAATTGATGCCAACCTATCAACATTCTTATTTTCCTTTCTTGGAATATATGTGATGTTAAAATATTGAAAACATTCCATAATATCTCACACTCTATGCTTATAGGACTTAAGCAAAGAGTTCTTGGTCAAATTATACCCTCTCACTTGATTCACAACTAACTCACTATCACCAAACACTTACAACTCTTTGATACCATTTTATGTTGCCCATTCAAGGCCATTAATGATGGACTCATATTCTAAAAAATTAAAAGTAAATGAGAATTTAAATATGAAATTTGAGTAGTACCTTTCTTTAGAAGGTGAAACCAACATTGCTCCACCACCTACCCCAATCTTGCTTCTTGACCCATCAAAGAAAAGATGCTATAAACCACTCACATTCTCACTTGGCTTCACTAAGTGTGGTAAGAAATATTACTCCTCATGCATATAATATACTCCAAGACCAGATTCATCTATGTATTTTTAAGGATCATGCTCATAATGCTCATCTCCCCATTCATCTAAGTACAAATTAGAAACTCTTTCAAGGGAAGATGTTGGAGATTGGTCAATGTAGATTTCCTCTTCATCAATGATGACATAGTTGACATTTTCCAATTTAGGTGTGTAAGGTTACAAGTGAATATGATTAATAGGTTCTAATTAAATCTTCACCTTAGTGCCATACTTTATCCTAAACATCATGTAGGACCGATTAGCTACTAAGTATCCACCTATCTTAGCTGTAAACTCTCTTGATAAACAAAGGGCAAAGTATGGAGGTAAATTTACCAAAACCATATCATGAGGAATATAAAATGTAGGAAAAAAATTAAGGATCAAATTAAAATATTTAACTACTCCCAAAGTCTTGGCTGGTGATTCATCTAATTGTAAGATTCCATAATTCATTGGCTCATATTTGAGGCCTAGTTTATCTGCTATACATCTGGGCATAATTAAAGTACTAGCCCCACTATCTATGATGAAATTATGAACCAATAAATAAAAAATTATTATATATAGGTATAAAGGATGATTTTTTTCATTCTTTTTCACTTGAGCATCTATAGGTTGAGTCCCATTAACTAGGATAACATTTTCATTCTTAGATGAGCCAATTTGCTTACCCAATCCTTGCAAGTATTTTTGCAGCATATCTCTCTACCTTGGTATTATAAAATAATTATAAAATGAGATGTTCATTTTTAGCTTCTTCATCTGGTATACAACATTAATGTAAGAATTATTCACCTTTAGGGGCTCCTTAGGATCACTAACACCTTGTGGTATAGCTTGATAAGGAGGGTGAATAGGAGTTGTCTTCACATTCTATTTTTTTTGAATTTCTTGCACTATAGGAGATAAATTTGACACACTTACCTTTAGAGATGAAGTGGGGACCAAAATAGGTCCTTGAGCTACTCGTTGTTGATCTTAAACAACCTTTTTCTTGGACCTAATGTTAGAGGCAACACTAGTATTCATATTACCTGGATTCCCCAAGTGATTAATAACACAAAACTCTCCATCCAAATGATTTATGAGGGTAGAATTATATTGTGGTTGAAAATTATCCACCCCACTTTGCATTGGTACTTCAAAACTTGAAACTTATAAATATTGATTACCTTGCATTACCATCGTTTGGTTGTGCATTTCATTTGCATAAGCAACTTTTTCTTGATTTTAATCAAAGGATGGATAGCATGGATATTATTAAACCAAGTCATTTTGAGTAGGAATAAGAGATTTAGAGGATGAGGGAGAATTATTATTGTAGCTTTGATAAGACCTAGCTTGGGTGATTTGACCTTATCCTTGAGCATTACCTTGAAAATGAGGTCTATTGGTTTATCCAAACTGATTGTAGGATTGGTATGGCCTCTAACTTTGGGCTTGTTGCCTTTTGAGGGAAACAAAATAATTAGTGAAACTTTTTAACAAGATTTTTACTTCATGGATCTCATTGGAAGGAACAATTCTAGATTTCTCATGACTAGGAAAAGGAGCCAAGGTAGGTAATATAACTTGACTAGGAGGCTACAAATTAGGGAATAATGGCATTGGAGGCCTAAGAGAAATCTTTATTGTTTGAAAAAGATAATTTTCAGAATTTATGTATATCTCATAGGCAACATGGAGTCTGTTCCCACCCATGGATTGGATCATCACAGCTACATCACTATTCAATTCTTTTAGATAGTACAAGAATGCATAGTTTGGAGTAGGCCTCACAAGATCTGGGATCCTATCCCATGCTTTTTGAAACCTAGTGTTAAAATATTTCATAAAATCATGTGGTGAAATCTTAATAGTGGTCAATTACTTAGATAGAAATAGATAGTCACTCTTCTCTCCAAACTTCTTAGTCAATAGATCTCCTAGTTCATCCCATGAACCAATATAATTTTTAGGTAGACTCTGATACTAATCCAAGGCTTTTCCTTTGAAATAAAATTCCAAAAACCTAATATCCACATTTTATTTAATGATATTATGGATATTGAATTTTTTTAATATTTTTTAATATGTTTAATGGAAATAATAAGACCCTCTCCACTAAAATATGGAACACTATTAAGGGCCACTCCTAGAATTTGGTCATATTGGGCAAGATTCAAAGGAGATGATCTAATGAATGATATGAAAGGTTGATTTATAACCATATTGTAATGTAAATTTTTTTTATTATGGATTAAACTAAAAAATAACTTAGACTTCTTAAACACCAGCTCTCTTTAATAAGGATGTGTGTTCACAAACCTAAACCTTCTATCAGAAGATAAGGGTAACTACACAAACTCAAAAGGTAAACCTTTATAAATAGACCTAGTGATTACATTTGGCATGGAAATTAGGATAAGATCATTAAACAAAGAGTTGAAAACTTTAGTGGAGTCTCCAAGTACTGAATGTAGATGTTCTTACAACTGTAACTATGCCAAGACAAGCACCAATCTTGGACAATATTCTAGGACTTAGATTTCCATCGGGCATGCCAAAAACTATTGACACTTGGATTTTCACCCTTGAGGAGATTAATAAATCTCTTCATCCAAGTTTCAAAATATAAATATCCATCTTGATGTGGGTGACAATGTTAAGAGATGAATCTCTAGAAGGGCTAGTTCCCTCGATCCACTCTTTCAAGCACTTATTTACTTATCAACTTGTAGATGGAAAGGGTTAAGAAAAAAACTAATAAAACCAAAAAATGTGGTGTAGAAATTTTTAATCTCCTCCCATTTTACTAAATATCTACTACTTAAAGACAAACAAAGTCTCTCTCACATAAAACTCACAACTTAGGATGCATTGCCACATCAATGTTTCATATGTTAGATTCAAGAAGGTCTTTGATACTTAGGAGTGTAATAGATGATTCCATGAAGGGATAAATTTATAAAATAATTATAAGACACATATAAAATTATAAAATAATACTAAAAAAGACCTATAACAATACCCTTTATGCACATTTGGTAGACAATCAAGAATAACATGTTAGAAAAGAAGATCTTTCACTAGACAAGACTAACAAGATCACAATCAATACTCAATATTACAACATGTGAGTGTAAGAATCACTTTTATATTTATTCAAGAGTATTTAAAATACAAATTTAGCTAGATTTTTCCTATTAACCAATGGAGGTTGCTAAATTGAAGCAAAATAGTCGATATTTATAGGTTTTGAGATAGAGGCATAACAAATCAAGCCCAAAGGTCACTGGATAGGTTTTAATCTTTAAAAAGGGTTAAAATTTTCATGATAAAGAGGCATGAGTTGAACTATGCAAATTTAGGAGTTCCAATTATCGATATGATCCATGAAAATTGTGAAAAGTGTCATAGAACTCTCAATCCTGGCACATAAAACTAACTTCATAATTTGTATCTATTTGAACGTCCCACCACTAACTAGGGGTAGGTATAATGATTGGGATGAGAGGTAAGGCATTCAATCATGAAATTACATGAATTGGTTCTAATCCTACTCATTTGGGAACTCCTAGAAAGAATTAATCATTGACTATAGTCTTAAAAACTCCCTTTTATACTACCATTTACATTTATATTAAAAAATGACTTTATTTTCTCAATAAAATATATGGGAGGGAGTGAAATACACTTGGAAATATTATCCATGGCCTTAGAATCCTCAAAACTCACCTTAAAAAGACATCTAATTGAGGTTTCCACACCTTTCATCCTTGTGTTCACTATGCTAGTTGTGACTAGCTAAAAGGAGAGATCTAGCTTTTTCATAGAATAAAATTAAAATATATAGTTATAATAGGTATTTATATTCCCTCCAAACTTTATTTCATCTCCTCAAACCTCATAGAACCTAAAAAAAATGTAAAATGGTGAGAATAATACAATTTTACATGTTTTCCATATATTTATATACATCTCCTTTGCATGTGTGAGAGATTGATTGAGTCCTCTCCATGATCAAAAAGGTTTCCTTGCAAAACTATGCCATTATGGTGGCTCTCTAAGATCATTTTCCTCATCAAGTCATAACCAAGGTTTTAATAGGGTTTTAGGTAGTTCTAGGTCTTAATATTTATTCATACAACTTGAATGTTGAACCTACCTCCAAATTCCACAACTTGATTTCAAGGGACCCTGCTAACTTCCCTCAATTCCTCTAGTTCCCATGAATATCCATGGAAAATATATGAGCTTGACAAGTTGACCTCTCAACTTGGTTTCTCTATTTTCTTGCATGTCTAAACTATTTATAGGTTAAAAAACATCCTCCTATACGTTTTTTTACTTAGAAAAAGATCATAAATATCTATAAACACTACATAAACATGTTCCAACCATTTGGACAACTCATTAAGGCCTAGAAATGCATATATACCCCTAATTGGCTTCAAGTCTCTTGAAGGCCTAATGGGCTTGGCACACCCCCTCAAAGTTTGGGTCATTTAGATTGTTATAAAATTCTTAGGATGTCTTCTTACACATTTTAAAACTTAATTCACACTCACCAATCCATCACATTACTTCTCAAATACTCCTTTTCATCCTTTCGCTCTCATTTCACAATTAGGCCTAGTGGGAACTCACCTAATTTGAGTGTATGCATGAGAATTTAGGTCATTTTGAAGGGTTATAGCCTAATTTTAGTGTTCATTAGACTCCATAAATCTTAAACACTCATCACAAAATTTTCATTTAATATGTCAAGACTTCAACTTAAGTTATTTCACTCATTTTTCCATCTTTTGCTTGGTAGACCAAAGTTCTGATTTTCATGATTGGGTGATCTTTGAGACAAACCAGAGAGATACAAACCTTATCATCATGTAAAAATAATAGTTTTGGGAATTTTTTAAGGTAATAATTATGCTTTTTACCAAATTTAAAATTAAGACTCCCTCATTTAGGTACCTAACCAACTCAACTTGTCTAAAAAAGGGGCTAAAAAACCCATTTTCTTGCATTTTTATCTAAATCCACCTGTAAGTAACCTTTATAAACAAATTTAATTTTTATAATCTTCCTATACATGTTTATAAAATTTAGTTTTTTCTGATGGAGCTTTTTAAGCCATCCAAAACCTTTCTCCTTAGTGGATTCTTTATGTTTACCCTTTGAACCAAGGGTTTCTTAGCTTGCTTGTACGGGCTGTAGTTTATTTTATAAGTGAGGAGGGAGATTGATCACCTTATAAATTTCTTGGGTATGTTATGGAATATATTTTATAATATTTAATAATTTTATAATCAATGTAACCTTCCTTTCCTCTCTAGATAGTTCATACCTCATTGTAGCCCTTGCTTATATAGACCTTATTGTAGGTGAAAATAGGGGTATGAGACCCTATGAAAGCTTGTGTACTTACTTGAAAAGGTATTATGACCTGTAATACATGATAATTCATTTTATTTATCATGATAACACTTCTATTCAATATACCTATGCACTTCATAACCAAATTGGGCCCCTATCTGTACCTTAGTTGAGATCCCCTACCTGTAAGTTGTTTTGGCTTTGTCCATGGTGTAAAAAGGTCTTATTAAAACCATACAAGATCCTTTTATAGTAATTTTAATTAATTTACTTGTTTCTAATATCTTAGGCCATCATAGGAAATCAAAAACCTTGACTGGTTGTACTTAAAGCTAATTGGGACATTTTTGTTGATTGTGATTATAGGTTGTTTTTTAGTGATTGGGCTTATTTTTGACATTAGAGGGTCCTCTAGTCTCCCCTTGAGATAATAAAATATTTATTTCACATATAATCACATTAGTGTCATATTTAACATTACTAAAACATCAAATAGGTCACTATCTACTTTGTCTTAGTTGACTGAGACATTTTACCCTTTTAAACCTACCTATAGGTAGGGATGGCTCTAATAAGACTTGTATATGGTGTGTGTGAATCCTCCTTAAATATCATAAATTCAAATTTTTTGCATTGGAATTCGTTCACTCTTATAAATGACTTGTAAAACACCATTAAGACATCAAAACTCACTGTCTAACCTGCTTAGCTATAGGTAAGCATGTTTCATACATGGTACATTTCAATGCATTTATGGGATTACAAGGAAGCCTTAATATAATTTATTATGATTTAAAACATATGAAATTATTTAAATTATTTAAAACATCCTATCCATCTAAATTCCCATGGTTTCTCCTTCTAAGTAACAAAAGGTCATATGTCCTTTAGGCCTGTAGACTTTAATAAAGTATTTTAGTGCTTTCTTAGGCATATTAGAGGCATTTACAAACTTATCTCCTTTCACTCTTTGAATTATATATTTGGAATAGGTGTAGTAATATGATATGGATATAATTTTCATACATTTATATTCATTGGAACTTCTAGTAGATGTATTGAATAAGGTTCACAAAAACCCTTGGATCTCTATTTTCCTATTTTAGGGATTGATTCCCAGAAAATTCAATCATCACCTTAGGAAGGTTTCTCATAAATTATTTTTCATTATATCACCTCAAATAAATTTTACATGGTCTCTTAAATATTCAAGGTCTCTAGATGGGGCCTCATTACATGCTTTGGCACTCATTTAAATCTCTTAGCCCTCCTGTAGTTGAACATATGATTGAGCAGACAATTTTTTAAGGAATATGTGAAATAAAGAACAAGAATGGATTAAAAAGACTTATTATAACATTAAAACATATTTTAATCCTTCATCCATGAAATTTTTGACCTAATTTCCATGTCATTCACCTCTTCATATGTTAGCATGATGTCATCAAGAGCCTGTAAATGGCCTTTTGGACTGTGTGTAGGTAGATAAGGTTGATTTTAGAAAGAGTATGTTTGCTAAAAGGATATTAACATCCCAAATGTATTTTTAAATATTAAAATGAATGGTATCCATAAAAAAAAACTTTGAAAACAACCTCAAACACCTTGTTCAACATGAAAAAAACATCTACATGTACATGGAAATTAGTAGCCAAGGGCATTTCATGATGAAGATGTCTTGGAACATGAACACATGGTAAAGTTTATACCATATTTAGCATGAAAACTAAAATTTAATAAAACTATAGAGTATTTAAAGAAACCAAAACACCTCCAATACCACTTCATACATAGGGAGAACAAGCTTATGTGTGAAATTTAATTAAAACTAGACATGAAGTTAGCAAATGAAGAGAAATAAGCTTGCAAGATACTCATAGAATGCTATGGTGAGATAAAAACATGATATATGATAGTGATATGGATAAATATCTTATTAAACATCACTTTAAAGATGTATGAGACCCTTATAGAATAAATACTCAGTAGATAAGAAACACTTCAGTTGAAGCTGCTCATAGTGACACATCTTGCATCATAGGTCAAAATTTGTCATCCAAACATTATGAATCATGAAACCATGAATAGAGACCATCTAAGAAGGAATTTTAAATCCTATAGAGCCAACATTAATATTTGGTTCATATATGTTTGGTATAAATTGAGCAAAACCTATAAGGTGTACCAAATACCTATCAAATCTACACAATCAACTTATTATCAATAGTTCATAAAGTATAGTTGAAAATTTATAAAGTTATTAATATTAAAATTAAGGTATTATAGTTTAAAACAACTTACCTAAATCATTTTATCTGAAATTGGCTATGCCTTCTGTATTTAGCAAAAACTTGAGGGTCACTCTAGTCTACCAAAAAGAGCAAAAACATGTAGAATGGTTTTGGATTAAAAATGGAACTTATAGAGAAAAAAATAATGGAGATGACTTTTATAAGGTTTTAGGGACCCACATCAAGCTTCCCCATGTGGTACACTTCCCAAGAATTTGCATAAGTTCCATTTTCCCTCTTTTTTAGCTAATTTCTATAATTTTAGTTAGAGAGCTTGCAAGTATCTGATGTAAATAACATGTCAGATATATAAACTAACTTCTTAGATGTTTTACATGAAATTAAGACACCTAATCACCTAGGGAAACATGCCAAATGCATTAATGACTCTTAAAATGTGATAAAATGACCCATAATAAACAAATTGGCTAATGTGACTAAGACTAAAGCTAATATGACCTCAAATGACATCATATAACAAGTATGATTCTTAGATAACATATTAGTACCATTAAAATGATTAAAACCAACAAATTTTCCTAGGGGTGCCTAAATTTGACCAAGAAGTCAAATTTGGTCAACATTTCCCATTCATGATTTTGATTTCCTATGCTTTATTATGATCAATAAATATGATGGGGGGATTTCATCATTTGAGGATAGGGAACTAATAATTAATGTAAAAATTTCCCAAGAAAAGGAGTATCACTTGAGAAGCAAATATCAAGCTATTATTCCTTAAGATACTTCCCCTACAAATCCAAAGGTAGGGGATGCCAATAAGGATGCTAAGAAAGTGACAATAGTCCCTAAAGCTTATAAAACTATACCTATTTTACAAGCTGCTAAGACAAGAGGTGATCCAGCCAAGAATAGAGTACCCATGCTATTTAGTATCCCTAAGGGTACTAATAATGTTAAAACTAATCCACCTTTGAAGGATACTGATAAAAACATGAATTTATCCCAACCCACTCCACTTCAGACCTTAAATGATTACATTACAACTAAAGGTGTCATTATCCTTCCACCAAATATGCCTCTTCTTCAATATAACATGTGTGATATGGCCCAAGTATTGAGCCAATTTAAAATCACTGTGCTACTTACTGAGTTATTGTGAATACCTAAACATAGGAAGAGGGCATTTGAATACTTAGAATTTGGTGAAATTTCATCTACAAATGAAATAAAGTTACACTAGACACCCTTGGAAGAAAATGAAGAATCAGAAGAGGTTGTTGAACCTACTCCAAAGGTTTATTTAGGGACTACATTGGTAAATATTCAATTGAATATAGATCCATTTTATATGACTCTACTGATCAATGGATTGATTATTCATAATTGCATGTTTTATTTTGGAGCTTCTTTTAATATGATGCCCTTAGGTGTCCTTGATGAGTTTAGAGTGAATAATCACATCAACCTTGGCAAGTGTTATGCCATGGACTCATGAGAGGTTATAATTGTTGGACAAGTCAAGGGATTAGTTTTATAGTTGGCAGTTTATCTTGGTATATATTTGAATATGGATGTGGTAGTTGTGGAATGCTCACCTAAGTGGGGGATGATGATATCATGAAAATGGGCTATTAGTATGGGAGGAAGTGTATATATGGACCTCTCCAATGACACCATTCCATTGGAGAGTAAGATGGTCAATATTTAAAGAGAGCTGAAGATGTTACATGCCATTGAAGATTAAAAATGTGATCTTAATGAAGTGCTATACATAGATGTTGAGCTTGGAATTTTTTTTGCGAAAGTTGACACTAGTGAACAACCTGCTATTATTGATGTTCAACCTGACAAAGAAAACCTAGTTTGGAGGATGTGATTTGATGGAGCTTAATCCAACCTTGGAAATGGATTTGGGGTTATCTTATACACCCTTAATTGTACATGCTTTATGTTTTATTTTTAGATGTCCTTTGAGTGCACTAATAATAATATTGAGTATGAGGCACTCTTACTTGTTTTAAGGATTGTCAGTGAGTATGGAATCAAATGTTTTATTATCAAGGGTGATTCCAAGCTAGCTTTAAAACAAGTCTGGGGTAATTTTTCCATAAAAATAAGAGGTTGAAATAATATCAAAATGATATTTGGGATTTGCTTGAATTTTTTGATGCATTCAATTTGTGTTATCATGATAGGAGTTTCAACCAAGAAGCTAATAGACTTGCATGGTTAGGAACTCAGTTTGATATTTAAAATATGAGTGCTCATTGTCAGTATCAAGTGGAGGTACTTTTTAGGCATTCAATCATAGGCAATGATCATCATTGGAATGTCTTTGATGATGAACATATTAAGAGTTTTTTGAACTATGAAGTTGAGTTCCATGATCAACTCATAGACTTGGAATCCATGATTCAAGTTTGTAATGGGAAGGAGACATTATTTGGGAAGGACATTATTCAACTGAAGATAAACACTCTCCCAAGAGGAATGGTCAATTTAGAAGCATGTTTTGATGAAGTGTATAGAATCAAGTCAAGATACTCATTTATCTTAAAAAATATGTGACTAAGTGTAACTTAGGTTCTCATGAGAATCCAAGAAAGGTTTGGTTAGGTACTCAAGTGCATCTAAAAAGAAATATTACATGAAACTACTAAGGAAGTGTTAGGATTTCTTAGTGTGGTATTATTCTAAGTTGAAAGGGTATATGAAAGACTTGTTTCAACATGTCATCCCATTACAACCTAATAGCAAGCCTTTTAGGTAGAAATAGAGACCTATTGACCCCATCTTGGCCAACAAGATGCAGGATGAATTAAAAAAGATATGGGATGGTGGTATTATTTATCCCATCAGGTATTCATCATGGGTTACAAATTTAGTCCCTGTAATAAATAAAAATGATAGAATTCATTTGTGTGTGGATTTTATAAATATAAAAAAAGCTTCTTTAAAAGATAATTATCCCCTACCCAATATGGAGAAATTGATGTAAAGTGTTATTAGATCAGAAATGTTGTCCACATTAGATGGCTTCTTAGGGTATAACTAGGTTGTGGTCAAGGAATCTAAGAGATCCAAGATTGTGTTCACCATGCCTTGGGGCACATATGTATATATGAGGATGCCTTTTGGGTTGATTTATGCTGGTTCAACATCATAGTGAGCTATGGACATAAATTTTACAAGGATAATTAACCAGTTCATTGTTGTGTATTAGGATGACATTACTATGTAACCCAAAACTAGAGAAGAACATTTAGAACATCTAGGAAAGGTGATGATAAGATGCATGGAGTTTGGAATTTTTCTTAATCCTAAGAAGTACCAATTTAGAGTATAAAAGGCCAAGATGCTATGACATATAGTTTCCAAGGATGGTGTTATGATATACCTTGAAAGGGTTGAATCCATTGAATAAGTGCCTATCATATAGTCCAAGAAAGGATTTCGGCCTATTTTTGGATAAATTATATTTGTAAGGAGGTTTGTGTCTAATTTTGTAGAGATAAATCTACCTATTATTTCCATTTTAAAGAAGGATCAGACCATCAAATGGGAGGAGAAGGCTATGAAAGCATTCAGTGGCATCAAGGGAGATTTAAATTATACCCCTATTTTGGCCAGTCTTGACTAAATAAAGTCATTCCAAGTATTCTCTTTTGCATCATACAATACTATTTCTACTATTCTATTACAAAAGAATGAGGATGGTCATGAGCATCCCATAGCTTTCTTCAGAAAATCTATGTAAGGTCCTAAATTGAATTACACCATCATGGAGAAATAATATTTTGCTCTTTTGAAGCCTATTAAAATGTTCAAACTATATATTATGATTTCAAAGATTATTGCCTATATCCTGCACACCATGGTGAAGGAAATTTTAGCTCAAAATAAAGTATCTATTAAGAGGTACAAGTGGGTCAACAATTTAAAAGAATATGACACCAAACTAGTAAAGGGGATGGGTCTAACCAAGATTATGGCTAAGACCAATTTACAAGATATTGAGGTAAACATTATTGTTTTTAATATTGATGATTCTTTGATTCAATTTAACATATCTCCATGTTATAGGGATATCAAGTACTACTTGCAAAATCTAAGTTGTCCCTTGACTTGGATAAGAATAAAATAAGAACTCTTGAGCTTGTTTCCCAAAAATACATCTTGACTCATAATGGACTAGCATGGAAGGATCTGGATGGGGTTGTATTAAGATGTGTGCTATAAAAATATATTATGATCCTAATTGAAGACTTACATAGTGGAGTTTGTGGTGGACATTTTTCACCTAAAGTTATAACTCATAAAATTCTAAGAGCTGGTTATTAGTGGCATATTTTTTTAAGGATTTTACTCAAATAGTAAAAAATGTGAGAAATGTTAATGCTTTGATAGGAAGATGAAAGATTCATGTTCCCTTCCCTTGCATCCTATGATGATTGAAGGCCTATTCAGATAATGGGGAATAGATTTCATTAGAGAAATTTTTGATTCATCAAGTTCTGGACATAAATGAATACTAGTTATAATTGACTAATTCAAAAAATGGGTCAAAGTAATCCCTATAAATAAAGTAACACACTAGGTACTTATGGAGTTTTTGTTAAATTAGATTATTTGTAGATTTAGTGTGTTTATCAAGATAATTACTGATAATACCATGAAATTAAAAGCCAAAACTTTGGTGGAATTGTGTAAAGACTATGGGATTGAATTGACCTATGCTTCTAACCACAATCCTAAATGGAATGGGCAAGTATAATCAAGTAATAATTACTTGGTCAAGATTATCAAACAAACATTGGAAGAAAATAAGAATAAGTGGCGTAAACAACTATAGTTTGCTTTATAGGTTGATAGGATCACACCTGAGAGAGTTATAGGCAAAATCCCTTTTGAGCTTGTTTATAGAGATGAAGAAATTTGTATTATGAATTTATAGTTTCCCACATATCAACTCATGAAACAAATAGGAAATGATGATTAGATCCACCACTATGAAATCAAGATGAACTAGATTATTGAGCTTGATGAAATTTGAAGACAAGCTCATGAAAGACACTTCAATTTCAAAGAAAAGTTGAAGAAAATATTTGATAAGAAGGTCACTCCATGAGCCTTCCAAGTAGGTGATCTAGTTCTACTTTGGGATAGTAGGCTTGAGGAGAAAGGAAAGCATGACAAGTTTTTTTCCTTGTGGATGGGTCCTTATTCCATTGACTATTGGATTGGGGAGCATAATTTATTCTTAAGAGATTTAGATGGTGAAATACTAGAGATTCTAATCAATGGTAGACATTTAAAACACTTCTTTGATTGAGTCCATTTCCAACTATGTACTATATTGTATAGTGTTTTATTGTTGTCTTTCTGTTGTTTTGTTGCCCCTTTGTTTCTAGCCTTATTTGTACATTTTCCCTTTATGTTATATTGTGTCTTCATTTATATATCCTCTTGATATATTTTTATTAAGTCTACCATGTTTTTTAGAGCCTTCATGAATGTTTTATAAAATTTTCTATGTCTTGACTTCATAGCTCAATGGATTAACACCTTGTATTATTATTCTATAGTTATTTACACACTCGTAGGGGGTATGCATCCCTGGGAGAGAGATAATGTTAGTACCCAAATTTATACTGAAGTAATTGGGAACTTGTTAAGTGTAAATGACTATGTCCTTAGCCCAACTTCCATCTCTAAATGTTCCTCTAGAAGGTCACATTCATGTAACAGTTGGCTAAGTCTGAATCTAGTCTTTTGCTTGGTGAATGTGTCTTTCCCTTGGACATTTCAATATTTTTACATGAACACGATGTTTAAAAAAGTAGGTCTTCAAGATTTTTAACTTAGACAAAAATTAAGAAGACTTATTTCCGTCAGAAATTTTGTTTGCTATAAAAATTTCAAAGGAATTTAATGGCTTATTTTGCATCATGCTAAGTGTTTCACAAAAGATCTGAAGGGTCATTTGTTTCAAAATTTTTGTGGTAAAGGGAACTTTCCCTTTGAGCATTTTTCCTGCACAAAAATCTTGAAAAAAGTAATTTGTTTTAGAAAAGGTGCAAAGTCCTATTTATTTTGGACTTTTTATTTGTGGTAAAAAGTTCAAAGGGCACTTACCCTTCGAGCATTTTTCCCACACAAAAATCCTAAAAGAATTCTAAGGACTTATTTAATTTATCCAAAGTGTTTACAAAAATTTTGAAGTATTATTCTTTTAGGCATTTTGTCCACACAAAAATCCCAAAGGGCTAATTTTTTTGGGCATTTTGTCTGCATAAAAATCCTGAAGGGTCATTCTGCCTTTGTAAAATTTTTGAAGGGTCATTTCATTTGGGCATTTTTCCCTTGAAATTTTTTTGAAGGACACTTGCAAAAGGGTCATTTTTCCTTTGAAAAATATATGAAGGATCATTTCCTTCGGGCATTTTTCCCTTACCAAATCCCTGAAGGGAACTTTCAAAAAGTCCAAAGGATAAGTCTGGAGGGTGAAGGATACTTTCAATAAGTCTAAAGGACACTTTTAAGAGATCTAAAGGGCCATTAAAAAAGGCCAAAGGGAAATTCTGTAGGGTAAGTTCCCTTGACAAAACTTCCAAAGGGTATGTTCAAAGGGCCTAAAAGGTACTTTTTAGCAAAGTTACTAAAGAGCAAAAGTCCTATTTATTTTGGAAATTTTACCCATGCAAAATGTTTGAAAGAATTGCATTTCTTTGAGAAAAGCACCAAGTTCAATTTTTGTGGGGAAATTATTATGGAAAAAATGTTTGAAATAATTGTCCTGATGAAGATAAAAAGAGCTTAGTCTCAATTCTTTTAGCAAGAGTGCAAAGGTCTAATTCCTTTGATAGAAGTGTAAAGGTCTAATTCCTTTTGGGAAATTATATTAGAAAAAATGCCTGAAACAATTATTCTAATGAAGGGAAAAATCTAAAGGCTAAATTATTTTAGAGATCTTGCCCATGCAAAATTTTTAATAAATTTCAATTCTTGAGGGAAAAGTGTGAAGTCAAAATCCTTTAGGGAAATTGTCTCAAAAATTTTGTTGAAAATAATTATCCTAACAAAATGCTCAAAAAAATTATTACAAGATAATTTTGCCAAAGAAAATCCCAAAGTAGAAGTGTTGAGGATAAATAAAAGCCAAAGATAAAGAATCCAAAGGAAAAGGTGTGAGAAGCAAACAAGGTTGCCAAAGACAAAGAATCAAACCAAATTATTATTGAACAAAGTCCCTAAAGAAATTTTTGAATTACAGGTATGATGGTTTCATAGACATCTTTTGACAGGTTCATGGATGCCAACTATAAGCTATAGGGACTAACCATTGGGATTCAAATGTTCCAAGATGGTTGTGTGAGCATTAACTTTAGAATTCATGAAGTAGATGTTTATTTTCAAATGGAGGCAGATCTAATCATACACATTTGCATGGAGTATGATGATCTAATGATGTGTGATCAAAGTTGAAGAGTCAAAGGAACATAGGAAGCCCATGGGGTTACCAAGTGGCACATCTTTAGGGCCAAGAACAAGAAATATCCAATGACACCCCACCCCTTAGATCATGATCTAATGGAGTGTGTTTGATTAGGCAATTGAGATCATATGGTGTGAGTTCAAAATCAAAAGGTTAAGCTTGTGGGGCATGATAAGGGTCAATCATGTGCTTGTCAATCGATGGTACATGATTAAGTGTACACACTTAAATTGATAGGGTACATTAAGTTAAGGTTTCAAATCAACACCAAAGTGAATGTAGTGATGACATGCATTATAATCATGCTATATAAAGTATTGAATAGACAATGGTATTTGATACTTTGGGTCAAAATCCAGTAACATGTATTGATCTGAACTAGCAAGATCTAATAGTGTGAGCTAAGACATATATTTCAAAGGGCCCAAATTGCATGAAGAAGTGACAAGTGTCTAGACTAGAGATGATTAATTGACTTAGTCACTCTTAAATCCCATAGATGCCTAGTTGGATCCAATGTGGCATGCCAAATATTGGTATGTGGAAATATTTGTTCTTAAAGATAAACTTGATAGATCTTTCCTAGTGAGATAATGAGTTGAAGCACGAAATAAGGTCCATGAGCTATTTCAAAGTGAATATTTCCAATCATGATCATGGATCATTTTTTATTTCATGTTAGAAATAGATCATTCCCAAGCCATCATTACAAGAATAGTTTGTTCCATGGTGTACACAAAAATTATGGAAATTGTTCGAGAGGTTCCAAATATGCAGGTAACCATTCACTAGGATCTTTAGGAAATTGAACATAGTAACAAAGTTTTTTCAACCTTTACCATGTAATTCACCTTTCAAGGAGGTGTAAATGGGTATCTTTAGGTGGTTTAACTTGAGGATAAAGTTTGTTTGACTCATCAAATGTTTTTCTCCCTCTAGCTATGCAAGTAAGTAGTCAAGATCATTTTTAGGTAGTTGAAAGTCCTCATAATTCCTTGTAGAGGTAGTTAAAAAATTATTTTTATTGAAAATGGATGAAAATCTTAGGTGTATCATAAGGCATTTTTCAGCTGGGAGTATCTTGATGGGACTAGAAAATTTTGTTATGAATTTTTTTCAAATTTTAGCCCATAGTCCCAGATTTAGGAAGGATTGAAAATGTATAAATCGGGATTTTATCCTTTATTCAAAGGTTTCTATTGGTTATTGGTTATTATAGGTCACTATTTTAGGTATCTATTTTCCCTAAGTCTAAGTTCTACAAATTGTTTTGGGATCAACTATTGTGCATAGATCTTGACTCTCTTGCTAAGGTGGTTACATCTATATAACCATTAGCAAGCTTTGAGAGCATGTTTACATCTCCCTTGTCAAAATAGAAATCTCACCATGCTTGTCCCCATGGTAGCATTTTGAAGTGTTGATGTTTGTAATATTTATTTTCAAGTCATTAAAAATATTTGTGGTTCTTTATTATATCTTGTTAATGAAATTCAATGATATGTTTTACAAGTTCTATTGATTGGATATTTGGGTTTGTGTTCATTATTGGTTATCGTTCTGAGCATTTACCTAGGTTATAAATCCCTCTCTATAGTTATATTTGAAAATGTGTTGTTGAATACCTTTTAAGGGCACCATGGGTTCACAAATTTAATATGAGCAAGTATTTTAGATTATAGTTTCAATGTATGTTCAAGTCTCTTAGGGATCATTTGGTGTTTACCATTATCTTGAATTTGATTTTTTTTACATCTTTGATAAGTAATATCATCATGAAATTTTTATAGATACCCCACTATTTAGAAAACACCGACATGGTACGCTCTTTTTTAATCATCTAACTTATCATACTTTATTCTATCCTATAAGTAATACACCCTTTGCATATTGGTATTATTTGTTTTGCAAATGCATAAAAATCTCACTTATCTAAAATGTGTTTGCAGTTTGTGCTTCAAATCCTAGCATTGCATTCTTTTATTTAACAATTTTGTTATTGAATATTCTTCAAAATGAAGATTGCAGTCATAATTTCATCTATATTTAGTAGCTTGTGTATGACTTAGAGAATTTATGCATTTTGTGTGACAACCCTTCATGGATGAAGTGTCTAAACCTGGTTATACTTTGTTTATATTTTTTCCTTATGCCAAGATTCCCCATAGAGATTAAATTGAAAAATCTCTCCATGTGAGTAAGTTACCCCATAGGTCCTCTCACCTTGGTTCAAGAAAAGACAAAAGTAGCAGGGAGCTAATGATACCCGTTGTAGGTGCCTCTCAGTCATTTTTTGCATTTAATCTGATCTTGATGCTAAACCCTTCCCCATCTAAAATGACATTCTAGTGGGGTTTCCATCATTGTTTGACATTTTGCTTTAAGTGTGAAAGGTTGAGTGTACAAGTTATATGATTAGGAACCAATAAGTACCCCATGGATATAGTGTTATGACATTGACTACAATAAGGCCTTCCTATAATAGAAGGCTGATCTTACATAGGGCTTTATAGATGGCATTATCAAGGACTTAAATTACTATCAAGGGGTTATAGAGGGATTGAGGGCTGTAGACATCATTTGGAGACCTTATCTGAGATTTCCTATGTGGACTAGGGTAGAGGCTAAGCTAACCAAGATATGAATGAAGTGTTGGGTGATAGGTAAGAGAATAGAGTACCTAAAGTAACTCCATTTTGGATGAGTGTAAAGGTAGTTCAATCTAGTGTAAGACATTATATGGGCCTTACATATATATAGGGGAGATGAGACAGAATAGGAGCTATCAAGACCAGTCACTAGAGATGTCTTGGTAGAGGATTAGGTACTGATAGGTGATGATGTAAAGGATACATGTTTCTCTCTTACATATATAACAAAGTGGGCTGAGTAGTAAGCCATTAGGTAGGATAGGGTAGTGCATCTACACTAGAGAGGAGGAGATGAGGAGATGGATGAGGTGGAGGAGGAGGCCAAGGAGGAGATTGAAAATTAGGAGGATGGGGGAGAGGAGGAGATAGATGTAGTAAAGCTCATCATAGAGAGGGATACACTAAGGACACAATATATTACCTTATAGGGATAACTAGTTATAGCATAGGGGGACCCAATCATAGTGTAGATTGAGTGGGATACCCTTTAGACTTGATTAGATACATTATATGTGGGGTTTGAATCTTTTTAGATGAGTCATGATATGGTGGTGGAAGAGAAAGATTGCTATAGGGCCAATAGGAACATTTTGAGGATGAAATAGGGAGAGAAATTTCTCAGTGCATATTATTATAGAGGTGGTGGTGCTGAGCACTAGACATGCAAGGACCATGAGCATCACACTATATATGGAGCTAGAAATGGAGATGAGATACTATGAGTAGATCATTCTAGATCAGCTTTCAGAGACTCGACACTATGTTACCCATATATCTAGACAAGGCAAGTCCTCTAGGTGCATGCAAACAAGGTTAGTGAGCATAGGGATCATCTCTTAGAGGAGAGATAGGGATAAGGACAAACATGGAGATGGGAGTGGAGCCTTTTGAGTATTCACTTGAGAAGTATATCCTTTATAGAGTAGACCATGCATGTATTTATATTCATTGTGATGGCCAGAGAGCTATAGAGATGTATATAAATACTTTGATGCACATTGATCATTTGATATATTTATTTCATGATTATGGATTATGTTGTTGTTGTGGATTTTATTATGGATTATGAATGTTCATGGATTATGATTATGTATTATCGATGTTCATGGATTATGCTTATGTAGATTTTTACATTATATGGATTATTTGATTATGGATTTAGATGATGTGATTTATTATAATTGATTATACGTGATGGATTTATATTTAAAATGTTTATGGATTATGAAAATTATAGCTTTGAGTTAGATCATGGGATTATGAATTTAAATGTGATGTAATGGGATTATTTGATTATGGATTCAAATGGTATAAAATGTTTTATGGATCATGATTATATTACAATGTATGTGTTTTTAATATATGGATTAATGATTAAAATGTTTATGATTAATATGTATATGACATTAATTATATGATTATGGATGTATATTGATTATTTGATTATCGATTACAAATTTTATGTGATGTGATTATAGATTATGGATTTAAAACATTAAAATGTCTTAAATTATGATTTGGGTTTATGATTATGGACTTTGGATTAAATTATGGATTATGATTAATTATTATTATGGATGCAATCTATAACTTACTACTTTTTTGTTTATATATATGTGAATTAATGGATTCGGAAATATAGGTGGGAAAATTTGTAATTGATTTATTTCATAAAGGGATTATTTATTGGCTCATACCATGACCTAAGAAAACCACTTGAAAGAAATGTGTATGCACCCTTAAACCAATTGTTAATAACAATCCTAACAACTTTAGGTAAACTAATTTTAGGATCTAAGGATTTGATTTTAGGATTTGATAGAAAGTGGATTATTAAGAAAAATATGTTTCCATTTTTCATACCCAAAGCTAAGGGTCAAACCTAGAATCCTTTTATGTTAATCCACATAGACTGACCAATGTGGGAAGTCTAATAAATTTAAAGAAATTTGATCAATGCAGGAAGATTTCTTGGGATGTTTTATACATGATATCCATCCTTATATGGAGTGGTCTATATTTCTATATATGCTTTATTTAAAGCAACTATCCTTCAAGAGAGTAGTCTGTGCTTTTGATATTTTTTTTATTGTTATAGATTTTGTGGATTTACATAGCTATCCTTCAAGGGAGCAGTCTATTAATTTTTATTTATCATTTGTAGATGCTTCAATTTTTGTTTTATGATCCCAATATTATTATGGATTGGCATTAGGTAGGATAATTTCCCAAAGCTTTGATACATAAAATAAAACATTCATTCTTAAAATGAATTAGTGATAAAGAAGGATTTAAGGGAATACTAATTTGGATCTCCTTCACATTATAGGTAAAGATTAACTAATTAGAACATGATAAGAATAGAGTTGGGGTATTCATATTCAAGGTTAGAAATGGGAAATGCTACTAGATAACCACATATATCTATATATCATTATTTGGTATAAGAATAATAGGGATATGAAACCTAGAAATTGAACCAGGTAGACAAAAGTGATTAATATTTATTAGCAATAGAAAATATTCATATGTAATGCATTAAGAGGTTCTCATTCTAATTTTCCATCAAGAGAGGCCAAGAGATATGCCTTGGATCCATACTTATGGGTGATAATATATGGTTTAAACCAATTCAGAATAAATTTTCCCCTTTTGTTTTTTTATATTAGTTACATGTTGATTTTATTGTAATACAAGGTCATCAATATTAAATTAGAATTATTTTATATTTTTATTATAGGCCACTTTATTTGTTCTTGATATACATGTAAATTGTCAAGGGCAGTTGAGCAATGCTCATCTAAGAGTTAAAACTTGGCTAATCATTCCTAACAAAATTTATCCTCATAAATGATATCTTTTAGGGAGATGTAAAGGGAAGGAATTTGAACCTTGAGAGGAAATACAACTTTAAGACCATAGACTAGAGAGAAAAGAGTAGCATCTGAAGGGTTTTGAATAAGGCAAAGGGAACATAAAGATGTCAATTCTTTCTTGTTTCATTAACAACTTTGGCTAGGATCCTGAAAAGTGTTTTATTGGATGCCTTAGCCTATCCATTAGCTTGAGAATAGTACGGCATGGAAAATCTGAGCTTAATGCTAAAATAATCACATAGCTCTTAAACCTTTTTTTTCTTAAAATATTTTTTATTATCTGTGATGATATTATGAGGGATACTGAAGCGATAAATAATGTGTTGACTTATGAATTCAATGATTTTATCTGATTTGGTCAAGATAAGGGGCTATCCTCCACCCACATAGTAATATAATAAATTTTGGTGATGATATACCCATGATGCTTAGATGATTTATGATTAATTTGACCTATAAGATTGATCCCCACTGGGAAAAAGGCCAAAATTCTTAAGCTACCTACAATGATTGAATAAGGATGTGGGATAGGTTGGAATGTTGCCAACACTTGATGCATTTATTAATGTATTCATAATATTCATAATTTAAGGTGGGAAAATAATATCCCAATAATAAGATTCTCTTAGTGATTGTGTGACCACTAAAATGTCCACCACACAACCCATCATGAGCTTCTTTGATAGCTAGGATAGCTTCATGATTCTAGAGACAAAAAAGAAGGATACCATCAAAACCATGCTTATAAAGAACACCCCATAGTATGAAAAAATGGGTGACATGATGATTAGAATATTTCTTGCCATTTATAGATAGATATTAAGGAGTAATCCCCCTAGTTAGGTAATCATATGTCTATGCATACCAAAGAACTGATGGATTTTATTCCATGCTATGGATGGAAGGAAGGCCAATTTTGGTAAAATAAGGTTCATTAATCCTATGAAAAAGGAAAAAAAAACTTAGATTCTTGAGAAAAATATAGGATAAATGAGGCTAAAGAAGCCATGGTATCCACAAGATTATTAGTTGATCGAGGATTAGTTTGGATAACTTAATGCTTGAAAGTGGATAGAAACTGATCAACCAATGTCTTATAATTTTGAACAGTATCATTCTTACATTGATAGATGCCCTTAATTTGATTGATCACAAGTTTAGAATCACCATAGATATTGAGTGTCTTAATACCCAAGGCTAAGGTAATTTGGAGGCCTATGATTAAAGTCGCATACTCTGCCATATTATTAGTGTAGTCAAAATCAATCTTAAAAGATAGAGGGATAGTTGTCCCCCTAAGAAGGATTATGATAATTCTATCTCCCCACCATGCTCACATTTGGATCCATCAAATAATGAAGTCATTTGATATTGTGGATTTATTTGAGACATGGAGGATATAGATTCATCTGTGAAATCATAGTTAATTGGTTGATTATCAGAAAGAGGTACTTTAACAAGTTGATCAACAATGATTTAACCTTTAAATAATTTTTGATGGGTAAACTATAAATCAATTTTTTCTAAAATAATAATCCATTTTTCCATTTTATAATTCTAATAAGGCTTAGAGTGCATAAACTCTAGTGGATCAGTGTTCATGATGATATAAGATTTATGATTGAGCAAATAATGTTCTATCTTAGTACTTACAAAGACCAGAGCTAGGCACAACTTCTCTATATGATAATAATGTATCTCATACTCAACAAGTGTGTGATTGATATAGTAAAATACCTATTCTTTGTGTTGTTAATCATGATGGGCAAGCATGGATCCAAGGGCATGGTTAGTAGTAGAAATATATAAGAAGAATAGTTATCCTTATTTTAGAGGGGTGAGAACTGGTGCTGAGAGATTGTAGCTATTAAGAGATTTGAAAGCCTCCTGACAACTAGAGTCCCACTTAAAATAGATATCCTTAGAAGGTTATGGAATGGTTGATAATGATTAGATAACTAAGAAATAAAATTATGGATAGATTACAATTTACCTTACAAAATATGTAGCTAATTAAGATTGGATGGGGGTGGAATTTATAAGATGGTTTTGATTTTGGAAAGGTTGATTTCTATCCCATGGATAGAGAAAATAAATCATAGAATATTACCTTTTAATACTCCAAACATGTATTTTTTGGAATTTAAATAGACACAAAATTTAATTGAGTGAAGATAACCTTTAGGATTGAAAGGTGGTCTTTTCATAATTTTGATATACCAAGTAGGTCATCCACATAATCCTCCAAAATTTTATTGATGATATCATGGAAGATGTATGTCATCACTCTTTGATAAGTGGCTCCTATATTCTTTAGGCTAAAAGGCATAAGTTTATAATAGAAGGTCCCCCAAAGAGGTGACAAGGATCTGATTATATCTAGAGAAACCATCCATAAGTGACAAAATGTCATGTCTAGTGGTTAAATCTACTAACTTATCAATATTAGGGAGAGGTAAATCATCCTTTGGATAAGTGAGATTAAGGTCTTGAAAGTCAATATAAAGGCATAGTCCTGCTATAGGTTTGGTGATAGGGATTATGTTAGATACCCATTGAGGTTAATAGATAGGCTAGATAAAATTAATAGATAAAAGATGTTGTAACTCTTATTTGACTAAGAGAGAAATGTGAGGAAGCTTCTTTTGGATCTTTTGATTTACAGGTTTAGCATAAGAGAATGTGATAATATTATGGATGATGATGGTAGGATTGATACTAGATATATCACTATAAGACCAAATGAATGCTTTACTATGATCTATTAGAAATGTAGTGAAATCTTGGTACTCTATGGAATTTAAGGATTTAATAACCTTAAATATTCATGAAGTCTCATGGGATCCTATGTTAATGTTAATGGTGGCCTCATTTAATAGACTAGAGGTTTCAGATGGAAGGGATTTATGTATATGGGAGTTCTCTTTACTTAAATGAGTTGAGATCAACTCGTCATCATAGTACTAAAGAATTGGGATGGTGGGATAATCCTACCCTATTAGGTTTGGGCAGGATAGATGAATGGTTTAGAACTCTCCATCATGGTGATAGATAAAAGGTTTATAGTCATGGAGTTAGATAAAAAAATGTTTGGAGGAATGGACATAACATCATCATTCGAAAAAGGGGTAATAGATGGAAAGGATGGTGTATCCTCTTCAAGGATGAGAAGGAGAGAAATCTATTGGGTGGATTTGGGATTTTTGATAAAATTAAGGTTGTGTTATTCATGGGGTTTTCTAAAGACTCCCAATGCAACCTTTTGTTTCCCCCATTTATAATTTCCTATACCAAAACCTTTCAAGGCACATTATTATAGGTATGTCTCTATGAAATGGGATTTATCAAGGAATGATAATTTTAAGCTAAATGGTTTGGCATAGATCTGGTTAGAAAGGACTGAAGAAGGCTGGTCAAATCCCCCATAGATCAAATGGGTATAAAGAAAAGGTAAACCAAAGGGAATAAATTTCCCCAAATTTGAACAAATAATCCCATTTTTTATTTGGGCATCCATATTCCTATAGCGTAGGGAGAGTATTGAGTGTCAATAACTAATAATATCCAATTGAAGGCTAATAACATGTAAAACCAATGGACTCCTTACCAATTCTTGATGTAGGGATTGTTGTATTAGTGGATGCTTCATTGGATGATGATGGGGTATCACTTTATAATAGTATTATGACATCATTAGGGTGAAGGGTGAGGTTAAAATATTTCAATGGATGAGGATCAGTAGGGACATTATGGATTTTCCCTTCATGTACAAACTTAATGCATTGATATAAGGTAGAGGGGATTTAAAGAATAGTGCATATCCAAGGATATCCTATGAGAATGTTGTATTGGATTTACCCTTAAATTACATAAAACAATTTAGGGAGAACATGCATGCCTACTTGAATATGAAGGACTACCATTCCTAATGTAGGGTGATGGTATCCTTAAAGACTCATAGAATGACAGGGGATTGGGTTACAACTATTTTAGATAACTTTAGTTGTTTAAATGAATGAGAGGAGATGATTTTTATATTTGAGCTATTATCAATAATGACTCATTTGATTTGAGTTTGATCAATCTAAGCAGTGATAAATAGTACAAAATCTTGGTCACTGGGTTGTAAGGGTGGTATTTATGAATCATGAAATGTTATGGATAAGGGTTTCTATAATGATAAAATAAAAGTTGATAAAGGCTGGGGTTCATCAAATTATATCTCAGTGGGCCATAAGGATTATATCATGGCATCATAGTGATATAGAGAATTATGGATAAGTTCGTATATGGACATCTTGACTAGAAGCTAATGAAGCTAATTTAAAAAATATATCTATATGAGTTTTGAAGCATTGTTATTTCATGCCTTTCCTAATAGAAACTTTAATTTTAGGAGTAGGCATTGTTGGACTATTTGTGGTAGGAACTAGTTCTCTAGCAATAATTACTTTGGCAATTTTCATGGTTGTGGGTCTTATGGCCTTGGGCTTGAGATCATGTAGTTACGTAAGCTACATATATTTGAAATAGAGGGGGATTGATTATGTTCTCATATTCATCCACATATAAAGGGAGAGATTGATACTAGGCTCTATCGAAGGTTTTATCCTATTTTATAGCTCATTCTGGTACTATTGGTGTTAATGTGTTACTTCCTGAATTGGATGTAACCCTAGTAATTTATCTATAGGGATGGTTATGATCTAATTATTCTATTCAGATATCATCTTCCTATAATAGGTTTCAAACTATGACCTTTAATGAATTGCAACTTTTTATATCATGACCTCCTATACGATAATATGCAGATGTCCTATTTTTTCTATACCATGTTATTTTTTGAATATGAGGGTTGACAAGCTTTATAGGTGGTTGAGTGATTAAGGAGGTTTGGAGACACTGATCTAGGATATTAGAATAAGATCCTTTTAATTGATCTTGAATAGGATTTTCGATCCTCTAAAGTATTGATAGGGAAGAGGTATGTGACGTCAAACCTTGTCCTTTTGAACTAGCTATTTGAATGGTCCATATTATAGGTACTTTATGTTTAGGATAAGTCCTTACACCTAAACCTTATGGATAATAGGGGTTTAATGGGTTATGTATTGGCATGAACATAGTGGTAATATCCCATTATGATGGTACATGTGCTTTAGTGGAGGATTCTATAATGGTATATTTTAGTTTGGTTGAAGGATGGGGTCCTAGTATAGATGCTCTTATCCAAATACATGGAAGTGGTGCTTTTCCTCTTTGAATATACTAAGGGGTAATGGGGATGTCCTCTTTATGGATTTTTATCCTACTATGAGGATACTATAAATATTTTCCCCTTGGGGTCCCAAGGTTTTTATTTTTGACATCTTTGGCTTTTCCCTTGTTTTTTCTAGGATTTAATGTCTCTCGAGCATTGGGGGGAACTGTCTTGAGCTAGTTTGAGGTAATGTAATAGTCTCTTCAAGAAGTAATAAGCTATTGGTAATGGGTATGATAGTTACATGTATGGAAATGATGTGAGGAATAATATGTGCATCTTATAGAATGTCTAAGAAAACCTTTTACTTGATAGTCTTTTCCTCTTTCAGTTCTTGAGTGTTTTTAGATATGGTTTCCTTGAGTGGATCCCAAACCATAAGATATGGAAAAATAGAGGAATTATTCAACATGTATACATTTAATTTTTATGGTTTAAAAGTGTCTCCTATAAGGAGATGAAGGATAGGAGTACTATAAACTTATTTAGACATAAGGTGGTTATGGATTGTATTAATTACATGAGTTTCATGTTCTGACATGGATCCTGAATTAGCTTGCATAGAATTTGATGTGGAAGCATGATTATGGAATGGCTACTTGAATATATCTAGATATTTATTTATGAATGCATTAGGATTATCTACTTATAATTTCCCTTGATCGATAAGATTGTGCACTAGGCCCTTGAAATAATGACATATACTGATGTCATGGCCTATTATGTGGTGAAAGTTACAAAATTTAGTTTCCATAAACTAACTAGGTTTGAGATGAGAATAATTGAGAGGTATTACCAGAGGAATCTTGATGAGAGATGAATTTAATATTTTATATAAGATAGATGCATAAGATTATCCTAAAGGTGTATATTGTCATAGGGAAGACCGTGCCAATAGATTTTGAGAATGTGCCTATGAGTTAAAGGGATTAGATTTGTTTTTAGTTTGTGGTGGTGATGATTTTAAAATGGTGGCAATGGCATCTCCTTTGTCTTATTTATATTGCTATTAGTCCCTTTAGAGGGACCAAATTTTAAGTTTTTATTTCTCAATTTAACCTTCCCTTCTTTTAGGGCCTTAATTAATAGTTTATGGGCCATTAAAAAGGCCTCATCAAAGGTTTTAAAAAATTAAACTCATAACGTCAATGAGATGTGTTTAGCACATGCTCTCTCAATTAAATAAATTAGCTTGGGTTGTAGAAGGGGGGAGGTGAGTTTAATGATGAGACTTCTCCATCTAACCATAAATTCAATGATATATTTATCATCAAACTATCAAATGGTATAGAGGTTATTAATAACGACTTTCTTGAAATATTGATATAAAAGTGTTCTATAGATATTTGAGCTAGCTACCTAAAGGAGAAGAGGGAATGTTGTGGGATTGATCTATACCAATTTAGGGCAAGTCCAACTGATGAGATAGGAAAGATCCTAAGAATAAGTGCATCATCATGTGATATAAGGTAGCAAGCAGGTTTGAATTATCAAAGGTACTATTGAGGATCGTCCTTGTTTTAAACTTTGTAAACTTTATAAGTTTCCACTATGGAGGATAAGGCCTAATAGGAAATTCTAGGTTAATAGGATCATTACATATTTGCTCGTAGGTGAGCATGTTCTTCTACCTAGAGGTAGAGGCTTCCAAATAAGCCATCTTGTTCATAAGGATGATAATAAGATTTGGTTGTGTGTTGTATTGAGGGACTCCTCCCAAAATGTTCTATTATGGGATTTGATGCAGAGGAAGCTAAGTGGAAAAGCCCTAAGATAAGGGATAACCAACTGATGTGGTCATGATTGGTTGAGAGGCCACCACATACTATGAGGCTTGTAAGGGGATGTAAATTGACCTTATAGCTTACATAGGTGATATGTATTGGGTGGTCAAGGGGACATACTATTGAGGTAGTTGAAGTATAGGAGCTTGTTGTAATGGCTACATCTAGGTACTTGAGGGTACACTAGTTTGGATAGGTGGAAGGTTTGTTGGGACCAAGATGACTATGTTCTAAAATGATGTGGTAATAGGTTGAGTAGTTTTAGACTAAGGCACAATAACATTCAAAGTTTGGGTAATGGTTGTGGATGGGGCACTAGACATCACTAGAGATGGATTGCCTAAGGGTTGCATAGTAGTAGTGTTAGAACTAGTTAGAGGAGGATTATTATGTGAATATACCATAATGGTGGTAGAACCCTCACCTCACTCTAAAGGTATATTGTATGGGTTACTAGAGAACTATGTATGAGAAAAAAAGGGATGCATATGGCTTGAGAGCTAAGATAATGAAGTGCCATGGGGTAGCTATCTAATATAGTGGCAAATTTAGGATCATTCTAGGTATATTACTAAGGAATGCCTTCCCCTATGGACTTAGGGGAAGTAGGAGGGCTAGGATAATTCTCCATGGATGAGGACAAATTTGGGGGTTGGGTTTTCTTCTATGAATATTATCACATCAAAACCATGTAGAGATAAAGTAAAAAGCAAGAAAAAACAAAAAAAAAACACAAAATATTCTTTTTGATTATCTTGTATTTAGTGAAGATGAAAATAAACACATGCTAAAGATGTACCTAAAAAGATTTTACTTTTTAACTTTAAAGTGTGATAAAATAAGTGAAAAGGATATCAAGGGTCCTAAGAAGTTGTAATTTAAGGATGATCTTAGGTTTGTTTAGGTGCAAAGATATTTTTTTACTAGGATTGATACTTGGCCTAGTATTGGGGCCTACCCCCTCACTTCAAACACCATAGTGTAAGGGTTAAAGGTGCTTAGCTAGAATATATCAAAAGACTAGGGTTTATACTTAGCTAGAGTACTGAGTTGGTTCTCCCCTTGGTCGTGAAATCCAAGTGGGATAAAAAAGAAGAAGGTTACCTCTGGTGATGAAATCCCAGTTAATTCACTTATGTCAATGTTTTGATGAATTTGATATAAACGTGATTTAGTTTGTGTGTGATAGAAGTGATAACTATGATAAATTCACTACCTAGATTATTTTATATGAATCAACTAAGGAAAATGGATGCAGATTATTTTTAACTTTTTAAAAAGGAGAGAAAAAACAATTTTAGATTTTATTTAAATGAATACAATAAACAAAATAAAGGGAGAGAAAGATAAATTTAGAATGAATTTTAATAAGAAAAGTGAGACCTTAGGGGTCCCATCAGACATGCCAAAATGTTTAAGTAGTTTTTCATTTTCTTTTTAATTTAAATATTACTTACTAAAAACTCAAATAAAAATAGGGTTAATGGTGAATGCCTATGGATTAGAATATGTTTCACGCTTCTTTGAATCTAAAAACTATGAGAGATTATTTTTGGTTAGGAAGAATAACCTACACATATGTAAACACTTGACAAAAATGGATTAATAATAGAGATGGGTGGACTACTTGATACAAGATTAGCTCCAAGAGGTGGTACACTTTTTTAGAGAGATGTTAGTCCTCTATTTATGCAATTAAGTGGATACAGAGCATATGAAATTATAATATATAAAAGATATGATAATAATGCTAATTAAGATTCAATCTTTGATTACGCTATCAATATAAATGAAATATTCCTCCTAGTAAGCTGAAGCAAAGTTTATATCATCCTATATAATAACTAGTTGGTCTTTAGTGGATTTAAGAGAGGGTGAATAAATTATTGCATAAAGAGATAACACACACAATATATATCACTCTGATTAGTAAACAAGATTTAGGAAACTATGGGGAAATTATTGATACTAATTACATCATATACTAAGCCTAGTAGAGTCATCTACAAATAAAGGCCATATTTAAATAATAGTGAATTAGTAAAGGAATATAGATAGGGGTCTAGGATTAAGGTCTCATGTTCTCTAGATTAAACATAGTAGATCGATGCCAATCTTTATAGGATCGATGTTGATCTATAAAATTGGTGTCGATTTAAAATGAATTAGTGTCAATTCTCTTTGTGACTAAGTATAATAAAGATAGAGAATAAATGAGATAGAATGGAAAATAGAGACTGATAAATAGATATAAAGGGATGTAAATTATATTCTAAGGATTATTTAAATAGATAATCACATAAAAATTGATAAAAAATGATATAAATAAAACATGATGACTTACATTCAATGTATTTGATATCAAAATGAAATTTGTCCACAAACATAGGTAGTTTCTCAGGATTGACAGAGGGCATGGATTGAATACAATTAAATTCCAATAGAGTGTCATTAAGGATGTCACTAATTCTCTAAGAAATCTTGCAACAATTTAAGGCTCTAATTTTTTGGGTCATGATAGCAAAGGCTAGCTAGGTATTTAAGGATCGATGTCGATCTAGAGAATTGGTATTGTTTGTAGGTAAATCAACATTGATTCACCTAATTTGGTGCCTTTATTTCAATCATAGATAAAAATGTCTTGAATATGCATGAAGATGTTGGTAACAAACTCATATGGGGGTAACGTGGTTGAGGGGTAGATTCCTAGTGTTATAAATGGATTTAGGATGTTAGGGGGTAGAAAGGCAATAGTAAAGGTCACTTACTGAGGTAGTAAATGGTAAATATACTAAACCTTAGGATAAGGATTATTTAGGAGATTAAATAAAAATAAGGAACTATGACACCTAATTAATCAACCATAAGGTACAAAATTATAGTGTTTATAAGTCCACCTAATCTTACTACCTATAAATGCTCCTAATATACATCTCCCATCACTTCTTGTAGCTATTCTAAGAATGGTGGAACTTGATCCCACATAGTGAATCATGTCCACACTTAAAAACATAGGTTCACCTTATTATTTATTATTACATATCCACCTAATTTTTCTTAACCTAATTCTTATCTAGGTTTTAATCATCCTCAATCCTCAATGATCTATACCAATTATTTAGGATCAATAATGATTGAGGTATAATTAGTGCTAATTATTGGGAAATCACTGTCGATTCTAAAATATTGACATTGATCCTTACACACCTCACATTTAAAAATCTACCTAAACCTCAAAAAATCTAAAACAAATATAACACTATATTTTATCTACTCACTTAATCTAATTTATAAAACATTATCAAATATTTTACAAAAATCTTGAAAAATAAACTAGAAACTATATCTAAAATGAAAAAAAGCCAAAAAAATCAAAACTCAAAACAAAAAATTTACCCCTACCTCATCGTGTGATCATCATTACCATCATTGACCACTCCCACTAGCCTCTATCTTTTATACTTAACTAAAATGTGTAGATAGGCATCAATTATTCTCTATTACACACATATTCTCGATTCATAAATGAGTTCCCAATGTGTCAGGGATCTTATTTATATCCCTCTAAGATTGACATTAATTATATTATGATTGACATTGGTTATCTATAATTAATATTAATCCATTAGATCAATGTCAATTCTCTTTTCACTAGTAAAATTTTTGCATCCTTATAATCTTGTCCTAAGGCCACTTAAGTTTTATTTTTTTACATCTACCCCATTCTTTGTTACCCAACATTAATATCTTGTGGATATAGATCCCCTATTAATCCCACATTATTTGAGATGTCTACATTCATTTTAGAGTCAATATCTTATGGATCTAAAAAGTATACCTCATTTTAAGATTAAATGTCTCTAGGTAGCACACACGTACCAAGAACACTAGATGATTTGGTCAGCCCATACTAGCCTTTGCCCTATTGACTACCTTCTATTGAGCTCACATATTTTTATTTATGTCAATCGATTACTTGTTTGCTTTGGGGAATTCCTATTTAGATATCCTATATCTTGTTAGTGCAGAATTGTCCTTCATGCTTATCCTTGCATCTTAGATACTCATTTACTATCTACCTATCCATTACCACCTCATTTTAAAACCTATCTCTACCTCTTCATCCTTCACCAACTCCCAATTTTAGGGGGGATACGTCCTCACATAAACTTTGGGTAATGGACCCATCCTAGTTTTTAGTTCATGGTAGGTTATCATAAACTACTTAACAAAAAGGGGCAAATGTAGACACTATGAATTTAAACTATTATAGTAGTAATAAGATATGTGTCTTACCACCTCCTCATCATTTTTTACATTTGGTAATGTATTTTTACCATTAATATATTATGTTATGTAATTAGTCTTACTAATTACTTTTTACCTAAGTAATTATTTAACCCTCCCTAAATCTAGTCAAATCTCCCCAACTTTAGTAGAATTAATTTGTTTTAACCTCTTAACAACTTTTCCCTAGCCGAACTTCATTTAAATAGCCTAAACTAAGTTTAACCTTGTGAATTGGAGTTTTTTGAATGAACTTAGTAAGATTATATTGTATTGATACTGATCCCTATGATCATAGTTGATCCTATTAGGATTAATGTTGATTTAAACTTAGACCATCCTCGAGTAGAAGGATACTAAATTCATACACTAAAATGCTAGATAAATTGCCAGTCCATTTGTTTTAGTCTATCCCCATTCATTCAAAGATTTAGAACATCCTTGTCAACATGATAATTTTATACAATACTAGAAGTATTTAAAATTTAAGTATATTTCTCATTTTAACATATTTTAATTCTTGTATTGTTTATTTATGTTATGTTTATCTCTTTTAGTCTTGTTAGATAATCATTAATTATTCTTAAATCTATTTATAATCACTTTTTAAGCCCCATCTTCAGCTTCTTTCCCACTATTAGGATTAATGATTATTCCTCACATGAATCAACATTTATTACATAATTGATATTGATTATGGGATAATCAACATTGATCCCTATGTTTTAACTTTTTGTCTACAATCTGAAGCTAGTTTAATAGTCCAAATTAATTTCAATTAGTTGTTTCTAGTCTTAAAATCACAAATCTCTTTTTGTAGATGACATTACCAGGCATTTTATGTGATGTGGTTTCCATTTATTATTTACCCATAGTCCCTCACCCACTCTTCATAGATCAAAGTAATATTTCCTTTGAGGTAGGATTTTGCATAATCAACTTTTTCCCACTCTAGAAGTAGTCACTGGACAATTATAAGTAATACAAAAAAAAGAAGATTCAACTATAGCTTATTATAATGAACAATTTGATAACATATATGCAATATATTAATTTGTTTCATTTCAATATCACATCTAAATTATCATATGTTTTATTATAATTTTTATTATTACATTATCCATTTGATTACATAAAATAGTGGATTGAAATCCTTTTAAGTGTACCACTTTTTGGAATTGATCTAAAATCATATAGTCCACTTATTTATATTATTAATCAATCCTTTTTGAGTTATCTCTTGTGTGTAGGTAATCTTTCCTAGCCAAAAAAGAGTTCCCACCTATTTGGATCAATGGTGTGCAACCTCCATCACATGTATCCCTTTAAAACCCTATATTGTAAATTATATTTTTAGTAAGTATATTTATTAATAAAATTTAATGAGAAAATATTGAAACACTAAGTGTATTTTAAATACTACACCACTATAGCCATTGAATATTTAAGGTTAAGCTTGACCACACCACATTTAAAATCATAAAATTACAAACCAAGAGTTTCAAACATAGTGTAACAAATATTATATCTTTGCCCGTATAAAATAATAATTGTTTAAATAATACATTTAAAATCCAAAGTGTTAATTAATTAAATACCAAAGTATTAATTAAATACTAAAATACATTTAAAGTCCTGACCATAACTCACTTAAACATAAGTGTTTAATAGTTATTAGTCATTTTGAACATTGCCTACAAAATATTTAAATAATACATTTAACCAAGAGTATTTCAAATACTACACTACTATAAATCCATTGAATATTTAAGGTTAAATAATATTTATCACAACAAATTTAGAAGCATTAAATTACAAAACAAGAGTGTTTCAAACATAAAGTGTAATAGATATTATTTGACATTGACATGTATAATGTCAAATAAAACAAGTGTCTTCAAACATAATAAAATGTCTTGAATAGAAATCATTGTCATTTTAAACATTATAATTTTTTTTAAAGAAACTAATAGTTTTCTTCAACATACTCTCTGCCCACTTGCTACATGCCACTACCCTCCATGAAAATACGACTCTCTTGACCTATCTATGCACCCTCCTTGATAACTCCTTCCTTAAGAAGATCCTCTATAGTAGAATTGATATTTTTAAGGTTTTCTCTCTCCTCATTCACTACATCAATATCTAGAATAAGACTTGGATCTACATCTATTTTTTCCTTCAATAAAATGTCTGGATCCATCTTGTGCTCTTTATTAATTTTCTTCAAAATGTTGTTCTATTTATTTAATAGACAAGATTTTCCTTTGATGCAATATCTGAGGTTATACTTTTGTAGTAATTTTTCAAATGGATATTAATAAATTGTGCTTATTTCTTCAAATTTTCATATTTTACCTGCTATTAAAAAATAAAATATAAGACTCAAGTATGTAAAAATTATAATAACAAGAATACATGTTATAAATGATGAAAACTTACCAAAGATTTTTCCTTCTATGCTTGGGTAATGACAACAAGGTTTATATCTCTAGCCCATTTATTGAAATGGGCCTAGGCTTATCCATTTAAAAATTTCAACCTGTTTATCATAATTCCTAAATAATTATCATTCTAAACACTATTAATAAAAATTAACCCAAATTGAGCTTGATTGAATAAAATTTCAATCTTTGAGGGTTCATTTTGAACAAGCAAAAACAAATTAACTCTTTGGGAGTGATTATGAAAATGGGAATTGATTTCTTTGATAAATGATTTTTCCCTTATCTCCTATTATTTTAAAGCATTAAACTCATCGATAACACCATCCTTTAGTTTGGAAAGTAGATTTTTTGAAACTAAATTATCCAATGGAAAATAATTTATAGAATCATGAAAAAAGTTTAAATTATTAGTGGTGGGTGGGGTAGATGGGGAAGAGGCAAAAGGCACTTATATTGAAGGCACATTATAAACTTGAAAAAAATCATGTGGATTAAATTCACCATGATTTGGAGCCCCATGTTCAATCTTGACATACTCTTCATCAATATCATTATACTACAAACATGTAAGTCCCTATATATGAGAAACACCGCCAATAGAGAAATTTGGGAATTCAGACCTTGAAATTTATAGGGTTCCTCTACTCTGTACAAGGAGGGAGATATTATTCCCTCTTCTCTGAGTCTAAATGGTTGGTAAGGTTGGTGTCATACTTATCCTCATATATGTAGGGTGATCTACAAAATAAAAATTTATTGAAAAATGGTAAATTTAAAAACATAAATTAATGCGAATTCAAAATGATATAGTTATTACATGTAGTCAGGGAGATTACCTCTTCTACTATGTTTGTCCTGGTTAGAATGACAATGGTGGTTTCAATTTCAAAAGAGTAAATTATGCATTTAATAAATTATCCAAGAAAAGAAACTTCAATTAAAAAAAGATGAAAGGTAGCAAACATTGAATGTGTTGCTATAAAGATTCCTCAACAAGAATGCCTTGAGAGTCAACTACAAAAAAAAACAAATTGATAAACTAATATGAAAAATAAATTTTTTATTAAATAATATAAGAAATAAATAATCATGAAAACTTGGGAAGAGAGCCTGAAAGCAGATATGATATCGAAGGAGGCCTTGGGCATTTAGAAATTTGGAATGAATTATATGAAGACTCCATGGACTCGATATCACTAGATCCCTTAGGGCCATGATGACCTTTCTATGCCACCTATATTATTGTGTTGTATGCATGTTTTATTATCTCTAAAAATCTAATAAATTTCACAATTTAAATAAGTATAAAGTAATAGAGCTTACTAATTTGAAATCTAAACTTACCTCATGTTCTTCTATGGACAAAGAATTAGTGGTCATTTTTGTATGGAGGGTAGTTGGAATTATTGTTTTTCATATATCATATAAGGCATCATAATACAAATCCATAATAAATTTGGAGGAATAAATGGTGGAAGTCTCATTAGAAAAATAATTTTTCAACCTATACCTAATCCTACTTGATATATACATGCACTGATCATATTTAAACCCTGATAGAGAGTGAAGAATATAGTAAATAACCCAGTAGGGAATGTCCCCTAGTCTTATAAAATAATTTTGGCTTGGAGTAAATTCACAATGGACTTTAGAAATATATTAGATATTTTATCCAATTAGATTCCCCTTCTAATTTGACTATATATAATGAAAGAAGAAAAAATGCAATTAAGACATCAAAATAAGTTAGTAACAAGAATAAAGATTTAGAAATCATAAAAAAAATATATAAATATCAATAATAAATTTAGTACTTACCATCTTGGTCGATGGCCAAGTTGTAGATAGACTCCAAATAATTTTTGTCTTCATAAAATAACATGGTTTTGTTGTTAACAAGTTTTGCAATGTAATGTGAAAGTCCTATAAAATTATGGATATCCAAAGGAAAGGTGCCAAAAGATATTAATTTTGTGTGAACCCACACAAGGAATTAGGTCTTTGTATGATCGTATCAAGCCATAAAAAATTAGAATGGTGTATTTCTGGTGTTGTAATGAGACATGTCCATGAGGCCTAAGAAATGACATGTACATATCTAATCGACATACATCTCAAGCTACTCCACTAAATTGAGGAAGTCTAGACATAATAAATTCTTTAAAATGTACTTATGGATTAAACCTACATTTATGGACTCTATAGCTATTGAAGCCATTTGGATTTAGATTTTTTATTCATCAAAATCTAAAGAAGAGAGAGTGGGATGAGAAAAAATTATGAATAAAGTGTGAAAATGAGCGCCAGTGGGGGTATTTATAGGTTACTAGGGTAATGAAGGTAACCAATTTACATGACTGGTGGTAATATATCATGTATTAGTGTCACTTTACCACATCATGGAGCATAAAAATACATGATACTACTTAATTGCACCATGTACACTTCAATCGAGGGACATTTAGTGCCACTTGACAAAAACTTATAGTTGGATGACAACAGATGGTTCTCAGTTGTATGGTGTAATGGGGTGGTGGTATGCTATTAGGTGAAAAAATGATGTTGGGTGATAACAAAAATTCCCCAATTACATGGTGTAGCTAGGTGATATCATGTGCCCCTCAATAGCATTCAAAAACTATGTGGTGGCACATGTCACCTGATAACATACTTGAATTGAGTGTATAGATGGGTGGTTGTACAAAAAAATTAAAAAGGTTTTTTTTTAGAATCCTTAGATTTACCAAGGTTACAAATCATATTAACCTAAATAAACCTAAGGGGGTTTCCAATATGGGATCTTAAAATGAACCCTATCTCTATCACATCAAAACCATTTCCAAAGATAGTTGAGCATTATATATAGAGTTTTAAAAAGCATTGTCACTTCATATTCTATCCTTTCATTATTCATAAAGGAAGGAGTCTTCATATTTTGAAGTCTATTACTATGGTCACAAAGGTCTCATAGATAAAAAAATATATGCAAAATATAAAATAGTGTAAGTCGCACAGGTGTCTATAAATTACACTATGATTTTTGGTAGCCCTATTCTACTCCCAATACTTTTTTGGACTTAAAAAATTGTCTCATCCAAAGATAAAGTCACGACAAGGTATCTAGATTTAAATCTTAAATCTTTTGATAGAGCTAAGGAAATGAAACAAAAATAAGAGTTAAGGTTATCACCCTAGGTGTTGTTTAATAGTTTTCACCTTTTTCACACTACTTAGATTCCTTTTCAGGTTTTCAACTAAGTAGAATACTAGTATACTTCCATCATAGGTTTTAAATAGACCAAACTAATTAAGTGGCTACCCTTTTTAAGTTTTTAACTAGCTTGGTCCACTCCTAATGCTTAAGGCCATCCTATAAAATTATGAAAAAACTTGTGAAAACTACAAAATTTGAATTGATAGTACCTATTGAATAGGTGGTGGCATGATCTGAGTTGGATGTGTATAAGGTTGTTATGATGATGGTTCTACTTGAGTTGTGAATAAATTACTTAGTTCCATATAATTTTTTAGTTGAGGTTTTTTTGGATATTGAATTATTGGCTACAAACTTTTGGCAGTCTTCCTTTGCTAGGGTACCTAGTGTATTTATTTTTGAGGGATGAATTGAGGCTCAAAAACAAGTTATGTAGTGGAGTGATCAAACTAGAACAAATCTTGTTTAATTATTTTCTAGTCAATAAAAACTTTCTAAACCATAGTGAACAATATGCATAATGGGACTTGAATCACCATTAGATTATGAATATCCTCATCTTCTAAAATAGTGGTGAGTTCCCTAGAATTTCACACTTTAATATGGATGTTTTAGGATAGCTTATCCAACCAATCCATATGCCTCTACATTTGAATTCCAGTAATTGAACTGTGTAGAATATCATTTTTCCAATTCTTTAGTTTTTTCATGACATTGTCTCATGAATAAATAAACTATTTGAGTGTTTTATTGACTTATTCAAAGTTATTTGAATGATCTTCCTTCACATATTTCACTTTGTAAGCCCTATCAAACTTTGGCTTAACTTTAGACAATGAGTTGGTAAGTGGTCACTTCCAACTCAACATGCCCTATGATATTTATTTGGTTTGGAGTAAAGATTTATCCAAAAATTGTTCATATTCTTCCAAGAGCTCATATATTACCTTTATTTATGCTTTGATGTTCTACCCTTGAGATCAAAATAATTACAACTTATGCACAACTAGTTAGTCTTTTTTAGCTATGATAGTAGAATTGGAAACTTCTTTTATTCAAACATGACTTGGTCACCTAGGACTTGGGTGATTAATGAAGGGTATTTGTTGTTAATGATTTGGTGTGAATTGGTGAATTGAAGGTGCATATATGAATTATCCCCTCATAAAATTAATAATTATTACTTGAAGGTTGAATCCTTCTACACTATTGATTCTTGAAAAGTAGTTATTCCTTAAATATGTTTAGTGAGTGATATCTGGGAGCATCCAAAGATGCTTTATGCACTATCATATCAAAATGCATATATGATGTTGTAGTTTATATAAGGCTCTTCATGATTTATTACAAAGGAATATAAATGGTTTTATGGTAGGTGGATGATCTAGGAACATACCATAGCCATCAGCTAGTTATTTGAGGTCTTGGTTGAGAGACCTCCTCCTACACACCTCTTGAAGTAGCTTTAGATCCTAAAGGTGTGGTTGGTGTTTCTTGGGTCTCAGTTTTTGGACCACCTTTGTGGTTTCTACTTATTTTTGTGTTTCAAATTCCTATTGTACTGCACACTAATTTTTTTCTTAGCTTTTGATTCTACCTCAATTATAACTTTGGCTTCCACTTCATCTTTGGCCTTAGATTCTACCTCAACCTTGGATTTTTCATCCACATAAACCTTGGCCTTGTCCTATTACTCTACCTTAGCTTTAGATTTATCTATAGCCTTTATTTTGGCTTTGGATTCCTTTTCCTTGGCCTCTTGTTGAGCTTTCTCTAGCCTTTTGATCCTCATAAGCCCTTATATGTGCCACTACCTCCTCTTATTTTTATTTTGTAGCTTATGATTATTGGTTTTTAATTACTATTTATAATTATTTATTATTTTCCACTAATTTTTCATGTCTTTTAATTGTAAGATTCTACTTAGTTTTTTACATACATTTCTCCCCTATGTCTTATTTATTTCACTATTCCTATTCCTAAATAGCCTTGTGCTTTGCCTCTTTTTTTATTTTTCTTATTCCCTTCCTTCTCATTCCTTTCAACCTCATTTTTTTAATTTGTTATATCTTCTTGATACTGCATAATTTGTTATTGTGGTTCTGGCTATGAAAAATTACTCTCTTTAAGCTCCTCTATGGGATTCGGTGAGTCAAGTACATTAACTGATTGTGAATCTTCCAAAGAGGATGATTTCATAATATTAACTCTTCATATGGCTATATGATTTATATAATTTAGAGAGGGAGTGAGGTTCTTTTCTAGTCTCTTTGTAGTTTGGACCTAAGGTTATTAATGGGATTCTTGTACTTATTGTGGTCCACTCTCTTCTATTGGATCTTTAAAAGACACCATCCTATATTTAATTGATGGGGATGGTCTAGTTATAGCATGTGTCCTTTTTCTATGTACTAGGGTTATAGGTGGACTTTATTGTACTATTATATCTACATCCTTTGTAGTGAAAGATCTTGTAGCTAGATTTGTCTTAAAAAATTCCATCTAAAACCATTGTTGAGATACTTATTGACCCATAATATTGAATGCAATGGAATGAGTACATTGGGTGATATTAACCCACAAATCTTGGCTCATCGAGTTCTACATTTAACAAGTATACATTGCATTTTATAAAAATAATGTTTTCTTCTTCTACTTACTTGTAAAAATTATTATTGATGTATATGAGTAGGCACCATATAAATTCATGTTCCTCAACTCCTAGCTTTGTTAGGTTTCACTCAACTACTATCTTTGGAACATGTTTATTATCTAGCCATGAACTTATATGTCATGTCATATTATTGTGTACTGGTGGTGAATCTCATCATGATAGTGACTTCATAATACCTTTATCATCTTGTTATGGAGTCAATATTATTTGTGGTTGAGCTTGTGCCTATGTAGGTATGGGTTATTATGTACCTAGAGGTATGGAACATAATGGTTGTAACATCCTATTAGCTAGGGATTTTTATCATATAAATTCCACCCAAAAATCCAACACAGTGATGAAAAATCATATTGGAGTTATAGTTACTTTGGGCACCTCATACACTTTGATTTAAAATCCATTGTGCAAATTTTTGACTGACACATGTTGTCCTAGATACTATGTAATGTACTAAGGTACCCTAGGATGTGAAATGATCATGTATTAGATATTTAGACACCATGCATTTAATATCTTAGACTATCTATAATTTTATCCTATCTTAGTTTAAGTAATGTTGGTGAACATAATAGTAAGCCAAAAATCTCCAAGTAGGTTGAATGGTCCCTCTGGTGACTTCCATTATGTAAAACAAATAAATAAGATGTAAAATTGATATTGAAATGCCTATGGTGTGATGATGAGAACCTTATAAATTTTTTTTAATGAGTTATAAGGATAAAAAATCAAGATAATTGAAATCTTCATGTCAGAGTATCATGAAATTTGTAATGTCCATAATGCCTTTGATTGCATCTTTTACCTATTTAGTTGTCTCCCAAAATTACTTAGTGATTTATTCAAACATAATGTGAAACAAACCATCTTCCATAGAACCAATGGGGATTTAATGTTTGAGTGGATAGGTGGAACCATGGATTTATAAGATAAAAGGGCTTTACCCCGAGTTGGAAGCCTCATTGCTCTTTCCATGGTTATAGGGTTAATTAATATTGTAACATAGTGATAAAGATGAATGGAACCTTCATTATATCTACTCATAAAATTAAGCATTACCTCATTTAATTTCTTAAAATTAGGTATCTTGATAAGTAGATCGACATCAGAGCCTCACAGAGGATGTTGAAGTGCTAATACTCTTGCTTTAGTTGCTTCATATTGGTCAAGGATACATAGAGTAAATTATAAAACATAAATAAAATTAAAAGGATCAAAATCATGATATATGGTTTTCCTGAGTCTAAGGCATCCCAATTTCCTCATTCTATGTATTAGTAAGTGAAATCAATAACTGTGCCTTATCCATGTTTGTTGTTATGGACTGAATTAAATAATTTCGTCAATTGATTTGAGGTAGGTGATAAGTATATGCACAAGTAGCTAATTTAGATGAATATCACATATTTATATTATTTGAATTAATGTTTAATGTCTTTGTGTTTTCCACACCCTTTGTTATATAATGTTTTCTACCCAAATCCATCTAGATGTTGATTTTAAATGCATTAAGCTAGTTGCACATGAGTTTACCTCTATAATTAATTTCAACCAATTGTTGTTTGATAGACAGTTACCATTCTTGGTCTAAAATACTTTATCCATCTAATGGAAGTTATCTAAAGTGACATAATGTATTTTCATCAATAAACTTTCCTTTATGGAACATCCTATCATTATTCATTCAATATGCTTTGGGAAAGATGCAATCTATCAAGTGCATCACCATTAATGGTTTTGAATAAACAGTGACCATAATTTCTCCATGCCTATATTTTCAAAATCTCATTACTAAACTTAATTTATGAACCCCATATACCTATTACTAACTATCTTTCCTTTACATTGAATGTTTATATAAATCACACTCTACTATTTCAACTGACCAAGCTTTGTTACAATGTGTTGAGACACAATTATCACACTGTATAAACACACAAACCTAAAATTAAATAGAAAAAAAATAACATTAAACAAAAATCTTAGCTACATGGTGTTACTCAACACCCTCTCTTTTTATCAATGATAAATGATAGAGATTAATGATCGTAAGGCTTAAGCCTACATGTATTTACATGTCTTGGTATAATGGTTCCTTGAATATATTTTAAAACAATTATTCCCTATTGTGAAACATCATGAATGATATCGGTGCCCTTCCATATAATGTGTAGCTTTCCTATAAATGACGTAAATTTGTTGTCATATAGTAATACTACTCACTTTCTAACTTAACTTGTTAATTTAATGTGTCCATTAAATTCTTTACCAATCTTATTTCATCTTGGTTAAACCCATTAATCTAAATTTTGACGAGTCCTATTCACCCATCCTCATAATCATCATGATTCACTGACTAGGAAAAATATATTCCATAGGCATAGCTACCTCAAGACCATAAACCAACTGAAAATGAGTAAAACTTATCGCACATGTATAGTTTATATAGTATTCCCAAATAATCATATGAATGTGATCCTCCGAATCATCCCTTTGAACATTACATACTTTGTTAGCATCTTAATCACTATTTTGTTTGAATCCTCTATTTACCCATTTACTTGTGGAAGATAGGCCATGATTTTATGTTGAAATATCATGAACTCTTCAACAAGAGTCTTGATTGTGTTGTCGAGGAAGTGATTTAATCTATCATTGAATAATTTAATTAGACATTCAAATATTGTAATGATACTATCATATAAAAAATTAGTGCCATCATTTTCACTACATCTTGGTGTCATAATAGCTTCCATCCATTTCATGAAATAATCTATCATAGTAATGATATATCTTAAATGACTTAATTTAATCTAAGGAGTTATAAGCCCTACAAAATCAAAGCCCCACTATTCAAAAGGTTGATCTACTAGCATTGGATCCAATGGAATCTCATCTTGGTGATCAAGTTTTTCCATTCTTTGACAAAAATTGCAATGTTTTGCCACCCTATGACTATCATGAAATAAAATTGGCCACCAATGACTACTTTGTAATATATTTCTCACAATGGCTTCTCTTACAAAATGACCTCTTATGACTACTATATGTGCCCCCCTGAAGGATCTATAGTAACTCATGATATAAGTCTATTCTACATAATACACTATATTTCCTAATATTATACAAGAATCCATTGATGAGGCTATAAGGAATTACTAGCATAACCATTTGCTTATTATCTCTTTCAAAATAGTATACAGGAAAAGTTCCTTATTCTAAAAAGTTTTTAATGTATTCCATATTGTCAAGGATCATAGAGGCTATGAAAAATGTGCATTTGGAGATTCATATTACATATATTCTATTTCCTCTCCATTTTTCATCTTTCTTAAATGATTAGGTTCTATATTCTCTCCTATTTATTTCACATTGATCCTAAACTAGAATTATTGAAACAACATCAACCACCTAGAGATCTTTCCACCTAACATAGGATTATTAAATAATTATCACAAGGTTTGGTGATTTGTAAAAAACTCAAGTGGTGTGACCAAAAGGTAATGCCTAATTTTTTTTTAGGAAAAACACCATTGCTAGGTATTCTCTCTATGGCCATGCAATATTTCTCTATGGTTGACAATTTCCTACTTTCAAAATATATAAGATGATCTAACCCACCATCCCCTAATTGTACTAAGATAATTGCTACTAAAATATTTGAAGCATCCACATGTACATGGAATGGATTATTATAATCTAAAAAAACTGAGATAGGAACCATCACTAACATTTGTTTGAGTTCAATAAACATTGTTTGACATTCTTGTGTCCATTCAAATTTTATATCTTTGCATAATAAATTTTCCAATGATGTAGGGATGGCTACATATCCCTTGATGAAATTTATTTAATATATTATGTGACCTAGAAAAATTTGTACCAATGTGGATCTAGTTGGAGGTGGAATCCCCACTATAACTATAGCTTAACCTAATCAACCATTATTACATCACTACACATGATGTGACCCAACATAACATTGAAAGGTGTGAAAAAATACATTTTTTAGATTTAATGCAATTTTTAGGGTTAGAAATCATTCTATCATTATATGAATTTTATAAAAATTATCCTTTAACAAATATAATACAACCCAATAATCTAAATAGACCTCCAAAAAATCACAAAGAAAATATTTAAACAAAGTTACCACAACCCTAGAGACAGCTACTAGACCATTCTTAAGACAAAATGGAATTACCTTATTTTCAAATTAATCCCATTTCATTACAAAAATTATTTTATCCTAGTCTTTCTATGTGATAGGAATTTGATGATATCCATTAAATCTATTTATGAATGAATATACATCATGGTCTATGACTGATTCAAGAACCTCATCTATGAAGGATATGGGAAATGGATCGTTAATGCAAGCATCATTCAGTGCATAGTAATCACAACATACCTATATATCTTTGATATTATTTTGATTCACTACCATGGGACTAACCCAATATGTATTTTCTATTGGATAAATGATCCCTACTTTCTACATGCAATCCAATTCAGCCTTCAGTTTCAACTTCATATTTGCATTCAATCTATATGGATAATTTTTGTTTGGTATAGAATAATATTTCAATTTAAGAGCATCTCCCCCAAGAATATATCTACACCTTTAACTTTTGTGAACTTAGTTATAAAGACATCTTGATAATCTATTAATAGTTGCAATGCCTCTAACATCTCATTCTAAGTTCAATAATCTCCCAAAGTTTCTAGTTTGGGCACATAATCTATTCAAATATTTTTCTAATTCTTATTCAATGGTTCTTGATGTACTCTATTAGATCCATTGGGTAGTGACTCTCATAGAGTTTTTTTTTGCATTGTTCTATAATGTTTACATTTTACACTATTTCTTCTCATCATATTTTATGCTTTGAAAATTTATTGGATCTATTTCTCACTCTTGTTTGAATAAGCCTTCTAGATACAAATACCCATAATTGTCATTAGACTATATCATCTCATTTATGGTTCTATTACAAGGTTTAATAAGAGATTGATCCTATTTAATAGCCTTGTTGTCATAAATCACTAGATTTAAATCTTAAGTTGATTCTTACTATGATGATGAGTCTATTGCAGTTCCAAAATCTTCTAATTGGTCATAACATAGATTTTTTTCAATTTTTATAACACATTGTGAACTATTGTATTTTTATATTCAAAAACAAAAGTTTGGAAAAAATCTTTTTGTACCTATGCCCAATGTTTTATTTCCCTTCTATGCTCCTAACGCATATGCCAAATAGTTGGAATTAGTACTAGAGTATGGATAAAAATATGCACCAAATATATTGACTCAACACCTTATGTAGACCATATAACTATGCATTTATGAATACCTATATAAACATGGAAATTGGCCTTCTTGAAAAATGGCCACTCTATTCAAATAGTGAATGGAAGCTAAAATAATTCTCATATAAATTCACATGCTTCATCCTATTTTGAATCTAGTTTTGTATGAATTTCCCACTATGTTGTAGTAGTTAACTTCAAGAAATAACTAAGTGTGTTGAATCTATGATCTATATCTCGTACATGGTGTTCCAACCTAAAGATAAACTGATTGAGATCCTTTGTCATAAAATATTATGGAAATTGGAATTATATGGTGAATACCATTCATAGAAGCCATATCTCATGATCTCCCTTAATTTTAATTTAACATATACTTGTTTGAGTCACCACTAATAGAATATGTTTCATACCAAGGTAAAATTCCTTTCTGAGTAGGTTTAGTGTAATCCATGGTTTTTTCACCTATATTATATAAGACATATAATTCTAACTTAGTTAGAAACCATAGAAAATAAAGAGTTACATCTTTTAATTTGATATTCATGAGCTAAAGACTTTATTAGCAATAAATTTTAGAATAATTGCTCTATTATCTATGGTTGTATGTGTTTCTCAAATTATGGTTTTAATAACTGATATTCCATAATTCATAGATAAATTTTATTTTTAACTGAACTAAATTTGAACCAATTTCTATCACTATATGCATAAGGTGACTCTGGTTCTTTTTGAATAACATAGGGCTTATGATCTAATTTATTTAGTAGTATAACAACTATCTTATCCCATTAGTGTGCCTCAAATTTAATTTACATTGTATTGATAGTCATTTGGCCATAATAAGCCCATTTATTACCAATAAAGGTAGGATAATGGGTTTCATATGTTTTCATGTCAATGACCTTAAAATATCCTCAAAAACTTAGCTCAAAAAATTTAATCTCCATATCTTCCAAGTGACCAATTGGCTCTACTCTCCCATATTCTATAAGACTAAGAGTAATAAGATTGTAGCTCAATCGTGGATGACCAATAGCCTCCCAAGGATATCTAGGAATCATTTTGAAAATACTTCCAAAATCAAATAATGCATTAGGAATATCATACCATGCAAGGTCAGTGTCCATATGTGATTGAACACATAGGGTTTCTTAGTTTTGACATATAAAATGACCCTGTTGGTATGATTTTATCTTCACTAATCACACTCCATAAAATTATACAAGTGATTGGTAATGTTTTATGATATGTATTAATTTCATAGAGTACTGATGAGTTTTAATGAATTTTTCAAAGTAAAAACAACACATTCTTATCTCATAATTTGCACAATCTATCCATACATTTGTGCATTAATAGTTATGACATCTCCTTTTGATGCAGCCTACTATTGTATATCCTAAATAAAATATGTATCATAATACATCAATATCTTTTATATACTAGGATCAATATATTTATATCATTACAATTTCTTGATTCTATGATCTTGAAACATTTATAATGGAGGTAACCCTTGCTCTACACATTATTGTCTTATGATTGCTTGCATGAATGCATTTTACCTAGGTTGTGCATTTATGATATTTTCATTTCAAACAATCTTTTATTTCCTATGATTTTATAGTAGTAGAAAATATTCAGTTTGATGTTATCCTTAAAATCTCTAATAAACATAGTATGTATGTATTTGAAGATTATTGGGGTAAGTTTATATGAAGTGATTATATTCACCACATAAATAACATTGAATTGGATGGTGAAATTATTGGTTATCATTATTAAATATTCCTTAATAAACACATTAGTAGCCTCCTATATATCCTCCTCTATTTTTTTTAAATCCCCAACCTTTTGATTGTTTCCTAACAAATCCTCCTTGTGTTTTTTGAAGATCATATCCACCATACTACCACTGAGGTGGTGTTGGAGCCCAATTTGATTATTGATGTTGAGGACTCAAATTATTACATGAGGACTAATATTGACACTATAGATATGATGATGTCCAACCTAATAGACCCTATGGTTGATATTGAGGTGATGAAGGCATCCACTTAGGACCACCTTGTGTCACCTAAGTCACTTCCACCTATGGGACTGGAATCCCTTGCTTCATAGTAAGTAATTGCTATGCTAAAATTATGAAGACATTTTTTTTGATATCTTCATTTATTTCTTATAGAGATGATAATTCTTCTTGTCATGATTGGTTAATTTATAAAAATTACACTATAAACTTTGGGATTTTTGAATTTACTATTATAATATATGAGACTTTGATGTTGCATGTGCTACTACTCTACATATTTAGTAGAACTCTATTTTGAGTTTAAGATAATCATTCCTATGATGCTCTTATTGACCATACTATATACACCATAAGCCTAATTTAGGTCTATCACTTTCATGCATCTCATCCATTCTCTTTAGAAAAGCATCTATTTTCACCTCAAATTTGGAGCTAACTATTGGATCATCTCTATAGTCCTCAATTTGTTCAACTCATAGGGAAGTTTTTTAAGCATTAAAATTATTTAAGAATTGGGATGGTGTAATGGAGAATCTAATTTTGGATCATATCCCTTTTATAAACCAAGTAGTCTTATCCTTGTCCTTCATGATAAAATCAATCTTTTTCATTGCATTTAAAAATCTATGATCATAGTCCCATACTCATTCTCTACTTCACTTCCAAATATATTTTATATATCGAAAGATGTAACTCAAGTAATTCATCTTAATTTCTATAATTAGTTGATCTTTAACTTGTTGAATATTTAGGGCATTGATAGCCCTTTTAAAAATGAACTCCAATGTTTGACCTACTAAGGCTCCTTTCAGTTCTCAATTATTTACATCTTTGGAGGTTACTCCCTTAACCTACCATTTCATGTCATAGGTTAACAAATACTATTTAGGATCTATAGATCTACCATATTACATCAAATAAATAAACATGATTATATTTAATGCCATATTTGGTACACTTTTAATTTCTACTACCAACTTCTATGCACTAGTAACTACTACTACAACCTTCTACATGCTAATTTTTATATGCATCTTAAAATTAGTTTTAAAATTGAATAGAGACTTTTCTAACCTCTTATTATCTATTTATTTCTTAGTCTCTACACTAGGTTTACCAAATTTATCTATAAATGATTTAAACCAACTTTTACTTATCCCTTCATCTACACTTTGTTTTCTTCTATCTAATGACAAATTGGGCTCAGGGGATGCATACTCTTGAAATGAATGATATTTGTCTAAAAATTTTGATGTCTATGATCATGAACCTAAGTTAATTATGTGCTTGTGCATTAATTCCTCCAAATAATATTCTTTCCCTAGTTCAAATAATATCTTTACTCTTAATTATGATCTACTCCTATCCTTGAAATATTTTACTATTATCCTACTTTCCTCTTCCACTTCACTCTAATACCATATCCTGACTATCGTCATTTATTTATTATTCCTTCTCAGGCCCTTCTCTTCCTTGTTCTGCATACGTTCCACATTCTCCAATTCTATCATCTTGTGTAGCCTCTCTGGGCTCCCCTCTATTCAACATACTCTACTTTATTCTTATTCCTACTCAAAATTAAATATAGATTATTCAATTTATTCCATCTTTTTATTGTTACAATTATCTTTCTAATCCTAGAATGTTTTTCTCACTCTAGCTCTCTACATTTTCCATATTTTAGGTTAGGTTTAAGTTCCTATGCTCATATCTACATCATTCACTCCTACATCACACACATCCCAATAATACCTAAAGTGACTACTCTATGTTGGTAGGGGTAGGCACTATGGCCTTTTCCAACCAACATTTTAATAAAAGTATGTAATCACTAGAGGAAATTTCATAGAAACCTATTACAAACATGTCTTATGTAAATTAAAAACCCAAATATCCTTGTATAGAAAATTATGTGAAGTAACCATTTATGGTAGTCTTGGCCCAATATTCTACTATATGGGTCCAATCAATATCTATATTTCATAGGCTGTATAACTTTTATTTCAACCAAACTATAAATTCCATCCCTTTTTGCTAATAATAATAATAATAATAATAATAATAATAATAATAATAATAATAATAATAATAATAATAATAATAATAATAATAATAATAATAATAATAACAACAACAACCTAGGAAATCGGCACCATAATATTTCATAAATTTCTCCATAGATATGTTCATGAATAAATTCTTTCACAATCTTCTTTATTATTTTCACTTATTATTATTCTTCTTCAAAATTATGGATTCTTTCATCTAGCCATATTTCTATATCTCTTTACCCTAGTATCCATCTCAATATTTTTGACTAAAAGGTTCTGTGTTTACTACACCATTTTTATAATAAGTTCTTAGAAAACCCTTCAAAACATGTTAATATAGGGATAGCTTGCAGAAGAAGTGACAAAAGTAAACAACATATGGAAATTTATATTTGTTTTTAGATTGGTTAAGTACCAATTTAAAAAAGGGATCATTCCTATATGATAGGATGCCATAAGATAAGTGTGATACAATATCCTGCAAACAAAGAAAGAACCCGATAAGAAAAACCCCCTGCCACCTAAAAGACATTAAATTTCAAAAAAAAAACCTCAAGCTAGATAAAATAAAATAAAAAAGGACAAACTAATTATATTTGGAATAGATGACCAATTTTTTGGACTTAGAACTTTCCCCTTTGTTGGTTACTTTCCCTCTGATATGGTTCCTAATATACTAGTCTTTTTCCTCACCCTGCCTCTTACACTTCAGACTGATAAACTTGGGTTTCTCCTTATCCTTCTCAAACTCCTTGATATTTTACTTCATTTTGTCTCTCTGAGTGGTTTTGTTTCCTTGGGGAGTGAGCTCATCGATTCCTACATGTTCTTTTCCAAAATTCATTTTTGCCATCCCATGAACCAAAAGCCCTTTAAGTATGTTGAATTCATTTGTAATTTCATTGCACAATAATTTATAGATTGATATCTTGGTGAATAGCTTATTAAGTGATTGATTAATTTATTACTTGTTCTTGGGATATATAAACCTCCAAACATTACTATCAATGGGTGACACATATTCAAGAATCCCCATGTCCATACCTCTCACTTTGAAATACTCTTATGAAAACTCATCTCTAACTCCTTCAATTTAATCCTTCCCATATTTATTAGATTCAAAATCCATAAAGAAATCTTGTTCCCTGTTAGATTTTTCCTATTCATTGGGGATGTTAAGCTCCTCCATAACACTTTTTTACCATAATGGTTCCCCCTTATTGACTAATAATAGTATCATCCCTTGATGGATATATACACCAAGGGATTGCTCTTGAAATTCATAATTATAGCTTCTATATATTTCAAGAGGAAAAATGGAAGACTGATAATATTCCCTTTAAAGTGATTAAAAAAGATAAAGTGATGAGAGAATATTACTATATGTTTGACCTCTAATGTGATATAATGCATGATCTGTAGGAAAACATCAAGCCATTTTCTTGGTAGGTCAGTCCTCACAAACCCTTTCTAAGGTGTAGCCTTGGGTTTTTCTTCTCTTTATTAAACAAAATGTTGATGAGTTCCTCCTTCCTCTTTTTATCCTGAAAGGATTTAACCCCTGAACAATCCATACCCATTATCTCCCAAATGAGCTATTTAGTTATCAAAATTGTTAAGCCATGCATGTGAACCTCTCTATGCTTTCATCCATGAGAAAAATCCTTAGACAACCTAGTATCATGTCCAACTGGTTGCTCCATAAATGTCACTAGACCTCTTTTAACCATCTTGTGCCAGACATAATCATCCCCCTTGATGTCCTTGCAAGAGATAGGTTTGAATTGATCATGGTCACCACCTATAATGTTTTATAAAAAATTATTCTGTAACTTTCCCAATTTGAGTCCTTAAAAATGGAGGGCATATTGGAAATGGATCCAAATAAATTATTGTTCAGAGAGGCCGAATTGATCCAAGTGTGTAAGTTCTTGAGAAAGGACCGGTTTATGATTTCCTTGAACGTATTGACATCTAATCTCTTAAGCTAAATTTGAATCATCATTAATAAGGCCACCATTTTATTATGTATGGTGTCCTATATCTAATTAAATAAAAGGAGTGATGTCAGTGGGTAAATTATTACCTTACTAGCTAGTGAAGGATCTTTTATAAATCCCTAGATTAGCCATTTTATGTGTGATATTATTGCCTTATCTATACACATGTACTATCAACACCCATTTAAAGTGAGACATCAAACTTTTAGCATACTTTATAATCCAAAAAATATTTTAAGACACTTGATTAAGGCCTTTTAAACAATTTATGATATTCATTGAATCACCCTCGATCTAGAGATACTTTATGCCAATATTTATTGCAAGATTGATACCCCATAGAGTAGCTTGGGATTCAAACACATGATTCATTTATATCCCCAAAGGACCCACATATGCAGCCTTGAGATTCCCATAGGAATCCTTGATGATGCCTCTCACTCCTACTAGACCCAAATTATCTTTGGCATTCCTATCAAAGTTGAATTTAAACCAAGCAGGAGGAGGATGAGATCACTTGACCTTGGATCTATCGACACTCTACTTATGGGATTTTCCTAGGAGGACAAGATTGAGATGATTGAGAATATAGGAGAAATATGGGGAACTAATTCTATCAAAGGAGGAAGCAAAAGACATCCAATTTTATTTCATAAAATCCATGATTCTCTTAAAGGTAGAGGAGTGGTTAGGTTTACAATTATAAAAAAAATAATTGAGTTTCTAAAAATACAAATGCCCTAAAAAATATGGGGTAGATCTAGGTTTCACTAAATTTTCAATGGTGGGAAATCCCAAGGTGGCTTCCATTGGGTGATTAGCTCTTTGATGGTCCCTGGGTTTACCTAGGAGAAGTTATAAAGGATGAAGAAAGATCAAAAAAAGAAAGAGGAAAAAGGATAGGAGATAAATAACTACTTAGTGGATTTAACCTCCTGTTTACAAAGCACACAATGGTTAGGGATATGATTTCCCCTCATCATAAGATTATCCACTGTTAGAGTCTTATTTTGGGCAACCAACCAAAAGAAGACATTAATCTTTAGGATGAAATTTTTCATCCAAAGATCATTCTAGTTTTCCTCAAGTTTTACCTATTCATAAAGAGAAAGATATCCATATTTAATTGATTATAATTAGAGATTATATTAATTAACATACAAATTAAAGATATTTATTATAAGAATTATTAAAATCCGAGTAATCGCTATAAACTATATGATTAACAAATTTAATAAAATAGATCATTCACTACACACAAAAAACTATAAAATTAACTTAAGAAAACTATTTCATAATGGTATATTAATCTCTATCACATAAAAACCATATCCAAATACAATTTAGTGTTATATATAGAGTTTTACAAAGTGTTATCACTTCATATTCTAGTCATTCACTATATCCAAATGAAAGAGTATTCACATTATGAAGTCCATTTTTACGTTCACAAAGGTCAAGTACATATAAAAAGATATGCAAAAGTAAAAATAGTGAAAGTCACAGACATGTTCATCAATTACACTATGATTTTAGTATCTTTTTTATATTCCTAACAATGAAATAAAGATGAAGGATGCAACCAAACACATCATGCATAAAATATAAATCCTCCACCTATGACATATTTTCACCCAATAGATATGATTATTGGTACACTCAAAATAGTCTTATCATAATATAATATTATTAAATTTGATGAGAATTATATTTTTGATGGTGAGTCATATCTCCACACACTTATCATATAATCTTATGTGAATAAAAAACCATAAATTATGTCATGGTTGAAAATGGATTAAGAGAGAATGTGTGCATAATGACACTTCTCAACATACTCAGATACATACAAATTGATTTTTATTTAACCCTAAGTTTATAATATATTATTTATAGGGTTAAAAATATATAAATAAATCTATCACAAGGGTGAAAAACTAATCTATAGTAGGATTTTTAATTACAAACTAAGGTAAATAAATATTTTAAATTATAAGATATATATATATATATATATATATATATATATATATATATATATATATAATTTTAGAATTTATACTTCTATATCCATAGACACTATTGTTGGATGTAGACACTAAAATTGATGCTAATGTTTGTCTATGATGTAGGTGTCTAGTGTGGAATAATGATTGAATCTTGATGCAATCAAATTCACTATTTTGGGTTCTATGTCTCTTTTATACTAATATATTCATATTTGGGATACATGTTCTCTCTTTTTAAATTTATCAAACCTTGGATCTTGAATCTTCTTCACCCTTAGAATGAGTTAGCTAAAAATAGATTAGTAGGCTCACAGTGTCAAGTTGACCTCAAAGATCCATCTTTCAATGAGTGTTGCCTACTTTTTCAATACTCTAAGGAGGGCCTCATAATTATTAAGTTATTCCTTATGTTTGGGAATATGTTGTGTTTTACCCAAAATATAAATTTTCTTAAAGAAGAAATGGGGACCCATTCTTTTTGGATTTTGGCCCTATTTATTGAGACCTTCTTCTATGAATTATACAAATTCTCTATGGAATCGATCCTTAGTCTTTACAATTGAAAATAAAATAATTGATATTATACATTTTTTTGACTAACTTTATTAATGTCTTTCCAGAGATTTTTGAACTATGTAGGTTTTCCAGGACTTTGTTTAGAGAAATTATTCAAGGTTTGATGTTCAGACATTTTGCTTAGGCCTTCTTTTCAAGAATCTTGTTCTTTGAAACTTATGTATGGGTCTTATTCATTGAGAGTTTTGTTTAGACTTTATGTTTGGACTTTGTGTTAAGAATAATTATTTGGTATTTACTCATTGGGTTTTCTATATTAGACATTGTTTTTAGAGTTTTCATGTCATAGCTTTTGTATAGACAATTGTTCCAAAATGACTTGTCTTTTATCAAACGTTTCATATCAACATTTTTTATTAGACCTTTTTATCAGAGATTGTGTTCAAAATTTTTGATCAGAAAAATTGTTTAAAATAGTCATCATTAGCTTTATGTAATTCATATTTTTTTTCTCAAACCTTTTATTCAAACATTTTGTTTGAACATTTGTTCTGATGGATTTTGGTCTTTGGTTTTTTGTTCGTAATTTTTATCCAGACATTTCGTTGGCCTGATCCCAACACAAAAACCAATTATTGACTACCAAAAGCTTGATAGACTTAGCTAATAAAGAAAAATACTTCCTAATAATTGATAAGGATACTCAATAACTAAAGAGACAAGATTTGAACTATGCAGATAATATAAAACATATAAACATTGGACATTTATAATGCACAAACTAGAATTGAATGCTAAGGCTATATATACAATGTATAACCATCAACATATGAATTAATCTCAAATGAATTCAAAATTGATTGATATATTGTGAATGAAATCCGTAGCTTCTCATGAATATATTTCAAACAAACAAGAGACTAGTAGAGATGAAATTTTCATAAAGTATGTAAACAAACTGTGAGCACTGCACATAATTGTAATGGCATCATCATCTAAAAGTTTTAGAGGAGCACTTCTGCCATCACCATTCTATATCAAGGATTAGATCAAGTTCATAAACATGATATATGATGTAACTATATTTGATAATATGTATGGAGATTACTCAAAACTATGGGATATTATGGATTCTATCACCATGTTTTCACTAGATAGAAATCTATCTACCACAAAACATCAATTTTTTACAAATTTTCTCTCCCTTAAGAAACAAGCACTACTTTCAATGGTGATCAAGATGAGGTGATGCCTTACATTGATCTTATATGAGATTTATTATTTACTGGTAAAACTACATAGGATGTATTTCTACACCACATGGACATCCAGACAGTCATGGAATGCATCACCAGAGCTGGCTTTCAAAGTTATCTATCATTACCAATTCTAGATGCATTTTTTATAAGCATAAATTAGTTTTATGGAACCAAAATAATTCAATAGACAAGGTGCTAAGCTCATGGATTCTCACTGGTGATTTAATGACTTATAAAGTAAATAATCCCACCCCCATTAACAAATTCATAATGGGAGTGTGGATTGAGATAGCCCTACTAAATAAGATGTATGACATGCCTAACATCTAGTTTCTTAATTTAGATTAGGTGTCATTAATTCATTTGATGATGACTAGTAATGAAAATTTTAACCTAGGTGAAATTATTAACTTTTATTTGAGAGAAAAAAGTCTTGTACAAGAGCAAGCAACCCACTCTATCTAGCCACTTTGACATGATATCTTATCTTTTGGATGTTGTAATGGGCATAGTTTATAAGTTCCTTAGTGAGATTTGGATCCAAACCACATATTTTGTAAAAAATTGCATTTGTAATTATTACCAATTCATGCATATTTATGCATATACAAAGATCATGGTTTGAATTATAGAGGATGTTTATCCTCAAGTATGGCAAGAAATTCATGGGACTTCACTATCTAGAATTGGAGAAAGTATAGTAAAAACACTAGCTAAAAGGGGTGACTACTGGTTTTATCTTGACTACATGGCGATCATGATTGTGGGACATAAGGTCCACCCCTTACACCTCCCCAAAATTGTATTAGACAAATTAGTAGATCAAGAAATTACTTATCAACTATGGTAGAGTGTCAAGGAAGACTTGATCAAAAATAAGAAAAGCACATATTATGGGTCACATATGATTATTGGTAGAATGTGCTACATGTAGAGGAAACACTTTGGAGAAGTGGGCAATAAAATAAAAAGTTACCACTTGCCCACTATGTCACATAGGGACTGGGATCCACATGGTCGCAAACAAAGACACATTCAAGGTTTTGGAATCCCATACTAACATGTCCCTTATATCCACAACTTATTATCTTTGAATGCAAAGATGATGCTTAGGTATTGGAAAGGACACAAGTTACAGGCCTGAAGGATGATCATCTTAGGATAATTCAATAGGATCCTTTAAAAATAGGATAACACTTGCTATAGGGTAGAATACTTTAGAATTTTTAAATAGCCATCCCACACAATAGACAAAGGTATAAGGGCATCCTTCACAATAACTTCTTTTTATGTTGAAAGTCATCAAGAAAGAGTCAAGGGTGAATGAGCTTGATGTTAGGGGAACTCCAGTGGACCCCATTGATCTATATTACTCTAATGAAGAAGAATAAGAGCATCTAGTTGTAGCTACATTACAAATTCCTATAACTACCCCTAAATTGTAAGAATATACATTGATAAGGGTATCCCTAGAGGAGGAAAATACCTTAACACATAAAGGATCCTCCTTGGAAGTAAAGACCACCACCCATTATAAGAAGAAACCAAGGGCTCTGCTTATAGGTATTCCAATAATGGATCAACCACATGGTTTACCTTTAGTAGATCAATAATAAGTGGAGGTAGAGTAGTGTAGACACCTAAATCTAACCACCGATAACCTCTAATTAGTATTTTGACCAATTTATACCAAAATACACAATTTGGCCTAAAAACACTAAAACACATTAAAATATTTGAAACTAATGTAGTAAAGCACCAATTTTGGATAGGTTATCCCTAAATGGGGTAATAAAATTTATGGGCTAGCTAACTTTGATCAAATCATTCTGAGTCAAAATGTCATTTTCACACTTAGGTTCTCTAGATTGATCTTTTTTATCAAATATCTTGCACAAAATGCATGCCTATGTTATTTGGTGTTGGTAACATCGTAATGGGACAATAGATCCAATGCATCTAACATGGACTTCCAATTCTAATCCAATCAAATTTTAGACCAATAATAAGGCATTCTAATCAATTTGAGTAATTTGTTCACAAAATGCTTAATTATACTTAAGAGATAATTAAACCAAATTATAGATCAATTAATAATTCCATGTAAACTTTTTGAATAATTGTTTTTAGAAATGAATATTAAATATCTACATCATCAAGTGACATCATTTCTTGGAAAGACATCCCTAAGACATAAATACCACAAATATTAGGATTCATGCCCTCCATGCCTCTTAATTGCTCCTATATCTCAAATATTGATGAGCCTATTTATGATTTTTTTGTAAAATTAGATTAATCCTTAGCCATACATCTCAATCTTGAGATGGAAGGTTTAGGTTGATTCTACCCATTTGCAAAAATCTATAAATAAGAGGCCTTTTCACATGAATTTTAAGCTCTCACATGCCAAAGTTATAATGATAAATTTATTGAAAAATGTTCATGAAAATTAGTGTTATATTGTCCAAATATTGAACCAATCCAAGCCAAGCCAAAGTCATAAGGTGCTAAGGAGAAGAGGAGATAGCCAAGCCTCCTTTGATGAAGACTTCATTAGCACAAACTGAGCAAGCCACTACTACAAGATAATTTGGAGCAATCAAGGGAGGTGAAAGATTGTTCTCTTTCATGTTTTATTTGTGTTTCCATTTTAGTATTGTTAAATAAGATCAACCAAGTAACTAGGCCTAGAGATGTATGTTAGCTAGTGTGTTGGTTTTTCAATTTGATTTCATTTTGTCACTAACAAGATACTAACAGCTCTCTTGATTCAAATTCATATTCTACATAATGGCACACCTAGTGGGATAAAAGGTAAAAAAGGATGGGGAAACTAATTGACACGTGATTTACTTGTAAATTGGCAAGGGTTCCCAAAATCATTAAGGAAAATAAGTGGTCAATGTTTTTGGTTTTCTAATGATTTTATAAATGTTTTTGGAAATTTTAAAGTATCTCAACTTGATCAAGAATGATCAGACACTAAATGGTTCAAGATTAAAAAATGATGAGCTAGGATTTGGATGATTATACTTAGTGTATTTTGGTCATTTTTGCTTGGTATGTTTTAAGACTAAAACTTGTTTATTTGTTCATAAAGCCGTGTCAAAACCAATTTGTCTATATGCCACTATTTTGTCTAAAGATGCGTTATGTTGGCCATTTTACACCATTTTTGTGCCTTGAATTTTTTTGTTAAACTTGTTTGTGTGTATGTCATTTTAGTTGAGGAGGGTAGTGCTATGTTTCCCAAATCATGTCAAACCATTTTTACCCTTTGAGTCTTTTGAAACATAACATAGTCACATCATTCAATAATGCTACATTGTTAGGATACTCAATTTGTTTCAAGACTTATTTACCATTGTATCAAAAACTCTTTGTTTCAAACTATGTCATGTATACCATTTGGACCTTTATCTTATGCCGTCATGCTCTTTAATATTGTCTAGTTGTTTGGTCAAATCCTAGTTTTCAATGTTGAGTTTTCAAGTAACCTTGTCAAGTTTGGATTCAACCATTGATTGATTTCTATTTAAGCCTCAATTCATGGGGATGATACATAGATATTTCTCTTTTGGGTTGTATAACTTTAGCTAATTCATTACCCAAATTTAGAAACTATTGATGGGTTTTTTTTTAATGCCTATCCTCATCATTGTTTGTGCCTTTATTTGGGAGAACATAGCCTTTCTTGAAAATCCTTTTCCCTCATGCCTTATGCTAGCTAATTGTGTTTATATTTGATTTTGTGTCCCAAGCCTATGTCAAAGTTGTTTCAAAACATGTTATATTAAATCAAATCACATCATGCATTTATTTCAAGTCTAGCTTTTGATGTCGTTTGGCCAAAAGTCCTAACATACCCTATTTGAGCCTAGATTTTGACTCCACATTTGGACAAAATACCTAGAAACTCTTTTCTCTTTCCTAGTTTAGACCTTGTTTGGAACACTTTGACCTCAACTTTTAACATGCCAATTTTTATTTAGATGCTTGACATTTTGTGTATATGACATTTTATGTTAGAATATTTTATGACAAGTCTTATCATAAACCATTTTGGAGATACAACTAAACCTTTGACCAAGTTGGACCAAGTTTGAACTATTTATCCTTTGGACATAGCTTTTTAGAGTTTTCATAACTCTAAGCCTTTTTATTTCAGAGCTTTCATCATTTATACATATATGTGTAGCTACACCTATGGTAGAGGCACATATAATCCAACTTCTAATAGAATGGCCACACAAAATTAATTTTATGGATTTAGTCAAGACCCCAATGATGCTAAAATGGTTTGTGAGATAGATTTATATCCACCTCATAATAATCATTCATGGGAACAAAGTCATGAAACAACTTATGATCTAACTCAAGACCTTGATTGGTATGAAGAGGCTTTTGAGGAATAATTTTAAGACCCAATTATAGAAAATATTATTTGGGATATGGATCAATACCCTATTTACAATAATCAATACATATAACATAGTCAATAACTAGCTTATTATCCAACTCAAGATTGGGATGATATGGTTTATCAAGAGGACTTGTATGCTTTGGATTGTGAAATATATCAATTTCCACAATGTCCTTTTGTTATTGGATCATAGGTTACCCATAACCCTCCTTTGGATTATACAAGCTATCAAGCTCCATAATATCTAAGGAATACCATTTCTATACCAAGACCTCATCTTTTAGCTTGTGTGAGAAATCAAGGTCCATAGTGCCATACCATTTATATACCAAGACCTTATCCTTTTTCTTGTGTGAGAAATAGAGCTCCATAATGCCCCATTACCATAACAAGACCTATTACTTTGGCTTAGAATAATAATCAAGTTCTACATCACCCTATCATTACTATTTTAGGACTTCATCCTTTAGCTCGTGTGAGCAATCATGCTCCCCAAGGCCCTAACATTATCCAACCATGAGTCATTCCTTGATAGTACTATTCCCATCTAAACTTCAATCGATCCAATCAGAGACCAAGTTGTGTTTAAAATTGGTATTTTCCAACTCGTTAAAAACCAAGGCCAAAAAAATAACCAATCTAAGATGTTTTTTTTGAACCAACCATTTGTGATAAGTTAACCTATGATGAATTACCTTTCAATTATATAACTATTATTGAGGAGTCTCACTCTAATGATGTAGTCTTTGGTAAGTCACTTCTTAATATAAATAACCACCTTTGTGTAAATCATTACCTCAATCATATGCCTATTTTTCAAGAGCCTCCTTTCGATAAGCCAGTCTCTGAGGAGTTGTCTCTTGGTCTTTTTTCCATTTATAAATGAGTCTCACTTTGAAAAATTAGTCTTTGTGGAGCCCATCATGCCATTATAGTTTTTTAATTGTATAATACCAAACATTCAATAAGACATCATTGCAATAGAGTACCAATCAGATGAAGAATCAAAGTTAGAGTCAGGTTCTACTCTTGGACTGACATAAAATTTAGCATCAAAATCTGAATCAACATCAGTCTCAACATTAGATTTAGATTCCCTTGAGTTAGAATCAGATTCAAAGTAATAATATGTTCATGGTTGTTAAAAAATTGGTTACACATACCTTGTAGATTAATTTGAATGCATTTTTGATCTTTCTATAGTTTTTTAGAATGAGTACTTTAGCTTCGACATGAGTTATCTTAGTATCTTCTAAAAGGATTGTGCAACCTCTCCTCATTCCATTACCATTCCATAGGCCATTACCCTCAATGAAGATAGCCATATTATTAACATTCCATCTCCCATAAGTGTTGATTTGGATTGATAGAATCACACTTTATTGAATTGCATCTATGGTGACATAGCAGTTGAAGAAGAGCAAGGAGGCCAAGACTATATTCATGTAGCAGAAGAACACTCTCCTAGTGAAACCTTTTTGGAGGATCTAGGGGACATGAAAAATTCAACCTCAACATCTTCTAGTGAAACTTTTTTATAAGCACTAGAATAAAATCAAATTTAATAGTCAACATTCCTTAGTGAAACCTTCTCAAAGGTGCTATGGGATAATCAAGATAACTTCATTGGTAAAAACTTCATTGAGGCACCAATAGCTGAGCATAAAATTTATTCACTACTTGATGAAGATAAAATCAAAGATCAAATAAAAATAGCTTCATATCTATAGCCTAATTAGGTGGTAGCTACTCTCAGCCCAAAAATTAGAAAAATATGATGGTCCTCTTGAGAGAACAAGTCTTCAGCCCCACCATAATCAAGGTCATGTTGAATCTGGCATCAACAATAATATGTGTGACCGAACATCCTGATTTTTATTTATTTCCCAACCATTTCACATTCCATTATCATCTACCATTCTATTTCACTATCAAACCTAACATCAATTATTTTTCCTTGTTTACCATTTATGGTCACACTTTCCTTTGTAGAGGCTAAAAATATACCTTATCTCAATGTTTGAGGGAATAGAAATCAATTACCAAAGAAGATCACAATTAAATTTTCAAAATCCAAATCTATAGGCATTTTTTGATGAAACAAATATTTAGATGAGGTGTGGGCTAGTAATTAACATGATCAAGTATTCCATTTATATCATTTATTGATTAGGATGTGTATCTCCCCATTATTAGGAACAATAGAATCAAAAACCACACCCAAGACAAAAACATGTACCATACCATTTCACATTACCATGCCATTTTCATTGTTACATATAATTTTTCCATTGTCATGTATCATTCCATTTACTCCATCACTTGGGGGCATCCCTCTTACCATTTTATTTGACCTATTAACAACCATCATTATCCTAAAGCAATGCCATTCCATCCTACCATACCATTCCTATCTAGATTAAAGCCTATTTTTAATTGTCCTATCCAATCCTATATTGATCTTGGTTATGTTGGTTCTTCCCATACTTTCTGTGAGGTTATTCTGATCAAGTTTCAATAATCAATCCAATCCATGTTTAAATGATAGTCTATGATAGTATTGTGATAGTTGATTTGGCAAGGTATTTTTCATTTTCCATTCTATATCATGTTTATTTATGTGACCTAATTATAACCACCTATGGGTAAATCAATGTTTTACTAGTCTTGTTACTAATTATAACCACCCATGGGAAAATTGGTATCATTAATCTATGCCTTTGTATCCTAGTTATAACTTCCTATAGGCAAACTAGGGCAACACTTGTTTATCATGCATTGTCACATCACCTTGCCATCATTGTTTTCATTTGACTAGCCATTTGCCAGATTTGAGAACTTGTTGAGACCTAGTTGATTTTTTCTGACCTTTTATGTGGATGAAATTAATATAAATTGAGGTCATTTCAAGGATATGTAGGTCATTCTCAATTCATGTTGAGGTCACCTCAGTCCCCCTTTCCATATGCTCTCACCATTTTGTGAAAAACCTAAGCCAAATTCTTTCACCATTTTATGAGTAGGTATCTTATCATTATCTAATGAGTTAAGATACCTAAAAATTATAAAAAATTTCATAACATTTCAAAAATCCAAAAAAATTTGTCCTATCTAAGCCTAGTTTGTAATATCCCCTGTTTCCCTTCAATTCTGAAACTGGATATTTTTGAATTGCTTTTCTGTGTATTCTAATTTTTTTTGGTGTTTTATGCATGTAATAAGAAAAATTGTGAGTTTTGAAAAATAATTATAGATAAATAAATCACAGTATAATCTCTTATTTATTCACCCAGATGATTACAATAGATGTCCTCTGTCATGCATATAAAAGAATATTTAAAATATGGTCTAAAAATTTGAGTATTCCACAAACTGGGAATAAAACCTGGATCTGGTACATCTCAGCCTAATGTGTCAAAAACATAGTCACCAACATTAGTTATACTACCACTGTCAGTTTCTTGGTGTCGTTAACTTGCTGACATTGGTATGGGGGTTGGCCAATGTCAGCCGCTATCGGTCTCTACCTGCCAATGTCAGTCTCTACACTTTTCACTGATGCGTATGGATTTGCATAGATCTGTATAGACTTCATATGGCCACCAATACAATATAGCACAACCTATATGCTAGACCCCTGATCTATAGAAATATGGTGCTAATACAAAATATCTATATCTGGGTAATCTTTGAATCAAAAACCTAATAAAATAAATCCCTGTAAAAACTTGTGATAACTTCTGTGTGAAGTTATCTCTCAACTTGGCAATAGATCAGCTTATATCTCATAGCCTCTAAATTGCACACACTGAAGATGGCACGTTCTTCAATGTAGATAGAATACTGGAACCCTTGGCTTAGTCTTCTCAAGAAAATCCTTAGCAAAAATTGTCTTCAATCAATAATCCATAATCATAATCCTCCAACTCTCTCCCATGAGAAACCCTTATACCCTCAAAAAGATGTGCTTGCCCTAATTAGGGATTCTTAAATTAGAATTAGGGTTTCCTAAATTAGAATTAGGGTTTCTTAATTAAAAATAGGCCAAATAATTTATATTTGATTAAATCAATCAAATATTAATATCTCCCTCAATACATGTCAGATCCTCGAACCGTTTAAAGATGGTGAATCAGTGAGTGATTCCACACATGACCATACCATAATAGGGATGATAATTTGAGTGCCAAAAATCCCTATATAATAGGAGCTTAGGCAAACGTGTTTGAAAGAGCCCAAATGAAAGCCAACTGGACAAATTTTGCTAATTGAATCCAAGCCAAGCTCCTCCATGACCCTCTATCCATCCTATCAGCCTACGAGGGTCGTATAATAGGTTAACCATCAACTTTGAACATGTCAATTAAAAAGGGGACATGACAATCTGCCCCTCCTAAAATTTCTTTCCCTCAAGCAATCGCTGAATGATAAACCAATCAATCCACCTGGATCCCAAATGTAGTCATGATCTCCACCACTGTCAATCAATACAAACTCCATGCCATGTCCATCACAACTCTCATCTAATGGTGTCACATCATCCCTAGTACTAAGATAATAATCCCAACATCCAATCCATAAATGAAAATCAATCTATAACTCAAGTAAACTCCTTACCTGAATAATATCTAAATTTGGAATGTGAATGCTAGACATACTCATATCATCATCAACCTGTGACCCGACTGTAACAAAAAGCTGAGTCCCTACCACGTGCTAACTCTTGAACTAAACTCACTTCAAGACAAAGCTCGTCCACCTATCTCTCCTGTGTTGGTGCCAATGTGCACTTGGTAGTGCAGTCTCCCATATCGTGTGGTATGAGTCTCTCCATCTAATGAAAAAACATATTCTTGATGTTGCTGCCCTGTATTGCCTTAAGAATATGTGTCTTCCCACCAACATCAAAATGAACCTCCATGTCCTTGAGATGAAGAGTGACTTTCTCAAGGGAATGAAGCCACTTCATACCCAATACTAAGTCTATATCCCCCATGTTCACCACATAATAATTAGCCTTAAACTCATAGTTGTTCAAACACAATGGGAGGTCTCTAATCATCCATTCACACCTAAGAGTGTGACCATCGACCACCTTAACTCTAATGCCCTCAAAATCCTTGATAGTGAGTCCATGCTTCTCCACAAATATAACATCTATAAAATTATGTGTGGCCCCTGTATCAAGAAGGGTGATGACCTTCTGTCCTGCCAAAACTCCACGGAGTCTGAATGAATCATCTGATTGAATGTTGGATAGGTGTGCCTCTTGTATGTGAAGCTCTAAATCTGCCTCTGCCTTAGGCTCTAAAGCCTATGCCTCTTCAAAACTATCCTACTATTTAGAATCTTCTGATTCTGAATCCTCATAATACACCCACATCACATGATTTGCCTTGCCCTTAGGCCTCAAAGGACAATCGTGATTGGCATCATATGGACCTTTGCAGTAGAAGCAAAGCTTCTTCCTACATAGATTATTAAGAGCCTCTTGATCCAAAGGTGGTGCTCCTAGATTTGCCTTCAAATCATTCTTAACCCCTAATTTATCTTTGTTGAAATCTAATCCCTCTCTATCTCCGTTGGAGCACTTATGGTCCCTGGATGAAGAAGTACCTCTAGAGTTAAATTTACTGGATGGGGCTGCCATCTCCATACTACGGGCCTTCTTCATAGCTTCCTATAATGAAGGAGGATTAAAGGCTTTGATCCAACCTCTCAATGGTTCTATCAATCCCTCCATGAAGAGAACTACCAATCTACGCTCTGAAATGTTTGGCACCATGACTGCCAATCGCTAAAAATCACTAATAAAGGACTCCAAGTTGCTTGTTTGTTTCAATTGTGCCAGATCTCAAAAGTAAACTTTAGGATCTTTCCTATCAAACCTTTCAACCAACCTATCCATGAAGTCCTGGTACTCGGTCACCTGGTTATGCTGAAGTGTTACCATACCATGGTACCACCAATCATGTGCTACTCTATCCAAGTGCAAAGTGGCATATTTGATGGCATCTATCTCTGTCATTGGCCTTAATGCCAAGAATATATCAAGCTTATGAACCCAAGCTTGTACTATCATCTTGCCGCTACCATCAAAATTAGTCAAAGAAAGCTTGCCAGTAGCTTTCTTCAGCTCACTTAGTTGACCTCTAGGCCTCCTATCCTACCTAACTGATCTATAATGCTCTCTCTTCTGATTAAAAAAATGATCAAAGGACATCCTCTACCAAAATTGAGGAGCTAATAAGTCCCACTCATCATTTGAAGCCATGAGGGCATCTAAAAATAGGGAGTCACCTACCACCTCCTCTTCTAGTGCTTCTTCTAGTTCGTTCTGTACAAACATAGGCCATGTAGGTCTATCAGTGGTCCTAGAATCGGTCAGTTGTGGTCTCTGATTGATAGTAGCACTCCTGTTATCTCCTTGTTCCCCATTTTATCTAATAGGGGGTTCATCCTCCCTACCATAGTATTAAGTGCCTGTAGTGCCTGTGTCATCTCATAGAAGAATTCTCTGGTATCTTGTTCATCATTATGTCAGTGGACCCTGGGTGGGCTACCCTCATGCCTATCACTCATGGTGATTGGATGTTATTCTAACACTTGGGTACCTTCAAGCAAGGCTCTACTGCATGTGTTGTACCTATGGGGTCCCAACTCTTATGGCTACATAAGATCTTTAAACCCTCAAGATGGCAGGATTTAGCTCTAATACCATTGTAATATCCCATGTTTCCCTTCAATTCTAAAACTAGATATTTTGAATTACTTTTCTGTGTATTTTGATTTTTTTTGGTGTTTTATGCATGTAATAAGAAAAATTGTGAGTTTTGAAAAATAATTCCAGATAAATAAATCATAGTATAATCTCTTATTTATTCACCGAGATGATTACAATAGATGTCCTCTATCATGCATATAAAAGAATATTTAAAATATGGTCTAAAAACTTGAGTATTCTACAAACTGGGAATAAAACCTAGATTTGGTACGTCTCAGCCTGCTATGTCAAAAACATAGTTGCCGATGTTAGTTATACTACCACCATTGGTTTCCTGGTGTCGTTAACCTACCAATGTCATTATGGGGGTCAGCTAATGTTAGCCGTTGTTGGTCTCTACCTGCCGATGTCAGTCTCTGTGTTTTTTGCTGATGCATACAGATTTGCATGGATCTATATGGACTTCATACGACCACCAATACAACATAGCACAACCTGTATGCTGGACCCTTGATCTGTAGAAATATGGTGCTAATACAAAAGATCTATATCTGGGTAATCTTTGAATCAAAAACCTAATAAAATAAATCCCTGTAAATACCTGTGATAACTTATGTGTGAAGTTATATCTCAACCTGGCAATAGATCAGCTAATATCTCATAGCCTCTAAATCACACACACTGAAGAGGGCATGTTCTTCAATGCAGATAGAATACTGGAACCCTTGGCTCAGTCTTCTCAAGAAAATCCTTAGCAAAAATTGTCTTCAATAAATAATCCATAATCATAATCCTCCAACTCTCTCCCATGAGAAACCCTTATTCCCTCAAAAAATGTGCTTGACCTAATTAGGGTTTCTTAAATAAGAATTAGGGTTTCCTAAATTAGAATTAGGGTTTCTTAATTAAAAATAGGCCACATAATTAATATTTGATTAAATCAATCAAATATTAATATCTCCCTCAATACATGTCAGATCCTTGAACTATCTAAAGCTGGTGAATCAGGGAGTGATTCCTCACATGACCATACCATAACAGGGATGCTCCTTTGAGTGCCAAAAATCCCTATATAATAGGAGCTCAGGCAAATGTGTTTGAAAGAGCCCGAATGAAAGCCAACTGGATAAATTTTGCTAATCAAAGCCAAGCCAAGCTCCTCCATGACCCTCTATCCATCCTATCAGCCTACGAGGGTCGCATAATAGGCTAACCATCAACTCTAAACATGTCAATTAAAAAGGGGACATGACATAGGTAGTTATCCTTGATTTTCCTTACTAGGGCATGGTCATTGTTAGGATGATTTATTTTGCTTTTATTTTCAGGCTTTCTATTTTTTTGTTTATTTCAAGTTGTTTGTTTGTTTGTTTGTTTGTTTGTTTGTTTATTCCCTTGCCTATTTGTTTGCTTTTAGCACTGTTGCCTCAACTTAGTCTATATGTGTTCATTGGGTGATTCCTTGAGCACATTATTCTTGAGTCTTTCTATATTCATACGTCAACCTTGTCATCATGTTTTTATCATTAGTGAATTATTTTTGAGTGTTTATTGGATTTGGAGTCAGTCCTTATGAATATTTTAGCCAAGTCTTCATGGCATTCTATCATGATGCCTATCATCACATACTACAAAAAAAATTAACTTCAAGAAGGTCTACAATCAATGGAGCTATAGAAGTTTCTCCTTAGCACATTGGCAAAATTATCCCATCCCACCCTTGATCAAATCAACCCATTGACCATTCTAGTTGTATTATTTCTAATAAGGATGAGCATCTCCTCATTGGTAGGTATAACTAAATATTTTATATTGATCAAATCTTATTCTTGTATTCATCTCCTTCATCACTTTGCACCCACTCATCTTTAATCTGTATTCCAAGTTATATCCTTAAGTTATGCTTTCTAATCAGCCCTAATTGGGGCACCATCATCTTTATCTAATCTAGGTCCTCTTAATGATTATAACCATCTATGGGCAAATCATTATTTTGACTTTTATTCCTAATTATAACCATATTTGGGCAGATCAACATCTTTTATAAATAAATACATGCAAGCATTTTCTCATTTGAATTAATCTCAACCATGGGTTAATTCCACCTTTTTTCTTGTTTCTTTTTGAGGGATCATCCATCCACATATGTGTTGACCACTCCCTCAATGGGGCATCATCATATGCTTCCTAAAACCATTTGGAGATTTTTTCTTCAATCATCATCTTCATTTTGGCATACATGTCATTTCTCATTATTTAATAATAAATTTCTTTGCCTATAGTTTGAAACATCTTCCCAAACAGGGAAAAACTATAGACACCTAAATCTGGCCACTGATAACCTCCAACTAGGCTTTTGACCAATTTCTACCAAAATACACATTTGGCCTAAAAACACTAAAACACATTAAAAGCTTTGAAACTAATGTAGTCAAGTGCCAATTTTGGATAGGGTATCCCTAAATGGGGAAATGAAATTTATGGGCTAGCTAACTTTAATAAGATTATTTTGAGTTAAAATGCCAATTTTGTAGCTAGGTACTCTAAATTACACTTTTCTATCAAGTCTATTACACAAAGTTCATGCCTTTGTTATTTGGTGTTGATAACATCCTAAATGGTATAATGGATCCAATGCATCTCACATAGACTTTCAACTCCAATCTAGTCAAAATTTGGACCAATAACAAGGCATTCTAATCAATTTTAGTAATTTGTGCACAAAATACTTAATCATGCTTAAAAGCTAATTAAACCAAATTAGAGCCTAATTAATAATTCCATAGAAACTTGTTAAATACTTATTTTTATAAATTAATATTAAATATCTACATCATCAGGTGACATCACTTCTTAGAAAGGCATCCCTAGGCCATAAATGCCATAAATATCAGGATTCATGCCATCCATGCCTCTTAATTCTTCCTTTATCCCAAATATTGATGAGCCTATTTATAAATTTTAATTGAAAAATTAGATTAATCCTTAGCCACACATCTTAATCCTGAGATGGATGGTTAAGGTTGACTCTATCCATTTGCAAAAAATTATAAATAGGAGGCCTTGCCACATGAATTTTAAGCTCTCACATGCCAAAGTTATAATGCTAAATTGATTCCAAAAGATTCGTAAAAATTAGTGTTATAATGTAAAAATATTAAGCCAATCCAATCCAATCCAAGCCAATCCAAAGCCATAAGGTGCCAAGGAGAAGATGAGATATCCAAGCCTCCTTTGATGAAGACTTCATGAGCACAAGCTAAGCAAGCCACTACTATAAGCTAATTTAGAGCATTCAATGGAGGTGAAAGATTTATTCTCTTTCATGTTTTAGTTGTGTTTCCTTTCGAGTATTATTATCTAATTTTAACCAAGTAACTAGGCCTATAGACATATGTTAGTTAGTATTTTAGTTTTTCAATTTGATTTTATTTTGTCACTAACAAGATACTAACACCTCTCTTGAGTTAAATTCCTAGTCTACAAGTAAGATCTAGATGAAGAAGAAGAAATAGAAAAATAAAGGGAATTGAGCCTTATGGATGATAAAGGGAAGGCATAAATCATGAAGGATTAAACAAATAATAAGGTTCAACCTTTAGATCCCACTTCCCTCGTTTATTCATCTATTCTTATTTTCACTTTAGTTTTACTAAGTGTTGTGTTGAAGACTCCCAAGGTGGAAGTTTTAACTTCCACCCCTGATGATTCATTGACCTTTTATTCTCTCATACACAATCTTATACTCACTCAAAAATTAGAAAAGGATTCTACCACTACCATTGCTCCATCTCTCCCCATCATGCCATCCACATCCATTATTCCCTCTACTCTTGGTGTTCCTTCTAACACTACCACAATTGGGACCATAAAGAAGAAAATGGAAACCAATAAAATTGATAAAATAATGATCACTTCCCAACTTCATGTTTAATATACACAAATTAGTTTGCCCATGCCATCCCCTAGTATATCCCAAATAACCACCATCATAACCTAAAGCAAGAGAAAAAGGGGAAAACAAGTCATCATGGTCCATCAACTCCCCTAATATAGAGGTGTGGATTAGTCTAAGATTATTTGGCCCTCCCTTATTAACACATTCCTTGAGGGAACCAAAAATAAAAAATTAGTAGGAGATCTTGAGGAGGAGGCTATGGCTAAGGAAACATAAGAAATAAACTACAACTAGCTAGTGATTCCTTCATGGGCCATTAATTTGAGAGCCAAGACTTCTCAAATTCCCAATTTTAAAATCATAGAGATCCCACCAATAACAACCCTATTTGACAAGATCTCTTGGGGCATTCAAAGGGTGAGAAAGAGAAAGTTGGAGGATGAAATAGGTAGGAAAATGATTCTTGAAGAAAGGTAGGAGGTTTATACCTTGTCTAAGAGGTAGAGTAAATAGTTAGGGCAGTCCCCTTATAATGAATATTTTAGGTCCCTAGCTAAAGCACATAAAGATGTCATAGTGACACTACATGAAGGGACATAACTGGAAAGGTAGGATTTGGTAGTAGAACTAAAACAAATAAAAGAACAAAAAATAGTTTACATTCTAGTAGGTATTGAGGTTGAGGTACAGGTGGCTACTTCAAAATTTTATAATTCTTTAGAGGTAATAGAAGTAATGAGGGATGAATTAGCCCCTCACATAGCTCAAATGCACAAATTATTTAATTATTTGAAAGGAGATGAGAAAAAATTGAAGTTATTAATTTTGTACATAACCAATAAGGTTACAGCCATTTAGATCTTATGACACCATTAGAGGCATCCAATTCCCTCAATCTAGTGGTCATTAGAACTCAAGAAGCAACAAAGTGCGTAATAGAATCTAGGGAATTGATCCCCAAATAATAAGAACATGAGTTACTTATCTTAAAATTTTTGAATGATTTAAAGTTGTCAAAAGTAAAGGATGATATGAGAAAGCTGATAAGTAGAATAAATTTTGATCATCTTATTCAAGAAGCTTCAGACAATTTCAAGTAGATTTTAAAAGGGATTACACTAGAAGATATTAAATCAGAACTAAGATTTACAATGAAAAAGGTAAATAAAGTTGAAATTTTCAAAATCAACTTTCATATGACAAAGGTAGAACATGAAAAGTTACTAGGGTAGGTTGGCAGGGTACATAGACCCTCACTTTTAAACTTGGATATTATATGGAAATAGCATGATGTAGCACACAAGTATTTTTTTGAGTTAGAAGAAAAGAATAATCAAATTGAAGTTGTTATATATAGTTCAACACCTATATCTATAGTTATAAATCCCACCAAATTTAATGCATCCCTACAAATGTCTACTCAGCCCTAAGGTCCAATTTTCTGCATGTACATTCTAATAGCAGTGTCAATTTTTTATTTATAATTTTATTATGATTCAAACTTAATATAAAATCTTTCCTATTCATTTTTTAAACATGCACACGTTTCATGATTTTTTAAAGAATGAATTTAGCTATTGAAAAGTGTAAGATGACTTTATATGATCTTATAACTATAGTTAGAACTAAAGTTATAAACTACAATATGTATCAAATTTTTTCATGTACTTAGAGGATGAGGCAACTCCTCCCCAAGTATATTTAAACACATGTAACCCAAAATTTTAAAGGGTTAAAATATATTAATATACAAGAGTATAAGTAATTTTGTTTACCAGTTTATGTGTTTGTGTATATTCTTTCAAATCTTTGTGTAATTAGGTCTATCTTCTTTGGTTGTATGATTCAACAATTCTTAGTGTGCAAAATATATGAGGAATTCTTTATTTTCATGATAGATATGCTATTTTTAGATGTGCAATATCTATTGAATGATTAGAAAATTAAATTGATTATTGGAAAGTAAGTTGATTGATTCATATTTTTGAGCATGTAGAGGTGCTTTCATGATGATATAGTTTTCTATGTATATGCAACAACTATCTCAGATACCTCACTAGCCTAAGTCAAAATATATTGAGTAAAGAGTGCAAAATAATTTCTCTAAGAGGAGCAAAATTTGATAAAGTCACATGAGTTTATTATATAAAAATTATCCTAGACTACTTGACCATGTCTAATTATGTGTGTGCAATAACTGCTAGCAATAGACATAGGTTTTAAAAGCACTTTTCCACTTAGAAACCAACATGAGAGGTGTTTTTTTAATCCATAAGAGTCTCTCTTTCCTATTCTACCCTTCCTTTTTTGATTTTATTATAAGACGTACCCACTCTAGATTAGCAACCATCCAGCCACCAACTCATCTAGAATTTACTTTATTTTAGAGACCACCCCTCCATTCATAATCATTGTTAACAACCTACATGCCCTAACTAATATTCCATCACTGAGTTGTTAAGAATGCATACCTACAACTCATGCCTTGTAGTGGAGTTCACCTCCATCAATATATTAATTTTTTTAGAGGTTACCTTATTACGATCTAGTATGCATAAAAACCACATCAACACTCTTTCTAGCACTAGAAGGAGGGCTCTTTGAGCACCATCAATAAAAGAGGATAGTTTATACATAGAGTTGCACTAAAGTCACCTAGGAGAGTAACAAGATCTATTTCTCAAGATATTATTCTAATCTCACCCTTATCAAATCATAGGAGACCTAGATTTGTGTAGACACCTAAAATTAGCCACCAATAATCTCCTACTAGGATTTTTTCCAATTTCTACCAAAATACACAATTTGAGTTAAAAATACTAAACATGATATATGATTTGAATTTATTATATATAGTTTCTGATTTTGGTCAATGCATCCTTAAATGGGGCAATGTATTTTATTAGATAACAAACTTCGATCAGATCATTTCATGTCAAAATGATGATTTCACACCTAGGTTCTTTGGATTGCTATTTTCTACTAAATTTCTTACATGAGACACATGCCTTTGTTATTTTGTGTCAGAAACATCCTATATGGGTTAACAGTTCTAACACATATAACATTGCCTTCCAATTCCAATCTAGTCAAATTTTGAGCCAATAATATGACATTTTGGCCATTTCAATTAATTTGTGCACCAATTACTAAGATTTGCACCAAAATTGATAAATCATGTTTAAGGCCAATTAATTTGAATCAAGAGATTAAGTTAATTTCCCATGGAATTTTTTGAATATTTAATTAATGGAAATTGATATTGAATAACTGCATCTTCTAAGATATCATTTTTTGGAAGACATCCCCAAGCCATAATTACAACACATATCTGATTAAGCCCTCCCATGCCTCTTTAATGCCTCTCTATCCCAAATATTTATGAGGGAATTTATTGATTTTGGCCTCTAAGATTGAATGGATTATTAGCCACACATATTCATCTTGAGATGGATGATCATTCTGATCATTTGTAAAAAACTATAAATACAAGGTCTCACAACCATAATTTTAAGCTCTCTCAAGCCAAAGTTATCATTCTTAAATGATTTCAAAATCCATTGATGTAGTGTTATTATCCAAAATTTTTTAGTTAAGCATCACAAGCCTAAACACATCATAATCCAAAGGTTCCAATGAGAGAAGGAGATAGCCAAGCCTCCTTTGATGAAGACTCATTGAGCACAAGCCGAGCAATCCACTTCAACAAGCCATTTGGAGCATCTAAGGAAGGTGAAAGATCATTTATATTTTGCATTTTAGTTATGTTTTCCATTTATTTTTATTCATTAATCTCTTCTTTTGATCTAGGATTAATGTGTTAGATATTAGTGTGTTATTTTGGATTTTGATTTCATACACTAACACTATACTAATCTCCCCTTATTGCAATCCTATTTTCACAAATAACATGGTTGATGGAACCTAACCCCATAAATTTTATCAAATAGCTCCTACAAGAAACCTACTAAAGATTTTCATGTAGGATCTTAGAGTAGAACACAAAGAGTGAAAACTTGGAGTGAAAAGTCATTTCTTAGAAGTCATGATTTTGTCACTGTGGAGTTACAATATTGTCCTCTAAACCATAATCCTGCAACTGACAGAGTCATAGTTTTGTCTTTCAATCATGCTATTGTATCATAAATCTATTTTTGGACTAACATTTTCTCTATCTACAAGTCAAGTTGTGATATAATAATACCGTTACTTGATAGTAGCAATATTGTAATACCATAATTTTTCAAGTTGTGATATTACAATACCATAACTCGATAGCCATGATATTGCAATACTATGATTTTTCAAGTGGTGATATTGTTGATTCAAGTCATGGTATTAAAGATAAACCACTAGAATTTTGGCCATTGGGGTTAATCAACAATACTAAAACTCTCTAAGATAAGTGTCTACTTTATCAGTTATAATATTATCTGTTAGAGTAATGATATTGTCAATTTCTATTAATTAACTTGTGAGTTGTGTTATTATGTTCACCAGTAATGGTTTTGTAGAGTTATGATATTAGACTGTGGAGTTATGGGATTTCATAATGTGAAACCTAGAGATAAATTTGCAAAGTTACTTATTTCATTTAAAAAGTTCTTCAAGGCTAAATAAAATTGTGACCATTTTCTTGTAGGGCCTACTCAAAAAGTGATCAAAAGAAGCTTAATATAGTATTTTTAACCTATTTTTGGGTGCTTAAAAAGGATTATGAACTTTATTTTGGTGCTTAAGGAAACACTTAGATGTTTATTTGAGTGTTTTTATACTTGTTCAAAAATTTTGCAACTTAAATCCAAAGGGCTAAAGAATACCACCAAAACTTTCATTTAGTGCTTTAAAATTAAACTCACTTCAAATTTTTTATAAGTTATTTATCATTATTCACGTAGTTAGTTTTTTTTGAGAAAACATGAAGTTGTGCATGTATGTTCTTCCCCTATACACTATAGGGAACTTCTGGGATCAAAAGCATCATTTTCATTACAAATTGCCTTAATCCAAAGGTGTAAAAGATATGTTGTGATCTAGAAACAAACATAAATCTCTTTTACTTAATTTTTATTTCATTGCATCTTGGCTTGTGAGGGGGACTTCATTACCTCTCATTAGTTCTATAGGGAAGCCTTGATCTAGGAATTCATCTCCCAACATTGTATTCAACCTCTCTCTATAGGGGGTATATAAATTTGAATCTCCTCACTGGGATGATGGTTTGAGTGGTTAAACCATCTCTATTAGTAGAGGCTAAGCCTGAGATATTTGAACATGTTAGACATCACACTAAACTAAAAAAATAATGGAGGTAGTGGTTGTAAAATGGCAAGACCTTTTTATAACAATCCATATGATACAGACCCAAATGATGTGCACTTATTTTGTATGTTGACATGAAAGTTGTATGCATTTGATCCATCTAGACAATCAAAAACTTGTTAGTTTAGTTAACCCCACTTTACCATACCTTGTCATTTTAAGGCTTAAAATGATTAAATTATTTGATTTGTCTTTATCTTAGACTACTTGATCTTGTTTGGAGTCAAAACTATTTTTTAACAAAAGTTTACATAACCAAACACATTATCCACCATTTTATTGAATAAGGAGGCATTATGCTACCCAAGTGAAAATCACTTTTTTCTTTGTTAAAAAAATTATCATAAACTTTTTGTCATATCTTCCATTTTGGCATAGTTATGTTGTCCATTTGAGTCTAGACCATTTTCCCAATTTTCTTAAGTCTTTTATTGATAATTTAAATTTGAAATTTCACCATCATAAGTTCATAAGGTTGATGTGTTAAGTGGGTTCTCAATTTTCAATAAACTTTAGGGAACTTAGGTTCAATTTACAATTTGAATTGAGGACCATTTTTAGACTTATAATCATTATCATCATTTGATAGGACTCAAGTCATCTTGCGTATCACTCACACATTGAGTCATTGACTACATTTTATACTACCCATCTTATTTTACCATTTATCTTGAGTTCATTTGATACAAACACTTTTGCATTAGATATTTGTCAAAACTTCATGTGTATGTGTCATTTGAATTGAGAAGAGTAGTGTTACATTGCCAAAATCATGTTAAACAAATTTTCCTTAAAATTTGCTGACTTGTGGAGCTAAAATCTACAATGAATGTGCAAATGTGGAGGTTGCTGGGTTACACATTAACCGACATCGGTTAGATCCAATCGACATTAGTTAGGGGTCGACCGACATCGGTTATCTTCGGTTACACAGTAACTGGTATCGGTTATGGTCAGCCGACATCGATCAGATAGAAACTGACATCGGTCACCTGTGCATTTCCAGAACTATTCTAATTTTAGACAAACAATTAGTTTGCATGTAAAGACTAATTTTAGTTTTGAGTCCACTTTTCTAATTATTGTTTATTTTGGGTTCTATTTAAGAGACACATGGGGCTGTATTGTAATGTAAGCAAGATCAATTAGATCTGTAGGGTGTAAGATCAAGAAGATATGCAAGTAAGTAAGATCAATTAGATCTATAAGGTGCAAGATCTAGAAAATATATGACAAGGAGGCAACAACAATTGGGTTGATTGTCACTAGAAGTAGGCAACAAAAACCATTGGGTTGATTGTCACTAGAGGGAATAACAACTCGGTTATTGAGTTGATTGTAATTGATTGAGAGAGAGAGAGAAATCTTGAGGGATAATTACTGTACATCTACGAGGTGTGAGGAGAAAGAGATTTCTTCATTGTATTTCCTTTTAGAAGAGTTTAATACAGATTGTATTGTTTCTCGTATCTCCTATTCTTTATTGTTTTTGATTTCTAGTTACTTATTACTTCTAGTTTAATTTCGTGTTTAGTTGCTTATACAAAAGTAATCAATTATACTCTAAGGAGATCCTAACAATTGGTATCAGAGATTGGTTCACTAACAATTGGTATCAAATCCTGGTTCACTAACAAGTGGTATCAGAGCTATCTATGTAGATCCTACCAAGTGGTATCAGAGTGGGTTAGTGTTTGTTGATTACAGGTTCACTCACAGGGGTTTTTGTTTGAGTGGGAGTAAAAAAATGGTAGAAGAAAGTAAACTAAGAATGTAGAAATTCAATGGCAAGAATTATCAACTATGGAGGATGCATATAGAAGATTATCTATATCAGAAAGATCTATACTTACCATTGGGTGGGGTTTCAAGGAAGCCCAAGATATGCAAGATGAAGAATGGAATGTTCTTGATAGAAAGGCTCTTAGATCTATAAGGTTGAGCCTGGCATCGTCTATGATTTCCAACTTATCACAGGCAAAGACAATGGTAGAGTTAATGAATACTTTGGAAAATTTATATGAAAAACCCTCAGCTTCAAATAAGGTATATCTTGTGAAGCAATTATTTAATTTGCAAATGTAGGAAGGTGGATCTATATATAGTCATCTTAGTGATTTCCATGGATTATTAAATTAGTTAATTTTAGTCAAAATAGTTTTTGATGATGAAATTAATGCTCTCTTAATCTTATGCTCTTTACCTAAAAGATGGGATAGCTTGGTAATGGCAGTTAGTAATACTGCGTCTACTTTAAATATCTTGAAAGTTGATGATGTTGTTAGTGTAATCTTGAATGAAGAAATTCACAGGAAAAGCACAGGGGAAACATCAGGTAATGATTTAAGTGTTGAAAGCAAGGGAAAGCAAAGAGAGAAGGGCAAGCAAGGGAAATCAAGATCAAAGATGGGAAGTAGATCCAAATCCAAAAATGGAAGGATAACCTGCTGGAATTGTGGAAAGAAAGGACATGCAAAGAAATATTGTTGGTTGAAAGAAGATCAACATGAAGGTAATAAAGAAGACAAAGATGCAGATATTGTTGCACAGGATGCTCTTATATTTTCTTTGGATAGTCAGGTAGAATCATGGCTTTTAGATTATGGTGCTTCTTTCCATGCAACCCCAAATAGAGAATTTTTCAATGATTATGTCCATGAAGACTTTGAAAAATTTTATTTAGGGGATGGTGAGCCTTGTCAAATTGTTGGCAAAGGAAAAGTGTAGCTAAAATTGTAGAATGGAAACACATGGGTGTTGAAGGATGTCATGCATGTACCCATCCTAAAGAGGAATCTGATTTTTTCAAGAAAGTTGGGTGATGAGGGTTGCACAGTAACTCTCACAGCTGAATTTTGGAAAGTTTCCAAGGGTGAACTTGTATTAGCTAGAGGTAATAAAGTAGGTACACTTTATCTATCTACTTGTATTACTGATTTTCCTTCTATTTTATCTACTTTAGATGTAAATGCAAAGATGTGGCACTGTAGGCTTGGTCACATGAGTGAGAAGGGAATGAATGTTCTTAAGTCAAAAGGTAAGCTTTCAGATTTGATAGATCTAGATTTTTGTGAGCATTGTATTTTTGGGAAATAGGAGAAAGTGAGGCTTCTCAAGATTGGGTCAACAAAGAAGAAGCACAAGTTGGATCTTGTTCACACAGACGTGTGGGGACCAGCTCAAAGAGCTTCTATTGGAGGATCACAGTATTATGTTTCTTTCATTGATGATGCTACAAGAAATGTATGGGTTTATTACATAAAGAGGAAATCTGATGTTTTTGACACATTTAAGAAATGGAAAGCCTTGGTTTTCAAGGAAAAGGTGATGGATAGTGATTAGCTCAAGAGGATAAATAATTATGAGTAGGGCAATCTTGATTTGGAAAAGGTTATGTTCCAAAATGAGCTCATGGGTAAAAATCATCACTCACAGGAAAAAATAGACACTGACATCGATCAGGCAGAGACTGACATCGATCAGGTAGAGACTGACATCGATCAGGTGGGAACCGACATCAGTCAGGTAAAGACCAAAGTCAGTGATGTTAGGTAGGTGGAAACCAATGTCGGTTAGGTAGAAATTGATGTCAATCAGGTCAGTCAAGTGGAACTAACATCGATCGAGTGTAGACTGAGAGATGACCAAGATCGATCACTATCAGGAAATTTGGGCAAACAACAAGCTGTCAATGAGTCTCAAATGCCTATGAGGAGGTCTAAAAGGGTAAGTAAACCTCTAATTTGTTATTCCCTTTCTTTATACTACTTGTTTCTCACTGATGGTGGAGAACCAAGAAGTTTTGAAGAGGTAATGCAGGTAGAATCCAAAAAATAGTGGGAGCATGACATGAATGAGGAAATTGATTCCTTGGAAGAGAACCAAACATGGGATTTGGTTGAGTTGCCAGCTGGAAAGAAAGCACTGAAAAACAAATGGATATACAGGTTAAAGGAAGGAGAGAATGGAAAAGTGAGACATAAGGCCAAGTTATATGGTCTTGAGCAAGCTCTAAGACAGTGATATTTGAGGTTTGGTAGGTTTATGATAGAGCATGGCTTTAGTCAATGTCAATCTGACCATTGTGTTTATTTTACTAGATTGGATAATAGTAGCTACATTATCTTGTTACTGTATGTAGATGATATGCTTGTTGCAGGTTCACACATGCAGGGAATTATTGAGCTAAGGGTAAAATTAGCTCAGACATTTGCCATGAAGGATTTAAGAGCAAAAATCCTTGGCATGAGTATTTCTAGAGATAAGAAAAATCATAGGTTGATTTTATCTCAAGAGGATTATGTGAATAAGGTGTTGGAGAGGTTCAATTTGTAGGATGCAAAACTGGTAAGCACACCTATGGCTGGATAGTTCAAGTTAAGCAAAAAACAATGTCCTAAATCACATGATGTAGTTGAGTACTTGGTATGTACTAGACCTAATATTTCCCAAGTAGTGGGAGTTTTCAGCAAGTTTATGGCCAATCCAGGAAAGGAACACTGGAAAGCAGCTCAATGGATTTTCAAATATCTAAGAGGGACCAGTAGTAGGCATTTATGCTATGGAGGGTCAAACACTTCTCTACATGGGTATGTAGATTCAAATATGACAGGTGACTTGGATGGCAGGAGAAGCACCATAGGATATGTGTTCACTATTGGTGGAACGGTGGTTAGCTAGATTTCAAAGTTGTAGAAGATTGTTGCCCTGTCTACTACAGAGGTAGAATACATTACAGTCACAGAGGCTAGCAAGGAAATGATATGGATGACTCGGTTCATGGAAGAGTTTGAAAAGGAGCAAGAGAGTTTTAGATTATATAGTGATAGTCAAAGTGCAATTCATTTGGAAAAGAATTCAACCTTTCATTCAAGAACCAAACATATACAGCTTAGGTACCACTTCATTAGACAGGTATTGGAGGATGGACAGTTGAAGCTGGAAAAGATCCATATGGAAAAGAGCCCTGTTAATATGTTAACAAAGCTAGTAACAAAGGAAAAGTTGAATCTTCATTCAAATTTTATTGGTCTTCAAGATTAAACTTGAAGATGGAGAAACAAGCTAGAAACAAATTAGAGGATGTTTCTGTATAGGTACAAATGTAGCTGTTTATCTCTAAGTAGGAGATTATTGAGTTGTGGAGCTAAAAACTTCACTGAATGTGCAAATGTGGAGGTTGTTGGGTTACATAGTAACCAACATCAGTTAGATCCAAATGACATCGGTTATCTTCAGCTACATAGTAACCAACATTAGTTATGGTCGGCTGCAATTAGTCAGATAGGAACTGACATTGGTCACCTGTGTGTTTCTAGAACTGTTCTAATTTTAGACGAACAATTAGTTTTCATGTAAAGACTAATTTTAGTCTTGAGTTTGATTTTCTAATTATTGTTTGTTTTGGGTTCTATTTAAGAGACCCATGGGGCTGTATTGTAATGTAAGCAAGATCAATTAGATCTACAGGGTTCAAGATCAAGAAGATTTGCAAGTAAGCAAGATCAATTAGATCTGCAAGGTGCAAGATCAAGAAGATCTGTGGAAAGGAGGCAAAAACAATTGGGTTGATTGTCACTAGAAGTAGGCAACAACAACCATTGGGTTGATTGTCATTGGAGGTAATAACAACTTGGTTATTGAGTTGATTATAATTGATTGAGAGAGAGAGAGAACTCTTGAGGGAAAATTATTGTATATCTACGAGGTGTGAGGAGAAAGAGATTTCTTCATTGTATTTCCTTCTGGAAGAATTTAATATAGATTGTATTGTTTCTTGTATCTTCTATTCGTTGTTGTTTCTGATTTCTAGTTACTTATTACTTCTGGTTTAATTCCGTGTTTAGTTGCTTATACAAAAGTAATCAATTGTACTCTAAGGATATCCTAACAAAATTTTGAAGTAAAATATTTGTCATACCTTTTGATAATTTTAGCATTGTTACACTAATTAAATTATTTTAAAACTTGTTTCATAGGCCTATTTGCATAGAGTCCAAGCTTTTCCAAGATTTGAACCATTTCAAGTATACCTTGTGAGTCTTTGTCTAGTGTGGTTACACCATTCATTTTTGTCTAGATAATTGGTCAAAAGAGTCTAATTTGTGCCATTATTTAGGAGAAAATAAATTATCTCCAAGTGCCTCTTATTTCATACCTCATACCTATTGATCAAGTTTATGTCCATGAGTCAAATGCCTAGTTTTTGTTGAAACGTGTTTCAAATACGTTAGATTAAATATCACATATTTATTTCCAATCTAGATTTTTACATCATTTGGCCAAAATTCCTATCATGGCCTATGTGATCCTATCTTTTTATGCCACATTTGGTCAAAAGAACTAACAACTTTTGTTTTTCCTAGATTAGACTCATTTGAAACACTTTGATCCTAAAATCTAGCAGTTTGATTTTTGGTCCTTTTACTTGAGTTTTTTTGTGTGATATGTGTAACTTTAGATACTTGACATTAGATTATTTTATCATAAGTCATTGCATCAATATTTTTGGATATACATATCCATCCTTTTGTCTAGGTTAGATCAAATTTGAAATTCTTTTTAGACATTAATTTTTCATAGTTTATAGAACCTATTCCTTTTGGTCAAGTATTTACTATGGATCCAAACATGTCTTCCTATAGTCATAATGGCCTCATGTATAATCTATGATTTAGTAATGTAGTCTCACAAGAAGAAATGGTTCAAGACCCCTATATAGATAATTTTGCTTATGAGACATATCCTTATCTATCTTATAATACTCAAATAAAGGCACAAAACCAAGACCCATTTTATCATTATTTCATTAACACACTTCCATACTTAGAGTAAGATCATTAGATAACATAGCAATACCTAACTATGGTACCTATAGTTAAATAACCATTTATCAATAATTGTACTATGTTACTACACCATCCATGTTTGATCCTTATTTATTTGAGTGTCACTTATTAGAAAAAAAATAGGAGATTTTGGTTATAGATATAAAAGTATGGGATAGGTTTCCAATAGACTTCCTGCATGAGAATTTTTCAAGTCTAGTAAGAATGCCTCAAAACACACTATATAGTCAACAAGATTCTTCTATAAATCCTTTAGCTCCATCCCCAGTGGTATATCAAGACCCTAGATGTTTTTCAAAGGAAAAAACCTCATGGAGGATCACTTTGTATAAATATAGACAACATACCAACTTGCTTGAACCTAACACATAATTTCAATCAGATGACCATGCCAAATATGCCTCTCTTAGATTTAGTACCTTCAATATTAGTGTTAATATAATTGATTGGGAAAGATAATTTGGATGTAGACCCATTCACTTAAAATTCTTTGATCATCAACTTGTTTCATATGCCAACCATCGAATAAATGTCTTTTACTTCTACATAGAGTATTGAGCAAAATGTAATGGACAATGTGCAAGAAATATCCAATCCAAACTAAAGTGGTGTGAGTAAACAAATAACCAATCCAAAAACAAGTGTACATTTAGTTAAAACCATGAGTGGTTCTCCAAATTAGGAATTAAGAGTTTCTACATCCCAACATCAACCAACTACTACCACTAATTCTTAACCAACTTCTTCTTCAAGTGTTCAAATAATAAGGTTAGGTAGCCAATGAATGACTAATTTCATGCCTTAAAAATAAAATGTGATGAATCATATTCCTCCCTAGTAATTAATGGGTAGTGTTCTAGAATAATAAGCATAATCAAATAGATTTCCACCTTAATAGGGGGTAATCAATGTTCCATCTCACTAGGTAACAATGAACATACCTCTTTCTTCATAGACCAATATACCAATATAAATCCAAATGATGTATAATCAATGGTGTATGACTATTGGTTAGTAACAAATGATGAATATACAACATGAATTCACTTCCTAACTGGGATTCATGTATCAAAGAGGTTTTAATGTTCCTCAAGTACCGATCAAGAAACCTTTATCTTTTGTGTAGAATGTGCCACTAGTTTAAAAATAGGGTCTTGGTTCAAAAGTACCCCCTTAATAATAAGGTTTGATTAGTTGGCATGTCCCTATTAAACCTTAATAGGCATAATATAGTTACATCCCTCCATCCCAAACTCAAAATCCCAAAAACCAAGCCTATATACCAAATCCAAACTAAATATAACATCGCAGTACATGCAATTTCAACAATCAAACCCTAATCCATGTATATATATTCTTGGTCGATTCCCCATCCAAACTAGCACACCCCAAAAAATACCTCCATTATACCCTAGTCAAAGTACTTCACTTGTGACCTTTCAACCATTTACCCAGGCTAATATTCCACCTCAAACCAATGTTCCCTCTAGTTTCCAAGCCCAAGAACTGCAATAGATGAAGGATGCGATTGCTTCCATCCAAATTGGGAAACGAATCAAAATTTTTAAGTTGGATGATGTGTGTACTTATCCATTTAACATGGATTACTTATATATATTATTTCCTCCTAGATATGAACCACTAAAATTTGACAAATACAAGGGGAAAGGTGACCGTAAGGTTCATTTGACTGAGTTCTTTATTATATGCCAGCATAGTGACATATACCTTTTTTTTCCTAATGAATCTAAAAGGACAAGCCTTGGAGTGGTTCTTGAAGTTGCCTAAAAATTCAATATCAAATTTTGATGATCTTTTAGACAAGTTTGTGTAACACTTTTCATGTAATCTCAAGCATGAGATTTCATTAGTCAACTTGATGCAAGAAAAGCAAAAGGCTAGTGAGAGTTTTTAAAGTTATCTATAGTGATGGGCATCCCTTAAAATCCTATTCACCCATAGTTTACCAAATACATAATTAGTCTCTATGTTTACCAAAAATTTTCATAATGAAAGATATTCTCATGTAGAGCTTTAGTGTGTGCATACCTTTAAATATATAATTGACAAAGTTTTATTGATCGAGAGAGACCTTATTAACAAAGGGATATTCAAGATTAATTCATCAAAATAGAACTAAGGTACCAATCAAGGAAATGGCCAAAACCAACATCAAGTCTAAGTATAAGCATCACAACCAACACAGGAAAATAACAATGATAGACCAAAATAATTCAACTATAACAAAAATGTTTCTGGAAATAGATTAAAAGAGTTGAGATATATCCAAATGGTGAAAAAAATATCTACTCAACCTATACCAATTACACCCAACCCATAACCTTTTTAGTAAATGCAGCAAGTGTAATAGCTCAGGCCTACACAACAAACACAATAACCTTTGCCATTACAAACCCCTCCTCCAAGGAGAACAATGCCTACTCATCATATTTTTAGTGACCTTGGAGAACCTATTAAATCTATGTTTTTCAATCTCACCACCACTAATCTAATTATTTATCCTATACTAAAACATTATCCATAGGGCATTTCTTGTCTTGATTGGTACCACCAAAATGAATTCTATGAATATCATCAGTTAATAGACATAATTTGTACCATTATGTGAAAATTCAACATTTAATATAGAATATGTTGGAGAATGGGCAAATAACATTGGATGGTGATGCTTCCACTTCCAATCAAAACCTTGAAATCTTTCAAAAACTTTTTTCACGACATAAAACCAATCACAATAGTAACAATAATAATGGCTAGTGCAACACCAAGAACAACAGTTTAAAAAATCAAGTCCAAACCAATAGAATCACTAATAATAGAACCAATAATGCTCAAAAAATTGATATAACTAAGGTTAGAATGGAAATAACCAACAAACCTACCATGCAGTTGCACATGAATATAATAGGGTTATAGGTCATATTACAAGAGGTTGCATTAACACCATGTCCATCAATTTGAAACCAAATACCAATCAATCAAGACCTTTGATAAACAATACCTATCCATCAACTCACATTGATAATCTTTCCTTGGCCTGGGATCACATACATGCATACCAACAGGCAATGATTACAAATTTTGGATGCTATATCATTAAATCATCATTTCCTCATAACCACACATAAGTACACTAGAAATCAAGGCTTATCCTATCTAGTCCCACACCATCACCATCATTTGTTAGGAATCATGGTCATATATTTAATCCTAACTATGCAATCACAACTTAGAGGTCAAATATTACCATCTTAAGCCCACATCCATCTATGACTTTGCCCATCACCCAACCAACCATTATACCTCAAAATAATCCATTTAACACTAACCAAGATAATAATTTTGACATTGTGGAATAATTGCAAAATATGCCAAGACAGATCTCTATTTTAGATTTGTTGTGTACATCAAAAATCCACAAAAACATCTTAAATGAGTTCCTTGGCCATAGTTCAAGTGACATATCCCTTGATAATTCTAAGCTTTAGTTAGACACCTAGCTCCATCCTAAAGAGTCACTTTCAACTAAAGAGGTATGTCATCCCTTGACCCACTACATAATAATCCATTGTACATTAAAGTTTGCATAAATTGGAACAAAGTGAAATGTGTCCTTATAGACAATGGATTAGGTCTAAACATAGTGTCTCTAAAGCTCATCAAGCTTCTCAGGTACATAACAATAGATCTTCAAGTAGAGATAATAAACATCAAACCCTGCAATAATGAAGAATGAGAATCACAAGGTACCACTTATTTTCTAGTTATCTTTGGGACTTTGACCCATGATATACTTTGTCATGTGATAGATCTCAATTTATCATACAATATGATTTTGGGTAGACTTTGGTTACATGAAATTCATGTTGTCCCATCAACATTGCACCCATGTATCAAGTTCTCTCATTCAGGGATGGAAGTTTGTATAACATGAGATTTTTATCCCTACAAGCACTACAAACACCTAGAGGCTAAGTTCAAGAGATATAACTATCATTTTGGCATGAATCTAGTGGCCAAATAGGATTAAGGAAAGGAAATACTCCCTGATCTACCAGAGGATAACTACATTGATCTTAATACCCTTGATTACCACATGCTACCTCCTAAGATATCTAGTAATTATACCATCTCACCTAATGTCTTAGGAGATTATTTAACGCATTATACCTTTCACATTGCAAACCTTCCAAGAACCCGAAGTCCTCTGGAAGACCTAGAGCCAAGCCACTTCATCCAAAATGGCAACAAAAGGAAAAGCTAAAAAGTATAGTTTAGGACCCATCACATTTATACCAACATCTAGCCTAGAATAGGACCCTCTCAAAAGAGATAAATTATGATTGTATAATGACAATTAGGCTGATTGTTATGAGAATGCAAAGTATCCTAATACTAATAGGATCATTAAGATTTAATACTATGAATGAGGAGGCCTTAAACTAAATCAACAAGGAACACTTGATTTGATTTCCATGACTAGATATAAAGGGCCCTATAGAATTAGATTTAAACTTCTTGGGGGTGACCCCATGTACCTTAATCATGTTCCATCACCATCAACTAGTGATGATGATTCCAATAGTGAAGTAGAGTTTGATCATAGACTTTTTTATGACCTAGCTGAGACCAACCTATTTAACCCTCATTATATTTGTACCTTTAGACCAATCATTTTTCATAACCTAATTTCATTATATTATCCCCAACTAATAGACTAGGACCAACAAGAATCAAATGTGATAATTTATGAGTTTCAAAATGACAAGGCTTTCTATGATTTCATAGGACTTAGAGACAATGTTCTATTGGGAACCATAAATTAGGGTTCTCAATAAATTTAGGTCCTGAAGACTATTTTAGAGAGTGGGTGAACACCCTTGGTTAAAATAAAATAAATAAAACATTGAGATCCAAAATTTAAAACCTCTTTGAGGAACTTTATGACCAAGGAAAAAGTAAATAAAAAAATGGCTAGTCTAGTGGTGAAAACCTATTTCAGGTGTCATTAGATGGGGGTGTTCAACCTTCCTCAAGCATAGATTAGGAGACCACCAATGATGAACTTCTCTATGAGTCTGATTTCAATTTTGAAGAAAAAAATCTTTTGATCAAATCATTCAAGAGTTTATAATATTTTATGTTACATGGCCAAACCTCCAATTGGGGGACTTTGATTCATCATGCCCAGTGGATCTCAAAGAACCAATCCTAATAGAGGACTCTAACATTGTAAATCAATTCATATCTTTACCCACTATCCTTGAGGATATTTTAACCCTTCTAGTAGAGGACATAATAGAGGTAAACATCAAGTCCCTAGATGAACCAAAGTGGATCAAGCTAGGCATATCCATTATTGAGAAGGAGAATGAAGTCCTTACAACCTGTTTTGAGGGAATTTATTAACATATTTGCATGGGCATATTCTAACATGATAGGTTTGGATCCTACCTTAGTTTTGAACCACCTTATGGTAAATCTTGATGCTAAACTAGTGAAACAAAATTTGTGTATGTATTACTATATTATTGAAGAAAGAGTTAGAAAAAATCTTGGAAGTAGGATGCATTTGGTTGATTAACTACTCAGAGTGGATCTCCAATTTTATGTCAGTCAAGAAAAATCTAGAAGGAATCAAAATTGTTATTGATTTTTGAGATATACACAAAGCTTTCCACAAGGATGATTTTTCATTGCCAAACATTGACATGATCATCAAGTCCATAATGGATTATGAAATTATTTCATTAATGGATGGTTTTTTAAGGTACAACTAGATCAAAATAACACCAAAAGACTAACACAAGACAACATTCAACACTCCATGGGGAAGATTTTTTTATCAAGTTATGTTGTTTGGTATTAAAAATGCAGTGGACACCTATCAAAGAGCCATGAATAACATATTTTATTATATGATGTATGATATTATTGAAGACTATGTCAACAACATTCTTAGTAAATCATATACCAGGGTCGATCATCCAACAATGCTATAAAGAATATTTGAAAGATTGTGTGAGTACAAAGTCATACTTAATCCTAAAAAGAGTGTATTTGGAGTCACTTCAAGAAAATTTCTTTTGTTCATTGTGTCTCATCAAGGCATTGAATTCAATCCAACCAAAGTCCAAACCATAATAGAGATTTCACCACTAACTAATTTGAAGCATCTCTATAGTTTATAGGGAAAGATATAGTCTATCCAATGCTTCATATCATAATTTTCTAATAAGTGCCATCCTTTTACACATATTATAAAGAAAGGAGTCACATTTTGATGGGATGATCACTACTAGATAGCTTTTCATCAGCTAAAGGACTATCTAGTGAATCCACCTATTTTGTTGCCTCCTATGTTAGGAAGGCCATTCTTTTTATATCTATCAGATACTAAAAATACCTTAGAGGCACTTTTGGCTTAGCATGATGATAATGGAAAAGAACATGTCATATAATAATTAAGTTGTAAACTAATTGCATATGAACATAATTATACACCCATAGAAAAACCTTATTTAGCCATGGTCTTTATAGCTTAGAAATTGTGCCATTACATGTTAAATAATAAGATCATGGTTATTTCAAAAGTAGATCCACTCAAGTATCTACTATCTAAAATAGTTTTACAAGGTTTCATGTCTAAGTGGATTATGCTTCTCAGTGAATTTAACATTGAGTATGTCAACCAAAAATCCATGAAGTGGCAAGTTCTTACATATAAACTTGATAAAGCACCCCTTACTAATACAAATCTCACATTCTAATTTATTGATGAATCCATAATGACCATCATTGACACACCTCTTGAGGAAAAACACTAGAAGTTGCATTTTTATGGATCATTCGCAACACATGGATCTAGAGTAGGCCTTTTATTGATTAAAACATAGGGGTATCTAATCCCTAAATCATTTAGGATCAACTTTCCTTGTATCAGTAACATGGCCAAATATGAAGCACTTATTACAAGACTTATAAAAGTGGTACAATGGAACATATCTCATCTCAAGGTTTATGGTGACTATTAGTTAATCATCAATCAAGTTATAGACCACTTTCAGACCATAAATGACAAGTTGGTTCCATACAAGGCCATGGTCAACACTCTCAAATAATAGATTGTTGATGTACAATTTGAATATATACCAAGGATAAGTAACACAACTAAAGATGTTTTGGCTATTATTAGATCTCTAATTCTCCAAATATACAAAGCTAAAGAGTATTAATTTCTTGTCAAGAATTCACTATAAGTAGCTCATGAACCTTCACCCATCATAATGATTTGTGATATTGTTAGTACTATATCTATTAGTTACTCATACCTTTAAAACTACCTCCACGACCAGATTATACCACCTAACCTATCTTAAAATCAATCCAAAGCCTTCATCCATTGAACCACTAAATATACCTTACTTGGATCAACCCTTTATCACCATAATTTTGATGGAAATTTGCTTCATTGTTTAACTTCAACAAAATATGCACTAGTGTTATTTGAAGTTCATGAAAGAATATGTGGAGCCCACACCAATGGATTAGTCCTATCCAAAAAGTTCTTGCATACTAGTTATTATTGGCCCATGATGGATGCAAATATACCTGCATATGTAAAGAAGTGTGACAAGTGTCAATAACATTGTAATCTCATTCATTCCCTAACCAAGACTCTAAAACCAATGTTGACACCATGGCCATTTGATAGATGGGGCCTTGAACTCATTAGGAAGATCAATCCCACATCATCTAATGGTCATAAACATATCCTTACCACCATTAAATATTTCACTAAGTGGGTTGAAGTTATACCCCTCACTTATATGGTTGGAAAGAAAATTTTGAAGTTCATTTTCAATCATCTCATTTACCATCATAGTATCCCTTCCAAGATTATATCTGATAATGGAGTATCATTGAAAAACAAGGATGTCAAAAATATATGTGTTGAATACAACATCACAAAAAACTTTTATATGAAACATTACCCTTAAGGTAATGGTCAAGTTGAAGCATCAAACAACACAATTATTAACATTCTCAAAAATATTGTCAATGATGTCGATCATGACTAGCACCTTCATATATTCTATGCCCTTTGGGAAGACCATACCAATCACTATATACCCATAAGAGCCATTCCATATTCACTTGTTTATGGTACTGAGACCATTCTTCACATTGAGGTAAAGTTTCCTTATTTATGCATCTCTTTCAGGCATGTCATGGGTAATAATGACTATTGAGTATCTTGCCTATAAGAGTTAGAGTTACTTGATGAAAAATTCATGGACATGGTAAACAATATCCAAGATTATCATAATCAACTATGAGGCCACTACTAATAGTGCATGAAACATAGAGAGTTTGAACTTGGTGATCTTGTCCTTAAAGAGAACTAAAAAAATACCATAACCAAAAAGATTTATAAAGGCAACCTCAAACCCAACTAGGTTGGTCATTTCATAATTATGGTAAAATGTGAAATAAGAGCATATAGGCTTACCACCCTAGATAAACATAAACCTGATGAGCCGATGAACATTATTCACCTCAAATGGTACTATGCCTGACTGACTTGGTGTATTGTCTATAAGGAGCATTTCAAGTTGTACCATATTATCAATATTATTCTTTGTACCATACCATTTTACCATCCTATCATCCTACCAACCTAATACTTTTTGCTATCACATATCTATTCTACCATACTCTTCCCATAAATCAAGTTTAATTATCTCTCCCTACCTAGTCCTATGACCTTGGTTCTATTCCATTTGGTTCCATCATCATTTTTAGAAAGAGGATTCAAACCCATTTTAGTAGTTGTTTTAATAATTTTAGATAAAGGCATTATTTTAGAGTAGTAAGATAGTAGTTTTCTAGTTGCATCCTTCATTTCTTGTTTCATTCTCTATATCAAGTGTGCCTAATTATAACCACCTATGGGTAAATTAGAGACCCACTAGTCTTGTTACTAATTATAACTACCTATCAGTAAACTAATATCATTGACCTATGTTGTTATATCCTAATTATAACTGCCTATGGGCAAACTAAGGACAACATTTGTTTATCATGCATTGACATAATAACTTGCCATTCTTATGTCATACTATAAATTTATACCAACTGTGCCTATTTTGTTTGAATTGGTTACTACACTAATCAAATTCATCCACTATAAGGTAGAACTATAGTGACTTGAGTTCCCACCCTCAGCCATACTCTCACCATTTTGAGAGCAACTTAAGCCATGCTCTCACCATTTTGAGAGTATTCTAACCCATGCTCTCACTATTTTGTGAGCATATTAATAAAAATTATCATTATGTTATGAACTTGGATGATTTAGTATCTCATCATTCTCAATTGAGTTGAGATACTTCCAAAATTCCAAAAACATTTGTAAAATCATTAGAAAAACCCAAAACATTGACCACTTCTTTGCCTTAATTATTCTAGGAACCCTTCTTAAGTCATAAGCAAATCACTTATCACTTAGTTTTCCCATCCTTTTTGGCCTTATCCCATGCACTTTTCATTTTTCAAGACCATTCCTATTCTTATATCACATCCATTATGTTTTTTTTTCATCAGTTATCATTTTCTTCCTATTTCTTGGGAGAACTACATTCAACTGAAATTTTTTGTTGGATATTATGTCCATAGAACTATGTAGGTAGCATCCACTTGCCTAGTGCATATGGAGACAATGCAGCCACCCCCTTCCTTTTCTTCTACTTTCCCCTATCTTTTTTATTTGTTAAGTTGTCACGTATTTTCTAGGGGCAATATTCGTCAAGTTGTTTGTACTAACATTAGGACTAATTATTTATTTCTTTATCCATTTCTTTGCTCATTTTTTTATTTTTTGTGTGCTTGTTTATTTGGTTTTGACACTATTTCCTTGATTCAATATATGTTCATTAATTGAGTGATTCCTTATGCATTTATACTTTAATCCATCCATATTCATATGTCTACATTACCATCCTATTTTTTATCATTGGTGTATTATTTTCCCTTGAATATTGGATTACGAGAGTCAATCTTTATGCATATTTTAGCCCAATCCTCATGGTGTTATATCATGATGCCTACCATATAGTGATATAAAAAAAATCATCTTTGGGAAGTATACTTAGCAATGGTAACATCAATAGCTCCTTAACATTGGCATTAGCAACATCCCAATCATATCCCAAAGTAATTAATAATGAAAGAATTTTAACCTTTATTAGCTTGGATGAGCATCTCCTTACTATAAAATTATTATAATTCATCATTAAATTTTGTGTCAAGTTATCATCCTCATCATGAACCAATAAATCATGTTTCCCATAATCAAGATCCAATGGTTATAACCACCTATGGGAAAACCATTATACACTATCCCACCTACATTTCTCAATGATTATAAATGCCTTTGGAAAAATAATTATGTTCTCACTAAATTTGATTTGTTTGTGCCAAAATAGGGTCGTATTTTTATCTTGTTTATTTGTCCTAATTGGGGAAAATCCATCTTCTCAATGATTATAACCACCTTTAGGCAAATCATTATGTTATCATACCACATTACCACTATCAGAGTACAATGCTTATAACTGCCTTTGGGAAAACCATTATACACCATCCCACTTGCATTTTGATTGATTTTGACTACTTTTTAAAAATCATTGTGTTCTCACCCCATCATTTTCATATGTTTGGTCCCCTCGTTTCACTTCTTTCTTTCGAGGGACTATTTGTCGACCTACTTATGCTAAACATTCCCTCGAGGGGGCATCATATAGTTCATCCATTGTCATTGAAGTTATAAGAACGCAAGACATTTTTAATTATTTGATAATACATTATTTTACTTATATCTTGCAATGCCTTCCCAAATAGGGGAAAAATTTAGACACCTAAAACAAGCCACCAATAACCTCCAACTAGGCTTTTGACCAATTTCTACCAAAATACTTAATTTGGGCTAAAAACACTAAAACACACGAAATGATTTAAATATATTATATACAAGTGCCAATTTTATCCAATATATTCCTAAATGGGGTAATGTATTTAATGAGATAACAAACTTTTATTAGATCATTTTGATTCAAAATGATGATTTCACACCTAGGTGTTTTGGATTGCTCTTTTCTACCAAATTTCTTACATGAGACACATGCCTTTATTATTTTGTGTCAGAAACATCATAAATGGGATAACAGTTCCAATGCATATAACCTCACCTTCCAATTCTAATACAATCTAATTTTTATCCAATAATATGACATTTTGACTAGTTTGATTAATTTGTGCACCAATTGCCAAGATTTGCACCAAATTTGATAGATCATGTTTAAGGCTAATTAATTTGAATAAAAATCTTAAGTTAATTTAAATGGAACATTTTTGAATATTTCATTAATGGAAATTGATATTAAATAACTACATCATCTAAGACATCATTTTTTGGGAAGGCATCCCCAAGACATAATTGTAACACATATCTGATTAAGCCCTCTCATGCCTCTTTAATGCCTCTCTATCCCAAATATTTATGAGAAAATTTATTGATTTTAGCCTCCAAAATTGAATGTATTATTATCCACACATCTTCATCTTGATATGGATGGTTCAAGTTCATTCTGATCATTTACAAAAATCTATAGATACAAGGTATCATAACCATAATTTTAAGCTTTCTCAAGCCAAATTTATCATGTTTAAATGATTTCAAAAGCCATTGATGTAGTGTTATTATGAATTTTTTTTGACTGAAGCTTCATAGTCCTAAATCCATCACAATATAAAGGTGACAAGGAGAGAATGTGATAGCCAAGCCTCTTTTGATGAAAAATCATTGAGCACAAGCTAAGTAAGCCAGTTCAACAAGCCATTTGGAGCATCCAAGGAAGGTGAAATATCATTTTAATTTTGAATTTTATTTGTGTTTTCCATTTATTTTTGTTCATTAATATCTCCTTTTGATCTAGGCTTAAGGTGTTAGCTATTAGTGTGTTATTTTGGATTTTGATTTCATACACTAACACTATACTAATCTCCCCTTATTGTAATCCTATGTTCACAATTTGTACCAACTATCCCTATCCATAATATATCTAGGAAACCTTCCCTAATAAGGAACACTTCCAATGTTAATCGTCCTATGGCTTAGCCCCCTTGGTTAGTTGGGTCTACTATTTCCATCTCAGGGGATATGCATGAACTACCTAGGAATCTTGAAAAGTATCTACCATCCTTCTCTCTTTCAGGAGAAAGAATAGTAGAGGAACACATCAAGCCTTTTAAAGATGCTTTTAGATTAATGAATGTTAATAATGAGGATGTTGCATGCAGGGTTTTACCTTTTACAATAATGGATGTGTTGATGTGGTTTTATGTACACCATAGACAATGAGGTAGCCTCTAAAATTTTAGGATCTCAATGGAGATGAAGTCTACTCTAGGATATGATTTTTAGGTATATGATCTTAGCAACCTATTGATGGGATAACTAGTAAAGTATACAAGTTGTTGACAAGATTTTTGGATGGAGGTGTGGTCTCTTAAAAGAAAGTGAGAATATATATGAGTTGGGTGGATGGTTTTTTGTTAATATAAGATAGATATATCTCAAATAAACTCAAAAAAGAGGTAAGGGTAAGGTAAAAAAGATATTTCTATGGTCTTAAAAAATTACTTCCCTAGTTGGTTCCTAAGTGGATAAGTTACTATAAAAAAACCTATGCATGTTGCTCATGCACAATCAATAATGGCTAGGAAGTCTAAGGAAATACTAATATAGGAAAATAATAAGCCTCAATCAAATATTTCTAATTTTAAGGAATAATTTGCACGCTATTAATCAAGATATTATGGTTCAGGCTTAGTGGTGTATTTGAGGCAACTATTACACACATAGACAACTATATCAAATAAAGCACTCAAACACACTCAAAATTAATGAATCAATTAACTTAACTATCCTAGCTAGTGTATTTACCAATCATTTTATATATGTTACAAATTTTAGATTGATATATTAGTCAAGACAATAAAGAACCCATTTGCATCTTTTGCATACTAAGGATTATTGATTCATACAACCAAATAAATATAATCAAATTACACAAATAGTGGAAATAAAATATGCAAAGACATGAGTAGATAATCCAAATTAATTTACTCCAATATATCAAAATTATCTAACCCCTTGTAGATGGACACCATGGTTCCTTGTGTGATTTATCCAAGTCTACCAAATTCTCAACATAGGGGGATTACCCCAGCTACCTATTCTATCTTTTTATGGGGCATAAGACCTCCTATTTCTTCTCAAGAATCAACTCCCTACCTGTGTCATCCTCTAGCTTCTTATTCTTCAACCTTTTTATGATTACAAATGGCTTATTAAAAAGAGTGGTGATGGAGGGGAGATCAGTAATTTTAAAGCTAGGCAACTGAGATGTCTTGCTTCTCACATCCATGGCCTAGGGAGGGATGCTCAACTGACTGACATCTACTTCTCCTGTAGTTGTGACTACATTAAGAAATTAAAAATACATCATGTCTATAAATCAATCCTAACTCAGAGAAGATAGAAAATAGTTACACTTTTGATTAGGAATATAATGTTTAAGTGGGAGCATGACCAATATGAAGACCTGCTAGACCTGATTAGGGGATCACTTGTCATAATACACCATGTTAAGAAGGGTTCTAAATCCTATAGTCTAAAAAAATCATGGAAAAACCCTAAAAGAGTCCTAGGTTTAATGTTCACTCTATTATTATAAAAAATAAATTAAAAATATAATCTAGTGCACACCAAAGCTTGTCGTATAAACTAGGGGTTATAAATAAAACAAAATAAATAAAACATATATAGAAGACATATACGCACATAAATGTATATACAATCCTAATGCATGAGAGAGAATCACAATTGAGCCTCAATCTCTCCCTTAGCTAAGGTTATTCATAAGAGATTATTGTGCTATGTAAGGATAACAAAAGATAAATTAGCTCTAGGCTACACACCTATCTATGCATCCACAAAACTTCTCCACAAGAAAAGATATATATCTCCAAAGAATAATGAAACTCTAAGCTTTATTCCTTAAGTATAATGGTCAATGAGCAGATGTTTATTTCCACTTATTATTCTTCACTTCTCTATTCTCAAATGGTTGGAAATGAACTTATATATATAGGTGGATCTTGACTTAAATCCTTCCAATATGTTGGTTGTATAGGGTCGACCTAGTCAACCTTGTATGTTTTGGAAGATAAATCACTAGGTCCTAAGTTAGGTTGGCCAAAGGGATAACAAAAATCCAAGTGATAAATATGTCTAAATAGCATAGGTTTAACCTTGGTGACTTTGTATAGTAATCAAAGGATGAAAATTATATAGGGTTGACCTAGTATAGTCAACTAGTAAAAGGGGGTCAACATAAGAGCAGGGAGGATAAATCATGACAAAATTTTGGAATGGGTATAAATGAGAAGAATAATCTTAGGGTAAATAGTTTTAGGAGATAAATATGTATATGGTAAGTGGCAAAAGGAACAACAATCTTAAGAAGCACCAATGGTCTACCCACACCTTTCCTAGTGTACCACTTAAGGCATGCACTCAAAGATATTGAGACTTGATGGGTTCCTATAAGATACAAAGTGTTATTAATTGATAAAAGTTTGAAAATATTATGCATATACATATTTCCCACTTGAATCTCATCATGTGTCATGTATGTAACACATGATGGTGCTTTAGGATAGGGCATAATAACACACAACATTGATGCTAAGTAAAGTGCAGTAAGCAACAAATAAGATAAATGAAATGAAAAAATTGAAAAACACATACCTTTACTTACCTTAATGTTGTAGATAAATAAGTAGACCACAAGAGGTACTAAAGGAATCTAACATGAATAACACTAGGCAAACTTGTATAAGTTAGCAACAAAATAGCCAAAAATCTATTTTTTTGGAAAATAGGCATATGATAGTGGAAATGATTATCTATGTTATCATTAATCTAATGCATTTTATGGTTTTAAAAGGGGATGAGTAGAAATAAAGATATAAGCAAAATGAGGAAATTGCCTGAAAATAATTGAAGAGTTTGAATTTTGAAAAGTGTTTTTAAATAGGGGAAAGAGAAGTAATTTGGTTATTTTTGACTAATGGAGAGAAAAAGATCTCTAAAGATCAAATGAGATAGGATGGTGAGGAGATTATAGGATAGATGAGGAGGAGCTATAGGAGTGATAATAGGTGCACTATAGGTATGCAACTATGAATATTAAGCTGATTTTGGAGTAATTTAATGAATTAAGTGCATTTTTAGAAAAAAATGATTTTTAGCATTTCTAGATGTCAAAATAAAGCCAAACTAGATTCTATAGGTAGAAAAAACTAGGATGGGAAATGGTTTTGAAGGAATTAGGGAGAAAACTATAGAAATGCACTTTTTGAGGAAAATGCAAGGGGTCGATAGTGAAAAACAACTAGGTTGACCTAGTTGACCCAATAGGTTGAAAAGGAGAAAAATCCACACTAGCAACCCAATAGGTATGTGCCAATCCTGTATGTTTTGTAAACTATCGACCTAGTATAATTTTGCCAACTAATCTAAAAAGTACAAAATGATAATGTAGTACTAGGGAGGGGAAAAAAAGAGGGTTGAATTAGATTTTTAAGTCAACCAAATAAAAAATAGGGAAATTTAGTCAAATTAGGTTGACCAAAGAATTAGAATGGTATGAAAATGTGTATAAAAGGCCAAAAAAGGCTAGAATGGCCCAAAATGACCAAGTAAGAGCCAAAATGACTGAGTAGGCTAAAAATAGGTAAAAATGAGTAAATTAAAGTAGTTTAGGCTTACTTTTATTGAAATTGTAAAATAATGTATTGTGATTATACATGACATAGAGGATCTAATACATCTTTTATTTTTTCTTGATTGTGGGGATGACCTAGATTTTGGTTATTAGTAGATGTGTCATGGTTATTAGATCTAATGGAGAGTTTGATGATAGGAGATACAGCTAGAATAGTATCTATAAGCCTAGGAGAGATAATTGATATGTGTAATATTCCCCTAAGTGTTGATCTATTAGTCATGTTCTTAGGATGCTGGGAATGACTGACTAACACCTTCAAATGGGAGGTAGATGGGGACATGGTATAGGTAGCTATCACTCTAGAGCATGTACATGCCATTATAAGGCTACTATTAGTAGGAGCATCGATGACTAAAGGTATACCAAATAATGTGGAAGAGAGGAGAGGTTTAGCCATATGGGCTACATGTTTGGAGACAATGTTGGTGAGTAATAAAATTAGTATGTTTGACATATATACATCATAGATTATAGATATATAGAAAATTGTGATAGGGCTTATGACACAATGAGTACTGTGTCACAAGTCAGATGACAAGGTACCACTATTTGTGGTAGCCTTGAGTAAGATGATCCTAGAGGAGGGAGTACTATATGATATTGGCTCTATTATCTAGGTGAGACTCATACATGATATGTATGAGGTCTTGGTCAGAGGGTAGAAGTTGATAAAACTGATGATGGATTAGATATATGAGAGCTTCCCATGTATCAGCTAGCTAGGTTACCACATGGGGTCGATGATAGGTCACCTCAAGTATGGAGATGGAGAGAGAACTAGGTAGTACATGTCATGCCCCATGTGTCAACACTACAAATGGTGAGATTCATCGACATAGTGTGGAAGCCATATGGGCACATAGCGACTACATGGATGATCTGAGACATAGTTACACTAGTTATAATGAGGATATAGGTGGTTAGACACTACACCTAGTGCAAAGAGACAAATTTGGTAGTATGGGTACCAATGCATATGAGTTTACATAATCCAAAAACATCGGTATTGATGCCTAAGTAGTGGGATTAATATGTGAGAGACCTATGGGGGAGGAGGGGACTAGGGCCACTAGTGATGAGGCTGATGCTCAAACAACATCATGAGTGACCATGGACTAAGTAAACATGATAGGGATTAGAGTAAGAGGAGATGGATGTGGAGGTAGTGGCACCAAAGATATCACCACTATCTCTATACTGAGATGAGCAATGACCATTAAAGACATGATATCGATGGAGGTAGGAGGAGTAGGAGAGAGTAAAGGCTATCACCATCCCTAATGACCCATTAGGTGAGAAAGAAGAGAGATATATAATAGAGATCATACTCATGTATAATTTGAGGCAAACATGGGCCATGATAGCTAGATTTGAGTTGAAGAAGCAAACTACAAAGGAGGTGTTAGGAGGTCATATAGATGGAGAGACTATGTTAGGTGATTGCACATATGGCAAGACTATAGTGGTTGAGACACATATAGGTAACAAAGATGATTAAATTATTTATTATGTTTTTAATTTGAAATAAAGACTAGAGATTGATAGATATTATGAGATATAATAGTGATCTAACATCTATCTAGGTATGATTTTATAAGTGTAGTTGAGGATGAGTAGGAGAGATGGGGGTAATTTATGAGGGGATCACTCCATGCCATCTTGGATGAGACTATGAAACATTATGAACCTACTGCATTAGAGGACCCTAGTGTACCATTTTCCCTAATTGAGGTGAGTTAGTTTAGATTAGTTAGAGAGGTAATGAGGTAGATACAAACATAGAGATAGAGGATGCAACCACCATAGAAGATGGGTTCAATCAAGATAAAAGTATGTTAGGCCTTGGTAGAGGAGATAACTATGCATCTAGCTATAGTGATGCAAATTACATAGGCATATACATCGACCCTAACCCATATGACACAAGTGCAAGAGCAGGAGAGAGTGACACACATGCTTAACCCAGTTGGCATAGGTATAGGCATGGGTGGCACATATAAAGGGATATGTGGATGGATTGAGATCTTAGATGGCCTCTTTACATCATATTATTTATAAAATTTAGACTAAGGCCTTGATAGTTAGCATGGCTATGCTATGAGATAAATAGGATGGAGCCCAACCATAGAACTGGAGCATTGTATATAGTTGTACTTGTATTAAAAACTCATTATATATATATGTATGTATGTATGTATGTATCATTTTAGCATATTAATGTTTATTATGTATGTTGTTGTTATCATGGTTGTGGTTGTGGATGCTTTGGATATATTTATTTTTAGCACATGTATTTAGCTATTATTTTATATGCTATAAGAAATATATGAGATGTGGTTTCTTTTCTATCATTATATAAAACACATCCATGGGTAAAAATAAATAGGAAAAAAGGACTTGGTAAAATATAATCAATAAAAAATGCACTACACACTATTTCAAGCTAGGAATTGTGTAATAACAAGAATAAAGGCTAAGTATAAAGAACCAAGGGATGGTAAAACAAGAATTTGTTTTTAAAACAAAGTGAAATATTTTTTCACCAAATTAAAACAAGTAAATTCATACTAAATCACTTTGGGAAGTATGAAAATAATGTAATAAATTGGAAGGTATGTAAAAGGGCACAAAATGTTATAAAAAAAAATTAATTAAGTCAACCAATTATACTAAATCACGTTGGGAGGTATAAGAGGAAAAAAAATTGAAAAAATATTCGTCTTAAATTTATCACACTAATTCAAGCTGATAAGTATGAAATTTTTATAAAAAATGGTTGTATTCTTACATGCACTCAAAAAATAAGAAGATAAAAGTGAAAGAGAAATGAAGTAAACATAAAACATACTAAATCAAGCTAGGAAGCATGCCAATGATTTTTAACTTCATAATCAATCACATCTTATCTCATATTTGAGACATGTAATTTTGATTGTGACTTGTATTATTATAAAATTTTGTGAAGAATGTTGGGTCCTATCCAAAGTCTTATACTAAAAATCATAAAGAGAACACCACTAAGGTGGAAAAAATATGAAAAATCAAGTAATAAATGATGTGGGTAATAGGAAAGAAAAAGGTGGTAATTTATGAGGAACATTGGCTCCTATTCATTGTCTTATAATGTAACTCGCAAATGAGATCCCAAGGGGAGTGATTAGTAGAAAAAACAATATGTTTCAAGAGTAAATATGAGGGATATATGGAATGAAAAATTGAGTGTAAAAATCAAGACTTATCTTATGATAATACCTTGTGAGACAAGAGACATATTAAGGACATGAGAAGACACTAAGTGACTAGTGACCATCAATGTGCAAAGGAAACTTGTTTACTATAGACACAAATATTTATAAGCATATACATGTGCTACTAAGATCAAATCATAAAGGTATATTGCTATAATAAAAGGTAAAATTGACCTACCTTCTCATGACATGTTCCCCATTCTTCAGGACTCCTTAGAAAGTCATCAGTCTACTACAAAGATTTGGTACTGGCATGAGAAAGTAGGTAGCACTACAAGATTTTTTTATTCTCCTTTTCTAATCTACTAGCCTATTGCACCCAAAAGGACCTTGGCTTTATTGTGAGGCCAACTATGGATTTTGAACTTCAACTAGAACAAGGGGATGTGCTTTGAATCATATATTTTAGAGTGATACAAATTTTAAGAATATTTTTGCCTTTTATATCATTGCCTTTTTGTAAAATGATTTAGATTTTAACTTTTTATGGATTTTGAAGATTCCTCCTCCATATTGATTTGGAATGACCAATCATGAGAGATATAGTGATACACATGAATGAGCTTTAGGCCAAGGATAAAAGAAGCTAAATAACCAAAGATAAAGAATGAATAGGACACTTAGGCTTAACAATGAAATAATATGTGATCTCAAGTCTCAATCATGTATATTCTTAGTTTGTGAAAAAGGAAGTAGGGAAAAAGGATATCCAAAGTGGAACATTGAAAGGAAAGTATAATGAGATACATTTTTTGCTAACTGATCACATGGTAATTAAAAAAACATGATGAAAGGGAGCAATGTTAGTATGACCAATTAATAGTGATAATTATCCATACAAAATAGAGATAAGAAAGCAAATAATCATGAAGGTAAGAATGGATTTTTGAGAAAAAATCAAGAACAAAAGAGAATACAATGATAAAGAAAGATAATCATATGCAATATAAATGACAGTTTAAGGAAGATATAACACAAAAGGTAAAATCACTATATAAAACAAATATGAATTTGACATAATGTCAAATGATATAACAAATAGATAAAAATAAAATTAGAGCAGATGACCAATGAAAATGTAAATTTTAAATCACCATACATGTTCTCATAAGTCTTATAAATCTACCCACACATATTATCCAAGACATTAGATAAATATCTATGAAGCTAGATACAAACTAATGATAATGTCTCATCAATCTTCAATGAAAATTATAAAAATATTTATCTTATAATCTCCTCAATTAAAAATTTAGGAGTACTTGATGGATCATGCTGAGGAGGGTAATCAGGCAAGGGATGCTCAAGAGAATGCATGGGAGCATGATAAATGGGAGATGCAAGAATCACTGATGTAGAAGGATCCATAGGTGAGGGACTCATAGGTGGAGAAGGATCCATAAGTGAGGGAAGGTCCATAGTTGAAGGAATCATGGCTACCAGCATAAAAGATGATGAAGGGGCTATAAAATGGGATGGAACCACTAGAGGTGGAGCCATGGGAGAAGAAAAATAATTTTTCTTATAGGGATGACCTATGGGAGGAATGGAAGAAGGTATGGGAATATATATAAGGTGATCTTTAAGGTAGTGTTGAAGGATGTGGAAATAATTAGTGTGTTGTGTACCAAATTGGTGCTATAAATAACACACCTCACCATAATTAGGTATATATTTAGGTATAACCTTCAGGGGAGGCATGGCTTTGTCTATGGAAGGAGAAGAAAGATGTAAAGTATTAATATATTATCGTAACTTAAAATAATGTGTAGAAGAATTATCTATCCCATGGAAACAAAAGATACACTTGTGAGTGGTCCTAAGAAAATCATTTATAAAATGAGGTGTAATAAGAGTGGAAGAATATGGAGAAGACTCATCAACCCATTTGGTGGGAAATAGAGCCATTTAAGGCAAGGGAAGCAAACCATCACCAAGGGAAGGTGGTGATGGAGGAGGAATGGAAATAGGCTCCATAGAAAGAGCAATGGGATGAGAAACAAGGGTAGGCTTAGTGAGAGTAGGAGTGAGAATAGGCTCAAATATAGAAGGATTAAGAATGGGCTCAACTATAACAAGAATAGGCATGAGATCTAATAAGGGCTCTACTAAGGGAGGAATAGGATCTATAGATGGTATAAAAAGGGTCACACTAAGTATAGGATTAAACCAACTATGATGATCAAGGAACCTAGTAAAGTAGTTAGGCCCAGTCATAGCATGATCCATGATCATACTCCTATGAGGATCCTAAAAAACTAGAGGTGTTGGTGCCATCTCTACCCTATGATAAAGAGGAAAAATACTAAAATTAGGAACTATAAATGAGGAAAAATGGGAAGATACATGAAAATACTCAAGTAAATAAAAATGGTAATGGATAATCTTGGCATCATGAGCCTAGACAAAACCGCCTAAAATGGATTATCTAAGGAATAACCATCATCATAATATGGGGTATGAAGATCAATGACACAAGTAGGGATAACCTTATCATTCGAGGAAGTATGGTGAATATAATGCCAAGTCTTGGTCAAGACTATGGGAATATCATTGCAAGGATCCTTACTAAATGAGGCTTTAAGGAAGAAAGAAGCTATGAGATGAGGTGACGCGAGAGATTGAAAGTTTTAATATTTAGGTTAATCTCATTGGACTCATCATCATCAAAATCTAAGAGGTTAGGAGGAATGTTACTAATTAGTTTATGATGTACATTATAATGTCAGGTTGAATTAATGAGAAGATTAAGATGTTTATACTCATGGAATGGAATGATTGGTAAAGTTTCAAGAGCAGGAATCTTGAAGACATCACAGTCTTGAAATTGTTCAAAATTCCAATGGTTAGTATCACCCTGAATCTTATAAATGGCTCCATTACAAGGGAATTTATGCATTGGTAGGTGGAATAAGCAATAGATCTCATAAGGTGAGTTCACAACCTACCAAGTAGGATGTTATAAAAAAGGGGAAGTTAAAGATCATCATATTCACATGAATATTGATAGGTGGGATGGTAATGGGAATCCACACACAACCTAGAGGAGGAATTTTCCTCATATCATATCCTTGGAAAGTGTTATAGGTATACTTTAAATTACATTCTAAAAATTAAAGGGTCTTAATGAAATCAAGAGAGGCAATATAGGTGCCAAAAACCTCATCAATCAATGCATACTTAACTTGAATATCTCCTATTTAAACACTAATAAATAAGGGAGGATCATCCACATGAATTAGAATCTCATTGATAATCATAGAAGCTAAAGGAAAATTTAAGGAAAGAGAAGTGTCCATTGTTTTTTCAATGTTTATATACATATCTTCACATTATTGTAATATACTATCCTCTAATCTAGATAAGACTTCCTCCAATCTTACTAAGGGAGGATGAAGGACATTCATTTCAAATGATAGTTGCATAAGATGGTTTCCATGATGTGGAAATGTCTTCATAAGCTCAAGTAATGGAATTTGGGATGGGAGATTAGTGAGTTATTCAATGGGATCCCACTCATCATAACCCATAAGAAGGTTTTTAGGTATAGGTGCATAATGATTAAGGAGGTCCTCAGAAAGAAGAGCCAAACTACATTGCAATTTATGTTGATAATAAGAGGAAGTCATAGAATAAGGTTATAAATCATGTTTTGATGATAAAGTAGTTGATTCAAGTTGATTATGAAATTTAATAGGAGAAGTGTTAGTATAAATTTAAGTATCATTAATATTACAAGATGATGGAAGAGTGGTTGAAATATAATGGGAAGTGTTATCCAAAGGATAATCAGAAATTTGATCATCAAAAGTAATAAGGTCATCTTGCCCCAAATCATTTAAATGAGTTATAGAAGAATCATGGATAACATGATATGTTTTATATGAAATGGGAGTGTAGATAGGTTGATAATCTATAAAAATAACCACCCTTCACATATTAGTCATATTAACCACATTCTCTTCAAAAGTGGGTTCAATAAGACTTTCTACATTATTGGTGGAAGGGGTGGATTTGTCTTGATTGTCTTGGATAGGTTGATGATTAGGAAGAGGGTCTTTGAAGATAGCCAAATGAGCATTGGCTTGGTTCAAGGCTTGAGATTTATCATTTGTTTTATAGTCCTTGAAAGAAATTTCATAAGCTTGTTGATGCTTTTTAATGATAAAATCATGATCAAAATTAGGACCCAAAATAAAGTCTATAGATAAATTACAAAGTTGCCTATAGGTCTTATGAGAGTGACCCCAACTAGCATGAAACTAATAAAACTTGTTAGGATCATACCATGATTTCATAGGATGGGTAGCGTCAATTTATCATGGAAGAAGCCTAGGTAGACACTTAAGCAATTCATCTGAGAATAGAGGTTTATGAACATTAATTTTATTTGGTGAAGATAAGTGAGGATTGTATATTATTGAGAAGGGGGAGCTGGTTCTAATGAAGGGGTAAGAATGACAGCTTGAACATTGTGAATGGTATCATAAGAATATATAACACCATAATTTGTAACATTGTGATTTTTGTTCTTAATTAAAAGATGGGGACCCATAGAAGGTTGGGGTGGATAGAATTGATGCATAAGGAAATATTGTCATTTAGCTTAGTCAATAACCTCCTCCTTTGTACATTAAAAGAGAGTTTGGACCCAATATTGAAGCTTAGGAAAAAGGGAATTGGTAAAGAGATGGAAAATATTATCATTAGCGATGTTATGTTCACATTTGTTTGACAAAAATTTCCACCTTTTAACAAAGGATTGAGCTATTTCATTTTCAAGTTATTTTCAATTTATGAAGTAGGCCAAAGTGTTTTTTAGAAGAGCACTAGTTTGGAATTCTTGAACTAAATAATTTGCTAAATCCTCGAAACTAGTAATGGAATGAGTTCTAAGCTGGTTTTACCAATCCAAGGCATCACTTATGAGAGTTTTGGCTAAGATTTTGGTAGCAGCAAAGGTGTTTAATTTGACTCAATCCTTATAAATATTTCTAAATGTTTTCAAATAAAGGCTGGAATCGATTGATCTATTATAAAAAAATGTAGGTGTGATACCTCATATATCAATGTTAGAAATTTGAGTATTGAGAGGTTCATTTTGGAAATGCTTAATGGTTTTATTGCCAAAGGAGGTTAAGGAATGAAATTACCTTGAGAATATTGAAGAGGAGGAGGGGGAACGTTTTGGTTGTGTAGCCCAAGCTATTGGTTGAGGATGAAATTGAAGATGAATAAGGTGGTTTTGCATTCTCATCATTTGATTTGTGTTAGGAGCTTGAAATGTATTCATTTGATTGAGTGTTTACAAAAATAGTTTATGTGTTTGATTAAAATTACTAAAAGCATTAGAGGTGGTATTAGTGGCATGGGTACCACTATTGGTGTTGATATGATCTTTAGAGGAATTGTGATAATGTGAGGCACTAGTGGAAAAATTTTCTTGTGTAGTAAATGATGTTCTAGTGAATTGTTGAAAAGAAGAAGCACTAGTAGCATGATTACCTTGGGTATCAAATGATGCACTAGTGGAAGGATTAAGGATAATGGATCTTATGAGAGGCCCACTATATGTATAACCTAACATGATAGTGGATATACTAGGCATGTAGGTAGAATAAGTTAGAGAAGAAGAGGTCATGGTATGAGAAGGGGTCATAATCGAAGGAAGAGGATAAGAATCAAAGAAAGTGGTACCCTAAAATCAAGTTGAGAATGTAAGAGTAGGTGAATGATGCTATTTGTAATGACCACTAATCATAAGATTTTAAATGGTAGAAGGATATTTTCCTTAATGTTAAGGAAATTTATAGATAAAGAAGAGCATTTCAGGGGTATACTCTAATTTGGGTTGGTCTTCTAATGAAAAGAGAGGATTTTTATATGAAGTGGTATTGGGAGGGTCCCATAGTTCATTATGTGAGTGGAAATATGAACATTACTAGCATCCAAAATAGGATCCCTACTCTATCTATGGGAGACCCTATGAGGGTTGGTAAAATTCATCATTTCTATTGACTGTAACTTATTATTGTCATAAATTAGAAATTTCGTGATGAAGGGAAAGAAAGATAAATGATAAATCAAGGAAACAAAAAATGATATAAATATTACAGGGTTGATTAGGTTGATCCAACATAGTAAATAGAGGCTAGAAAAAGGTATAGGGTTGACTAGGTCGATCTTGTACAATAGATAGGGAAAATTAAGAAGCCTATAATAGATTGTGAATTAACACAAGATAAATTTTTCAACTAATTTGAAAATAAATAGAAAAAGGGAAATAAATGGTCAATCAAATTAATGTTGGCCAACCCAATTGAGCTACACAACACAAAACCTTGCACCAACTCTAGCTAATGTAAGTTTTTGATATATAAAATACAATTGAGAAAAGAGAAAATAATCAACTTGGAAAGTAAATAGCTAACTAATTGGTCAACCTAAATTTTTATTATATTATTAAGACATGATTTTAAATGTGATGGGAAGTTGGCTATAATCAAGGAACTAGAAAGCAATTTAGGGATGGTTTTAGGTAGTTTGGGCTAAAAGGGATTTGTAGTGGTAATGATATAGGCTTGGTATTGGGGCATACCCCCTTACTTCACATAAAGTAGTGATAAGTGTGTCAGGTACGTAGCTAGAATATACCATTAAACATACTTTATACTTGACCAAAATATCATTCTGGCTTCTCTCTTGGTGATGAAATTCAAGTAGGTTGGCCTTGGGTAGACAAATTTTAAAATTCTTGTTTATATTTTACCATGTGTGAATAAAATAGAAAATAATGAAAATATATGATTCATTGAAAAATATTTAATTAATCTATGTGATCATGCAAACAATAAGAAAAAGAAAGTGTGAATTAATTACTAACATATAAGGTTAATTCCAAATTTGAAACAAGGTACAATGTTGATATATTCAACAATATATGCACAAACTATAGAATAGGTTTGATAGGGTTGATCCTATATTATGAAAGCTAAGTCTGAAAATGAACAGGGTTAGTAGAGTCAACGTAGTTATCCATATAGCATATAAAACATAGAACTAGGTCAGTAGGGTCAATCTAATTGACTATACATGGGCAATTTTAAAAATTTCAAATTATAAAAGGAAAGGCTATAAAGGAAGTGAAAGAGAGATAGAAAGGAACCTTGGTGGTTCATGCGTGTAGATAATGAAGATTTTTGCTCAATAACCTTGATATAAACTTCAAAATTTTGCTAAATGGGTTGATCAATCTTTGTAAAAACTTGCTACTAAGTGCCTAAAAATGTATAGGGTCAATTCAGTCAACCTAGTAGTCTAGATTAGATGTATGAAAAGATGAAAACCTATAATAGGTCTATAGGGTTGATCTAGTAGCATGTACCTAAAATATTTCACATATAAATTAGAGTTGGGTCGATAGAGTCGATCGAATATGGCAAATTTATGATAAAAATAATGATGAAAGAATGAAATAAGATGAACAAATCTTGTAATAAAAAATGCATCATGTCTATAAATCAATCCTGGCTTAGAGAAGATAAAGCATACCTATACTTCTAATTTAGAATAAATATTTTAAGTGGGAGCATAATCAATATGAATATTTACTAGACCTAATTAGGGGATCGCTTGTCACAATACACCATGATAGGAAGGGTTCTAAAGCCTATAGTCTAACACAGTCATGCAATAACCCTAAAAGAGCCCTAGGTTTAATGTTCACTCTATTTTAATAAATAAGAAAGTAAATATAATATAGTGCACACAAAATTCTTGTGGCATAAAGTGGGGGTTAGAAAAAAAAACACTAAATTAAACATGCATAGAAGACATATAATCATGTCAATGTATATGGAATCCTAATTCATGGGAGACAATCACAATTTCAATATCTATCTACTCTTATAAAGGAGAAATAAATTTAGGAATACTTACCTTGAAGATGAACCCATCGAGCATCAATCTCTCCCTTGGCCAAGGTGCTTCACAAGAGATTGTTGTGATATGTAAGGATAATAAAGACAAAAAATCTCTAGACTACACAACCTATCTATACATTGAAAAGACATATCCACAAGACAAGATCTGTATCTCCAAATAAAGTATGGAACCCTAAGCTTTGTTCCTCAAGTAGAATGGTCAATAAGTAGATGTTCATTCATACTTATTCTTCTTCACTTATCTATTCTAAAATGGTTGGAAATGAACTTGTATATATAGGTGGTTCTTTCCCTAAATAATTTTGAATATGTTAGTTGTACAAGGTCAACCCAGTCAATCTTGTATGTTTTTAGTAGATAAATCACTAGGTCTTGAGCTAGGTCAGCCAAAGGGTTAGCAAAACTCTAAGTGAAAAATATCCTAAAATAGTACAGGTCAACCTTATCAACCTTATATAGTAATAAGAGGTTGAAAACTATACAGGGTTGACCAAGTCAACCTAGTACAAACAACTAGTGAAAGGGGGTCAAAGAAAGAGCAAAGAAGATAAAGCATGAAAAATGTTTGGAATGGGTGTAACTAAAAAGATTAATCTTAGGATAAATTGTTTCAGGAGACAAGTGTGTAGATGTCAAGTGGAAAAAGGAACAATAATCTTATGAAGAACCAATGGTCTATCCACCCCTTTCCCAATGCACCCCTTAAGGCATGCACTCATAGAGATTGAGACTCGATGGGTTATTGAAAGATACAAAGTGTTAGTAATAAATAAAAATTTGAAAATATTATGTGTATACAACTATAATCTCTTCCTTAGCCTCTTCTACTATTGGTTTCTTCTTAGATGCCTACACAAGTATGTCAAGCAAGGAAGGGCAAATGATTTTAGACTAATTCACTCATCCAAATTAAGGGAGTGGATGGATTATGAAAATTTAGGGCTTGGCCTTCTTACCTTTGCCTGAACTAGTTACAATGGTTTATTCTATAGAAGTGGATGATACATGGGAAGGGTGAGCTAAGTGGATTGAATATGGAACTATGAGGTGGCCATGGCTATCTCCACCTTCCTAAATTCATTATTATTTAGTGACCTAATATTGGTAGTGCTAGAAGGAATGCTGGAGGTATCCATGATGGAAGTAAATATAATGGATAATGGATCAATGGGGGTGGTATTGACAATGGAATAAGAAACATCCTTCTCAAGCATTAGGTTGAGCAAGGGAAACTATATGAATGAAGTTGGGGTAAATGGATAAATAGAGGTGGATGTAGGCACTTCCACCTTAGGTGTTTTTAAAATAGAAGAAATGGAAATAGAACCAAACATGGGAATAGAAACATAAGATAAATGGGTAGACTTTATAGATTGAGTACCCGGGGTGGCTTCCAAAGCTTACTTCCTACCCTTGTCTACCTTAAAGATTAATTATTTAGACTTTTCTATCTTAGATTATTCATTAGAGTCATCTTCTTCTTCCAATTCCCTAACCTCTCCTTCTTTCACTTTTGAGTGTTGGGGTTTAGTAGGCAAGCCTTATGATAACTCAACTATGGGATTGCCTTTAGGAGTCCTAGGATTACTTGTATAGATAATAGGGGTATTTGGATATGTAGAGGACTCTTTTTGACTTGGAGTATTTTATTTATCTATTTATACCCATGAATATGTGATAACTTATGCCTAGGGTGTGGCTGTGGGTATTAATACTATGCTGGTAGCTTGTTCTTCCTACGTTGGATCCTCTTCATCAGAGGTCCAAATTAATGGGTTCCCATGATTATGATCCCTTGGAGTTGGGTTCAAATACTTTGGGTTCTTTATTAAAATCCTTTAACTTAAATTTGAGAGGGAGTCCCTTTGAAGAGGAGCCTCCTTATTCTATGGATTATTCTAAAAACTAACCCTTTCAAAATTTTGAATGAGTCCATCCTACATAAAGTGAATTTTTATTATTCAATTCCTTTATAAAAATTGAATGGTCCTCTTTAATCATCCTCAAATGATCCTCCATTAATGTAATAATATTTTCCCTTTCTAACAAACCTCTCCTTTCACTTTTAAGTGTTGGGGTTTAGTAGGCAAGCCTTATGATAACTCAACTATGGGATTGCTTGTAAGAGTCCTAGGATTACTTTTATAGATAATAGGGGTCTTTGGCTATGTAGAGGAGTATTTTTAACTTGGAGTATTTATTTCATCTATTTTTACCCATGTATATCTAATAACTTATGCTTGGGGTGTAGCTGTGGGTATTAATACTATGCTGATAGCTTGATCTTCCTATGTTGGCTCCTCTTAATCAAAGTTCAAATTAATTGGGTCCCTTGATTATCCTACCCTAGGGTTGGGTTCAACTACTTGGGGTTATTTATTCAAATCCTTTAATTTAAATTTGAGAAGGAGTCCCTGTAAATAGGAGCCTCCTTGTTCTATGGATTATTATAAAAACTAACCCATTCATAAGTCAAAATGGGTCCATCCTACATAAAGTGACTTTTTATTGTTTAGTTACCTCACAAAAATTGAAGGGTCCTCTTGAATCATCCTCAAATTATCCTCAATTAATCTAACAATATTTTCCATTTCTAACACTTCCTCATCATATTTTACATTTAGAAATACAAGGTCATAAGAATAAGATTCTTGGCTTTAAGGGATATTGGATCCATGTATATGCTTATGGATGATTCTGTGGGGATCCCAATCCCTATGTGGAAGTGTGGGGAAGTGATAACATTTCCTCTTACCTTCAACTTCTCTAAAATTCTTTCTCATGGTGCATACCATTCTATCAATGACTATGTGGTGGCCAAAGTATGAGTTTTTCTTGTGTATAGACAAGTCTTCTTTTATGCTCCAGCATAATTGAAAAGTAATTTATTACTTAGACAACCTATCTAGAATGCACTTTGGGAGACATAGGGGGTGAAACTTGTTTCCCCAAATCATTATAATATGGAAGTCCAGATATAATAAATAGTACGCTCTTGTGGTAAGTGTCTTCAAAATGTTGGATCCAATCCTTAGCATTGGATAACCATGGATAGCCTACCAAAATTGAGGATATACATCCTCAGTGATCTTCACCATGTTATTCATGTAAGCATATATATGCATAAATTGAAAGTAATCACAAACCCTACTTTTAATATAGTTAGTGGCTAGGCTCCATAGCTCACTAATAACTTTATAGCAAGTCCCCAAATAAGACATCATATAAAAATGGATGATAGGATTGGGCCATTTGTTTTTTTTGGATTATCTGTTACCTCAAATGAAAGCTAACTATCTCCCGCAATGCAAATGCAACATCACTAGTCAGCATCATTTGCAAAAATATCACCCAATCTAGATTAAGAAAGTGACTACTTGGCATATCATAGAGTCAATTCAACAACAATATAACAGTGCACACTCCCATCCTAAACTTTTCTATTGGAGTGACCCCCTTTATATTCTTTCCTTTGAAATTTATGGTCTCATTGGGAATAATACACAAAAATAGAACCTTTTCCATCATTTTATCTTAGTTTTATTACACCAACCTATGTTTGTCAAAATATGCATCAAGTGTTGGTGGTGCCAAATACCTTCAAAAATTTGCACCCAAGATGCATGTTACTACTATAAGATTGCCAATGATATGGGAAATTATTCTGTGTTACCTTTCCTATAAATAATAAATCATGGAGGAGGTCGATGCATGACATCACCTCAATCTTGGTAGTAGTAAAATATAATCCTTATCATTTTAGGGCCAACAAATATTTAATAAACAATTGCTTAGAGAGAGATATTTTCCTCTAATGAAAATATATCAATAGAATCAACCACATCCCATACCTCTGAGTAATTCACGTATCTATTTTTTAATATGCTAACATTGAAGATTATGTTTGTAAACTCTGTAGAATCTTTAATGGAGTAGAGCGATGGTGGAACTACTCCCCTACATACCCTGGATAAAGATGCCATTATTTATTATGTGTAATTTAGGTACATTAAAAATATTCATCTACATGATCTTTGTGTTATATGGTCAACTTGATTTTCCACTGGTTGTTCTTTTACTCACAACCTTCTCACAACTAGTAGCTAGGGATCTTCATTGTGTAGGATAGCATTAGACTTCGAATGCAAGTTTGTTCGAAAGTAATGAAAGATTAAAATGGTTGCACATCATGTATATGGCTTATCATATTGAATACCAGTTCATGTGATATAAAATCCCATTGTTCATTTCTTTTATATTTTTTACATAGTTCAAATTTCATTAGTTTAAGTTGGTGGGGGACTTTAGCATACTATTAGGAAATATTTTAGCCTTTTATTTGACTAAGTATATCAAGTCCTTTTAGCACTTGGTAATATGGTATTTGGGCTTTGTGTTGGGGATTGGTCATTACAAAATACCCATAATAAAAAAATCTCAAAGACCTAATTTTTTTTAGATAAAATGTCTATGGTAAAAATTATGCAACACATGTGTAAATCACCTAAAAAATAAATCCATCAGATAAAATATTTGAATAAAAATTCTAAAGACCTAGAATTTCTGAAAGATAAGTCCCTTTCAAGATAATTTATTTGGACAAAATGTTCAATGTAAAATACCTAAAGACCAAATATGCTTGGAACAAAAGTCTCGAAGACCAAATTTTTGGAATGAATATATAAATAAATCATCAAAAAAGGGAGTCTTGATTAAAATAACCAAAACATACAACCCAAAAACCAAACCTATCAGACAAAATTTACAAACAAAATGCTTGAAGACCTAATTCTCATCAAACAAAATGTCTGTGACAAAAAGCCTGATGAGTAAAATATTTGAATGAATTTATTTGAATAGACAAAGTTCCAAAAATATGCATAGTTTAGAAAACTCCCAAAAGGTATTAATAGAGTTAGTCCATAAAATATATAATACCATGTTAGAATGATAACTTCTTCTAAGTATAAATACTAATAATCATTATGTTTAAGAATTATCATAAACATATAGAAGACAAGCTCAAATAGACAAAGCCGAAAACTAAAAAAAGTGGGTCCCTATTTTTTTGAAAAAAGAGGGGATGTTGGGTACAAAAAATGGTGACTTATAGGGGGGATACTCATAAGTATTAAATAGTCCATAAATTTGGATAGTAAACTCAAACCGAACATTAATAATATCATAGAAAAATACTAAAATAAAAAATCTGAAAGGGACTTCTACATAGATTCACACAACATACTTGCCCGCTTACCCTTGGATCTATGTGTGTTGATCATGAGATTCATTAAATATTTGTTGTTATTAGTTTTTCAAAGTCTCAATTAAGTTTTAGGTTTCATTCTAGTTTTCATTAAAGCTCATAAAAAGTAGGGGAAGCTCAGGCATTGCTCTACTACTAGCATTGCTCATAGAGATACCTTGGGTTTCTTCTCTTCCTCTTCCTTCATGATGCATGGTTCATTGAACTTATTTCATCATGTAATCCTTTTTATTTTATTTACATATTCTCTTATCCTTTTTTTTTTAATTTCAAAGAGGAGATATGGAACCCTAGTAAGCCGGTATGTTTATAAAACAAATCATTACAAGAACATCCCTACTAGCCATATCTATACCAAGAATTATCACTTCCAAAAAGTATTTAATATAATAAGTTCTTGATCTAATTAATAATAAAAATTTATAAATTCATGTGAATTACTTTGAGAGTAAATTTCACATACTAAGTGAAAGTATTCAATTGTGACATAATCCAAAATAATTCATGATTACCTTCCTTCATCTTGAAAACCCTAAACACAAAAATATACCCAATTTGTGCACAAATACCATATTGTATTTCAATTTTTATTCTCCCCATTTTTATAGGTATATTTAAGTATAATCTCAATTGGTTTAAATTTCAACTTAGTTAAATCAAAGTGAACATAATTCAGATTGCCATAGGAAAGTACAAAATAACTAACCTAGAAATCATTAAACTCTAATATAAGAAACAAATAAATATAATATAAGATAATGAAATATAACCTAATAAAATAAGAAATCTAACCTAATCCTACCTCTACCATTTTCCCACATCAATCAACAATACCTCCATATGACACAACCATGAAGTAGTGCTCCAAGAATTATCTATTGACTGGTTAAGTGAGAAAATTACCTTGCAAGTCTTTTAGATAGAAAGTATTATTGCCCATGATCTATAAAATATGATATGGTCCAATACAAAGTGGGAAAAGTTTGTCATGCTAACCTTTCTTTTCATGGGCTTTAACCCAAAGTAGCACTGGATCTGAAATCTTGAATGCTTTGACCTATGATCTCTTATCAAATCACCTTTTGACTATGTCATGATATTTTTTGAAGGTCTATAAGGATTTGATCCTTAAATATTCCACTTATATTATGTTTAAGATTCAAGAATATAATTTATCACTTGGTTCCATGTAATATTTCATGAACTGATAATTCAGTAGCTTCAGCATGATTAGGAATACTGATTTGCAACCATATACTAATAGACAAGGTAAAGCTTTAATGGATTCCTTATATCTTTTTGGGTCTACCCAAAGAGAATACTTTAATAGATTATACTAGTCCTTGGGCTTGTTCCTATCTAATTTATTAATTACATCTATCAGGTTTTTATTTTTTAATTCTACCAATCCAATTCCTTAGGGGTAATGGTTAGATGATGACCTGATAGTGATATGGTTGTCATGTGCCCACTTAGTGAATTATGTTGATATAAAATTTGATCCATTATCACAAAATAAAACAATGGGGGTACCAAATCTATTTTTAATGTCTTCATCCAAGAAGTGAATCACATCTTGTACTCTATAATTCTTTGTGGCTATAACATCAGTCCACCTAGTGCGATAGTCTATAGTAGTAAGTACAAACTTATGACTTGCTAAGGAATTTAGGTTAATGAAACCAATGAAGTCTAAAATCCATTGGGTAAATTTCCTTCTTTCAAAAATTAGATATAAGGGCATTATTTTGTGTACTTCCCTCTTTATTGAAGATTGCCATTCATGGCATGCTCTTACATGAGTGTGAGTATCCTTAAAAACTGTTGGCCAATAATATCCCATTCTTAAGATATTATGGGCTATGGTATTCTAAGATGGATGAACACTACCTATATTTTGATGAAATTTTTCTATAATTTCTTTAGCTTTCTCTGCAAACACACACATGAGATAAATGCCTTCATAATTATTTCTATAGAGGACTCCCCTTTTTATCATGAAATGAGTAGCTTTGAGCCTCAAATCTATTCTTCATTTTCTATTAAGTTCTAAGGGATAAGTAGCTATAAGAAATTATTATATTATGTTAGTATACCATTCTCCTTTAGATACCTAAGATTCATATACCTCTTCAATATTGATACATATATCAAGTTCATTCATGAGCTAAATGATGCCTTGACCACGAATGATCTTTGCAAGATTGATTTTTATGTCACATTATTGTAACTTTTCCATCCACTTACCTCAGTATTCTCCTAGTTCATTCTATGATAAGGTGAGTTTGACAGTAGGATTATGCATAATGGCAATGGTCTTATTCCTCAAGATGTATTATCAAAATTTCTTTACTAATTTAAATGGAGAAAATATTTGATTGTCAATCATGGAGTACCTAAATTTTACATCTTTTAGGTTTGTGATCATAAACATAATTAGATGCTCAATCTCATTTTTCTTCTATGTTATAACATCAACAATCATATGTCCTAAAGAGAATGAGTACAAGTAGAAATATTTCATGAAATTTGGACTAATGAGCACTAGGTCTTGTGATATTGCATATTTAATGTCTTGAAAAGACTTTTTAGATTTAGTTTTCGATTTTATTTTGGCATCCTAATTGAGCATTGCATTTAGAGGTCTAACAATCTCTACAAACCCTGAGATAAACTTTATTACAAAGTTAATCTTCCCAAAAAATGATTTGAGATCCTTCTTGTTATTTGGTGGTGTAATTTTTAAAATTCCTTGAATTTTATCTAGATCAATGATGATCCCATCCTTGGTGATGATGTGCCATAAAATATTGCCTTTAGTCACTCCAAATATGCTCTTTTTGGGTTTAGTGAAATACCAAACCTTCTATATCTCTTGAATATGGATTGGAGATGGCTTATGTGGTCATTCTTATTCTTTTAAAACATCATATGATCATCCATGTAGATGATTATGTATTTTATAGTTAATCCTTTGAATGCATGATCCATGGCATGCTAAAAAGTAGATCTTACATTTATTAGGATAAATGGTATCCTATTATATGGATAAGTACCCAAATTTATAGTAAACATAGTATTCACCCTACCCTCTAATTGTACTAGTACCTAATTATACCCCAAAAATCCATCTAGGAAGGACATCATCTCAGAACCACTTACTATCTGTATCACTTCATCTAAAGAGGGTAGAGGATAGTTATCCTTTTTGGAATAGTCCCTAAAATGAACACACAATTTGATCTCACCACTATTTTTTATAATTGGGACCAAATTGGCCCAATGTAGAATGCTTGATTGGGAAAATGATTTTTTCACCTAATAACTTCTCCACTTCTCTTTAAATAAGAGGATACATAATATGATTGACTAGCCTCTACCTCTGTCTAAATGGCTTGTGATGTGGTTTCAAAGGAATTATGTGATTAATGACTTAAGGGTCATAAACCTTCAAATATTCATAAGTCCAGGTAATGACATCTCTATATTGAGAGATTAAATCCTTCACTCATTATGTTTCTTCTGGGGTGTAACTAAGACCAATGTTGACATAGTATGGGCTATGTTCATCTCCTAGGTTTTCCATTTTGAAATTAGATTCATTGACCTTAGGCTTTCATGATACTAATCTTTATATAAAATGGTATTTTTAAATAGACCAACCTTACTAGAATATGATTCTCTTTGAGCTAGAGAATACATTATTTATTTGACTCCTCTTGGCAGAGATGATTAACTTCCTTCTTATTGATGATTTGGGACTCAAATTACCCTGAATTAGTTATAAACTTAATAATTTGTTGATCATCATCAAAGACTTGAAAATTTTCTATATTATCAATAACATAGGGGTAAGGAATCAATTTAATATATAATATTTTTACCTTTGGTTCTTAGAGAGGCTCCAAATTAGTTGTGGTAGTAGCTAGTAAATATATAACTTGATTCCAATATCTAGGAATCACCTTTATGTTGAAAGAATCAAAGCTCTATATTAGGTCCCATACTCTATGTTTATACTTTATTAGATAAAAAAACTTACACTGATATTTATTTTTGACCTCGTTGATTACCATCTTTGAATCACTGAATAGTAATACCTACTTCACATTGTTCCTTAGTGCAAAATATAATCCCAAAATTAGAGCCTTATACCCATCCCTATTATTGGTGTAAGGGAATTAAAACATGTATGTTTCCAAGAGTTTATTTCCTTGTGGATCAATAGACTCAAATCTTATGTCTAATCCTTATTTGGATCTAGTACCATCAAAGTGTAAAGTCCACAACTGATTGGAACCTTCAAACTGTAGTTCTCATTCTCTAGTCTATGTAGTGAAAGTGTAAATACCAGGACTAAGAGATTCATACTTACCTCTTCATTATTGAAATTATAATATGTAATGGGATATTTCATTATTGGTTCTTTGTTGGTCCTAATTTGATTTGTAATGCCTCTCCATGGTAGCTAGATATGAGATAAGTCTATATACAGCTATACATTAAGCATTCTGGACCAATCCCTACTCAGTAATAATCATAACCTTTAGGTATGTCCACCACAAGGATCTAAATGGTCATTTGGAATCATGGTTTAGATGATACTTGAATACGTACATATTTCAATTCACTAACTACTCTTACCACTCTTTTATCCAATTATGAAACTGTTCTCTTTGAAGGGCTTAGAGTCAAACCAAGTTTTTGATATATGTAAGTAGGAATAATAGTTACAAAATCTCTAGAATCAAATAAATAGTTATAAATGTTCTTATCGAGTGCTCTAATGGTCAACAAGAATGGTGAAACTTTTAGCTTGATCTTATAGATGACATGGGTTTCAACAACTTTTATTTTATCTATAGATGCTTTTGTTTTGCCCACATGTGTCCTCCCATTAAAATATCTCCATAATATCTCTTTTTTTTAGTGATATGAGCTAACTCATGAATATTTATATTTGATTTTATCTTATTCTTGTATTTAATTATGTTGCATACTCTTTTGTTTGGTTCTTCCTTAATCTGAGGCTGATCATTCCCTCTTGGGAGAGGTGGACTGTTGTCAGCTTTAGGATTAGGTGGGATTGATATGGTATTTGAAAGATTTGACATAGTGAAGGGATGATTGTTCTTTATATTGTATCCACCTTTCTAGAAAATTTTGAAAGTGTGTTATCTTTTGGTATATTGTCATTTTTAATCGGAAAGGGAAACTAGTGGATTATGCATCTAGTCCTACCTTACCACCTCCTTTTGAAATATTTAAAATGCTTCAAAAAACTCAATACAGTCAAGCTCACCATGTTGATAAGTAATATGAATTCTAAACCAATTAAGTAAGGTTGTATCTACTATGTTGATCCCTAAAAGTTTTCTAGGCTGATCAATATTATTTGTAGGCTTGTTGAATGGATTGTTATACCTCTAAAATACAAAATTATGATTACCATTTGAGGTATTAGCATTACCCATCTTCCTCTACATACTAAGGAAGTCATTACTTAGCTTTTGAACCATATTTTGAATAGCCTCCAATTCTACCTTTGTATAATTAGTGCCTTATAAAATAGTGAGAGATATGTTGACAATTTTTGAGTTTATTGGTAATCATTGCCTTGCACATGATTATTCAAAAAGTCATAGTTTGGTTACACTACTTGTCTCAATGGGGGCAACATATAGATCTAGTTTTGATTGAATGTAGTAATTTTTTGATTTACATGTGGAATTAGATTCAACATTGGGAATCCATTATTGATTTTAGGTACTCCAAGCACTTGAGGATTGAACTTCCTATCAATATTGATGGATTATTTGTATGCCAGTACCAGGTTGATGGTGGTGGTCACTCTTCTTATAAAATCCACCATAGAGAATTCTTATAAATTTTTAGTGCTAATGTTTCTTTTGGTTTATACCTCAAGGTTAACTAGTTGTACATATTTTTAAATCTAGCATTAAGAGTTTAGATAGGTTCATTAGGTTATCTCTTCATTCTCATTAAGTGTTGGTATATCAAATTAGGGTGGGTTACCTAACTAAATTATGAAAGAAAACCTACCTGACATGCATCCCAAGAAGTGATATAATTTTTTGTTATATTTAAATATCAGTCATAAGCAACATCCATTAACATAAAAGGGAAAATCCTACATGCAACATCCTCATTAAAAACATTCATTAATCTCAAAGTAGCCTTAAAATACTTAATATGTTCTATTATCCTTGTTCTTGATGGAAAAAATGATGGTAGATACTTTTCTAGATTCTTAGGCAAATCATGCACATTTCCTAGGATGGCAATAACAGATCGAACTAACCAAGGTGGCTAAGCCATTGGATGATTAACAAGTGTTCCTTACTAGAGAAGGAGTCTTAGGTCTATTAGGGATAGTTGGTATAATTTTAAGTATCCTATGATTTGACAAAGGTGAAACTAGAAGGCCAACCTAGGAATTAGATGTTGTAACTCTCCTGGGTGACTCTAGTAGAAATCTATGTATAAATTAACCCCTTTTATTAGGGGTTTAAACCCTCTTTATAAAACTAATGATCTATTAATGTAGTTTATGCACACCACAAAAAATGAGGTAGACTCTAACATTTTAGGATCTCAATGGAGATGAACTCCACTCTAGGGCACAATCTATAGGTATGTGATATTAACAACCTATTGATGGGATATACGGTAAAGTATGCATGTTGTTGATAAGGTTTTTGGATGGAGGTGTGATATATTAAAAGGAAGTGAGAATTTGTATGAGTTGGGTGGATGGCTGGTTGTTAATCTAAGGTGGTTATATCTCAAAATAAACTCAAAAAAGAGGGAAGGGTAAGGTATAAAAGAGATTTATATGGACTTAAGGAATTACTTCCCTAGTTGGTTCCTAAGTGGACAAGTTGATTTCATAAAAAATATGCCTATTACTAGTAGTTGTTATTCATACATAATCAAGCATAACTAGGAATTCTAAGGAAATACTGATATAGGAAACTCACAAGTCTCATTCAAATATTGTTCCTTTTAGGGTAGTGATTGCACACTCTTGATCAAGAGATTATGGCTCAGGCTTAGTGTGGTATCTGAGGTTGCTATTGTGCACACATAAAAAAGTATATCAAAGAGAGCACTCATACAGACTCAAAATTATGAATCAATTAAATTAACTATCCTATCCATTATATTTTACCAATCATTTAATAGTGTTTGTACATTTAAGACTGATATACTAGTCAAGATAATCAAGAACCCATTTGTAGATTTTTCACACTAAGGATTATTGAATCATATAACCAAAAAAATATAATCAAATTACAAAAACAATGGAAAGAAAAATGCAAACACATGAGTAAAAAATCCAAATTTCTTCACTCCTATATACTCAAAATTATCTAACCCCTCATAGATGGCCACCATGGATTCCTTGTGTGCTTCAACCAGGTCTAAAAAATTCTAAACATAGGGAGATTGCCCCATCTGCCTGATCTATCTTTTTATGAGGGAGAAAATCTCCTCTCTCTACTTAATAATCAACTTCCTACCCTTGTCATCCTCTAGCTTCCTCTTCTTTACCCTTTTTATGCTTTTAGATGGATTATCAAAAATAGTGGTGATGGAGGGGAGCTTATTAATTTTAATACTAGGAAATTGAGGAGTCTTGCTTCTCAAATCCATGGCCTAGGAAGAGATGTTCAACTAATTGATATCTATTTCTCATGAGGTTGTGACTACAACCTCTTCCTTAGCCTCTTCAACTATTGGTTACTTCTTTGATGCCTTGACAAGGATGTCAGGCAAGGAGGGCCAAATTATTTTAAACCAATACACTCCTCCAAACTAAGAGAGTAGATGGACTATGAACATTTTGGGCTTGGCCTTCCTACCTTTTCCTGAACTAGTTGCAGTAGTTTCTTCTATGGAAGTGGATGATGCTATGGGAAGGGTGAATTGAGTGGATTGAAAATGGAACTGTGAGGTGGCCATGGCTATCTCCACCTTCCTGAATGCCTTCTTCTTCTTTAGTGACCTAATATTGGTAGTGCCAAAAGAGATGTTGGATGATAGATGTGAATGGAATGGATAATGGGTCAATGGAGGTGGTAGTGGAAATGGAAGAATAAAAATCCTCTCAACCTTTAGGTTAATCAAGGGAAAATATATGAATGAAGTTATAGTAAATGGATCAATAGAGGTGGATGTAGGCACTTCCACCTTGGGTGCCTTTAAAACAAAATAAATGGAAACATAACCAAACATGGGAATATAAATAGAAGATAAAGGGGTAGCCTCTATAGACTAAGTACCTAGGGTGGTTTCCAAAACTATCTCCTTACCCTTGTCTAACTCAAGGCTTAATTATTTAGCCTTTTCTATCTTAGCTTCTTCATTAGATTCATTTTCTTCTTCCAAGTCCACAGCCTCTCCCTCTATTACTTTTGAGTGTTGGGGTCTAGTTGGTAATCCTTGTGATACCTCAACAATGGGATTACATGTAGGAGTCCTAGGATTCCTTGTATAGATAATAAGGGTATTTGGATATGTGTAAAAGTATTTCTAACTTGGAGTAGTTGATTCATCTATTATTACCCCTACGTATGTGTCAACTTGCACCTAAGGTGTATCTGTGGGTATTAATACTATGCTGGCAACTTGCTCTACTTATGTTAGCACCTCTTCATCGAAGTCCAAATTAATGGGGTATCTTGCTTGTGATCCATTGGGATTGGGTTCAACTACATTAGATTCTTTCTTCACAGCCTTTAATTTCAATTTGAGATGGAGTCCCTTTGATGAGGAGCCTCCTTGTTTTATGGATTACTCTAAAAATTGACCTTTCCAAAAGTTTGAATGGGTCCAAAATGCATAAAGCAACTTTTAACTATATAATTCCCTCATAGAAATTTAAGGGTAATATTGAATATTCCTCAAATGATCTTCCTTTAATCCAATAATCTTTGCCCTTTCTAACACTTCCTCATCATCTTTTGCATTTATAAATAAAAATTCATAAGAATAAGATTCATGGTTGTAAGGAATATTGAATTCCTATATATTCTTATAGATGAGTCCATGGGGATCCCAATCCATATGTGGAAGTGTGGGGAAGTAATAACCTTTTCTCTTTCCTCCAATTTCTCTAAAATTGTTTCTCATATTTTATACCATTCTGCCAATAACTATGTGATAGCCAAAGCATGGGCTTTTCTTCTATCTGGACAAGTATTCTTTTATGCTTCACCATAATTCAAATACAATTTATTACTCCACTAAATTATCTATAATGTAATTTTGGAGACATAGGTGGTGCACCTTATTTCCCTAGATCATTATAACAGTGAATTTTGGATATAATAAATAGTCCCCTCTTATGGCAAGTGTCTTCATAATGTTGGATCTAATTCTTGGCATTGACAAACTATGGATAGCCTATAAACTTGAGGATATACATCCTAAATTATCTTCACCATGTTATTCATGTAATCATATATATGTATAAACTAAAATTAATCACAAATATATTTTTTAATACAATTAGTGGCTAGGTTCCATAACACATCGAGAACCTTGTAACAAGTCCCCATGACATCTAACAAATAATATATCATATAAAAATGGATGATAGGATTGGTTATTTTATATTTATGTATTATCTATTCCCTCAAATGAAATATAAATTTATACCCTAATGCAAATGTAGATTTGTTATTTAATATCATGTGCAACAATGGCACTAAATCTAGATTAAGAAAGTGAATGTTGGCATACCATAGAGTCAGTTCAACAGTGCCATACCAATGTGCACTCCCATCTTGAACTTGTTAATTAGAGTGACCCCCTTTGGATTATTTAATTTGAAATTTATGGTCTCATTGGGAATAAGCCATGAAGATAGAACCTTTTCCATCATGTTCTCCTTGTTTTAATACACCAGCCTGTGTTTGTCAAAATATGCATTAGGTGTTGATAGTGCTAAATACCTTTGGAAATATGCCCCTGAGATGCATGCTACTAATATAATATTTCCAATGTGATATAAGAAATAATCTTGTGTTACCTTTCCTACAAAGAACAAAACATAGAGGAGGTCGATGCATGGCATCACCTCAGGCTTGGTGGCACTAAAATTTAATCTTTGTTGTTTTAGGGCCAACTAATATTTAATGAATAGTTACTCAAAGAGAGAGAGATATTATCCTATAATGAAAATATACCAATAAAATCAACCACATCCAATACCTCTAATTAATTCATATATCTATTGTTGAATATGGTAACGTTGATGATTATGTTGGGAAACTTTATAGAATCTTTAATGGAGTAGGGTGATGGTGTAAATGTTCCCTTGAATACCTTGGATGAAGAAATCATTATTTATTACATTAAATTTGGGTGCACTCAAAATATTCCTCTACATGTTATTTATGTTGTATGATTAATTTACATTTCCATTGTTCACTATTTTACTCGTAGTCTTCTCACAGGTAGTAGCTAGGGCTCTTCATCACATAGGATAGCAATATACTTTGATTACAAGTTTGTTCAAAAGTAATGAAGGATTAAAATGGTTTCATGTCATGTATATGGCCTATAATATTTAATACCAATTTGTTTGATATAAATACCCAATGTTCATTTATTTTATATTTCTTTCATGGTTCAAATTTCGTTAGTTTAGGTTGGTGGGGGGATTTAACATACTATTAGGAAATATTTTAACCTTTTATTTGACCAATTATAGAAAGTCATTTTAGAATTTAATAATATCATATTTGATCTTTATGTTTTGTACCATTCTCTATAAAAGACCTACAACAACAAAATCTCAAAGACCTAATTTTTGTTAGACAAAATGTCTATGGAAAATTTTTTGCAACATGTTTGTAAAGTGCCTGAAAGACAAAATTTTGTGAAATAAAATGTCCAAACAAAATGTCCAAAAACCTAAAACTTTTGAAAGATAAGTCCCTTTTGGAATAATTTCTTTGGACAAAATTTGATGAAAAATCCTTGATGACCAAATATATTTGGAACAAAAGTTTCAAAGACCAAAAAGTCCAAATGAATATATAAATAGATCATCAAAAAAAGGGGTCTCGATCAAAATACCCAAAACAAAAAACCTAAAAACCAAACCTATCTACAAATTGTCTAAACAAAATGCCTAAATAACTAATTCCCATTAGACAAAATGCCTAAATAAAAAGCTCGATGTGTAAAATCTCTAAATAAATTTCTCCAAATAGAGTAGGTCCTATAAATCTACATGGTTAAAAAAATAATAAAAGGTACTAATAGAGTTATTACATAAAATATTTAATACCATTCTATAATTATACCTTATTCTAATTATAAATACTAAGAATCAACCTATTTAAGAATTAGCATAAAACATATAGAAGATAGGCTCAATCAAATAAAGCCAAAAACTAAAAATCTAGGTCCACATTTCTTCTGAATTAAAAAGGGGATGTTGGGTATAATAAGATGCTACATATGATTGGTATCTAAATCTAATAGATAATTCCATCACCTCTTATAACACATGTCAAGATTATTTTCTTTCATAATTTGAATAGGTCACCAGTCCTAGGTTAATATACCATCACTTTACTAGCATGAAGAGGGAGCCTAAAAATCCAATACATGATTTCAATGCAAGATTTTAGAACATGTACACTCGGTTGAGATAAAGGTATAAGCCACAAGAAGCATTAGCCTTAGAAATATACAAAAATGCCCTAGATCCATTTATTCTAGTTTTCATGAGAAGGGTTGATACTTTCACTACCTTCGCATTGGCCTATGAAGAGCCCATAAACTTTGATAGGTATGTTAATCCCTAGGTGCCTAACACACCCAACATAAACAATGGTTTTCCAACATTTAATCCAGTTTGACATGTGAATAAAAATGCTCTTGCATTTAATTAGAATCAGTTATACACACTACCTCCTTTGACATAGACAACACATCCAAATTATATTTTTTTAAACAACCATGCATAAGGTAATGGTTATCAGTAAAATCAGAATTTAGTTACATATTATTCTGCTATTATCCAAAGCATTGAATCTATAAAGGCAAAGCTGGATGCTATTCAAAAGATGGTGTAAAACCCAAGTAATGACTTCTTTAGCATGCAAAGAAAAATAGGCAATGCTAATTACCCAAGTGGTAATCATAATTATATATTCCAAAGGTACATTATACCATTTAATAGGACTATGAAAAGCATACATCAGCCCAACAAGCTTCTAAAGATCAACATGGTAGAGAAAGCTCTACCTAATTGGTGTAGAATTCATAATACTTCTCAGCATGGTGAGATTGAATGTGTTAAGCATTTCAAACATAAGTAGTAAGGCATGATAAAATAAATAATCCACTATAATGCCACTAGGACCCTAGCCCTTCAAGAACTACCATGTTCTTTGAGACTCAAAAGTTTCCTTTTCCAAGTGAATATGATAACATACTAGAGGACGATATTGATGAGATTTATGCTTTCCATAAATTCTAGAAAGGGGGTTACAATATGAGGAACATGTATCTCTTCACAAATTCTATTCCTCCAAATAGAATAGTCATTCCACCAAATCTAAAATTTGACAATAATCCACTTATCCAAAAATGGAACAATCAGCCTCAAAACAAGGAGGAACAAAGAAAAGGAGGATATAATTTTGTTGATAAGATGACTAAAATCAAAGAAAACATTAATCTTCATGAATTATCTCAGATCGTATAATAGAAGGAGATAATATGGAAGCCTATCATAGGAAAGTCCCTTTTGGAAAGGACAAAAGCATCTACAGATAAAGAAAAGGATGGTGACACCAATGTCATCTATAAAAGCAATCTAGATGTTCCACCCTTTTTGATAACTATCAAGGAACTTGTTAATAATATTGATAATTTTTTAGTTAATTTTGGAGCTTCAAAAACTATAATGCCTACTTATATATGTCAGAATTTGGGCCTAACTCCAAACCCTTCAAAGATAATAGTTTCACAATTGGATACGATGGTGGTACTAGTGATTAGAGATTGAGTAATGTATGCATTTAGGTATCCTCTAAGCCATGATTCCAAATGACTATTAACATCCTTGTAGTAGACATACCCAAAGGCTTTGGACTATTACTAATTAGGGAGTGGTCAAAAATTCTCAATGGTTATCTCTTGACAGACCTCTCTCACATCTATCTACCTTGGAGAGGCACTACAAATCAATTCTAAATTGATAAGGAACCAAGGATGAAATATATTATCACAGAGTATAATGTTAAGAACAAAGAGGTAAAATATAAATCCCATAGGCTTTGTATTTATACTTTTACTATGTGATATCAAATACAAGAGATAGAATTTGAGGGTTTCAATCAGCCATGGACTCTCCACTTTGATGGTGTCAGATCCAAACAAGGATTAGGGATAGGAATTGAACTAATTGATCCATGGGGGAATAATTTCTTAGCAACATACATGTTACAATTCCCTTGCACTAATAATAGGGATGAATATGAATCATTAATTATGGGATTACAATTTACACTCAAGAACAATGTCAAACAGTTGTTAGTATTTGGGGATTCAGAGCTGGTAGTCAATCAAATCAAAAATAATTACTAGTGTAAGCTATCTTATCTAAAAATTTATAAACATAGAGCATGGGATTTGATTAATAACTTTGAGGCTCTAAACATAGTATCAATTCTTATAAATAAAAATCAAGATGTAGAGTCATTAGTTTTTACTGCTACCAATTTAGAGCCTCTATAAGAATCCAACATAAAGAGATTTTCCATTAAGATAGTACCATGTTCTTCTATTCCTAAAAATGTAGAAAATTTCTATGTCTTCGATGATGATCAATAAATAATTTAGTTTCTAACCAATTTAGGATAATTTGAGTCTCAAATCATTGATGATAAGGAAGTTACTAATCTCTACCAAGAGTAGTCAAATGAGGAAGGTATCCTTTAACTCAAAGAGAATTGTCTCCCAAATGGTTTGGTCTCCTTAAAAATACCATTTGATATAGATCCTCAAGCTCAGCAAGTAAGGTAACCCAAAGTTAATGAGCTTGACTTCAAAATGGAGATTTTAGGTGATGAACATAACCTATGCTACATCAACATTGGCCTCAATTGCACTCAAGAAGAAAGATAATAGGTGAAGGATTTAATCACATGATACAAAGATGTGATTGCATGGACATATGAATACTTGAATATTTATGAGGTGAGTGAGATAAAAAATGGTATGTACCTTACCTAAAAATTAGAAGGTAGTTTTATAATCTATGTATGAATCATGTTTTATATAAGGATAGCATTTCAAATAATATATCAATGAATATCATAGTGTGTGATCACATAAAGTCCTAAAATGCATGATATAAATCATGGTAGTTACTAAATAGAGAAAAAAGGAGATTTTTGACCATAAGTTACTTGTTCATGGTATTCAAATGAAGAAGGTATCCTTCATCTTAAGGATCATCTCCCAATTTGTTTGGTCTTCTTAGAAAGACCATTTGATATATATCTTCAAGCTCATTAGCTAAGGTAACCCAAAGTTAATGATTATAATTTCAAAAGGGAGAATTTAGGTGATGAATATAACCCACACTAAGTTAATATTGGCCTCAATTTCACTCTAGAATAAAGATAACAGGTGAAGGATTTAATCACCAGATATAGAGACATGATTGCATGAACATACGAAGACTTGAAGTTTTATGACCCAAAGGTTGGCACTCATACAATTCCATTAAAACTAGACCACAAGACATTTAGATAGAGATAAATACCATTGAATCCCATCTTGGAGCCTCTTATTCAAAGAGAAGTGGAAACTATGTTAAGAGTAAGGATAGTCTTCCCTATCAAACATTCTACCTGGGTGGATGATTTGGTCGCAATTAGAAAGAAGAGTGGAAAAATTAGGTTTTGTGTTGATTTTAAAAAATTGAACAAAGATTCTAAGAAGGATAAATATCCCCTACCTTTTTTGGATGAGGTGATACATATAGTTAGTGGATCTGAAATGATGTCCTTCTTGGATGGATTTTCATGCTATAACTAGGTATTAGTACAATTAGAGGATAGAATGAAGACTACATTTACTATGAAGTGGGGTACTTATACATATAAGAGTATTAATTTTGTCCTAATAAACAAAGGAGCCAACTTTTAATGATCCATGGATCATGCATATAAAGGATTAACAGGTAATTGTATAATTTTATATATGGATGATTTTAATATGTTATCCAAAAATAGAAACAATCAAGTAAGTTATTTACAGTTGATATTCAAAAGATGCAGAAGGTTTGGCATCTCGTTGAACCCAAAGAACATATTTAGAGTAACTGAGGGAAAGCTCTTATGACACATCAATACCAAATAAGGCATCATCATTGATCTAGATAGAATCCAAGGATTTTCAAATATTTCACCACCAAATATAGAATCCAAGGATTTTCAAAGATTTTACCACCAAATAATAAGAAGGAGCTCAAGTCATTCTTTGGGAAGATTAATTTTGTAAGGAAGTTTATCTCAAGATTTAAAAAAATTGTTAGACCCTTAAATGCAATGCTTAAACTGTATGCTAAAATAAAATTGATAGCTAAGGCCTGAAAGTCTTTGAAAAACATCAAAGATGCAATACCTCAAGCCCTAGTAAAAATTAGTCTAGATTTTAAAAACAATTTTAACTTGTACACATTTGCTTCAAAACAAACAGTTAATGATATCATAATGTAGAAGAAAGATGAGATTGAACATCCAATTGTGTTTATGAGCATGAATTTGAAAGATGCAGAACTCAGGCAATCCATGATTGATAAACATATCTTCACTCTTGTCAAAGTAATGAATAAATTTTGACACTACATCATCAGAAACAAGATTATTACTACCATACCTAATCTTGTTGTCAAACTCACCTTATCACATTATGAATTAGGAGAATGCAAAGATAAATGGATAGAAAAACTATATGATTTCAACATATAAATTAAGCCTACTAAGATAATTTAGGGTTAAGGAATTGTCCAAATCATGACTTAGCCTGATTCACATATTACTATTAAAGAGGTATGTGAATCCTAGGTATCTATAGGGGAATGGTATAATGACATAATTAAGTTATGCTTATAGGTACTTATTCCGTAGAATTCAACATAGAACAAAGGAGAGATTTGGGGCTTAAATATGCTCACTACATGATCAAGAAAGGAGTTGTCTATAGGAGAAATTATGAAGGAAACTATCTCAAGCATGTATTTATAGAAGAAGCTAAAGAGGTCTTGGGAAACCTGCACTAGAAGATAGGTAGTGGTCATCTATCTTGGAATACCATAGCTTACAAGATCTTAAGAATGGGATATTACTAGAGAAATTTTTTCAAGGATGATCATACTCATGTAAGGACATGCCATGAATGCCAAGCTTTAGCAAAGAGAGAAGTACATGAAATAATGCCCTTGTAACTTGTTGTTGAAGGAAGGCCACTTCCCAATGGGTTTTAGAATTTATTGGTGTAATTAATGTGAACTCCTCAGTAGGTCATCAATTTGTACTCATTTCCAAAAACTACTATACTAGATGGACTAAGGTAATGGCCACAAAAAATTCTAGAGCATAATATGTGATTCATTTCTTGGAGTTACACATCACAACTAGATTTGACACTCTTATTTCTATAATTTGTGATAATGGGATAGCATTTATATTAGATTAATTTACTAAGTGGGTTCATGAGAAACATATCACTATCATGTCATTTTATAACCTTTATTCTCAAGGAAATGGGTTGGCTGAATCAATGAATAAAAACCTGATACATGTAATTAAGAAATTAGCTGGAGATAAGCCTAAGGACTAACACAATCTACTAAGTATGCCATTTGGGTAGACCAAACAAGATATAAGTAGGCTTTGAAATTATCACCCTATCTATTGGTGTATGTATGTAGGCCAATATTCTCAATCATGTTAAAATTACCAACTTATCAATTCATGCAGGAATACATGGAACCAAATGACAAAGTAGAATATCGACTATTAGATATAATAGAAATGGAAGATTCAAGAACTGAGGCCCTATAAAATTTTATCAAACATCAAGACGTAGTCAATAAGTGGTTTGACAAAAGAGCAAAGGTCAAAGCATTTAATAATTTAGATCTGGTGCTTCTTTGGGATAAAGCCCATGAAAATAAAGGACAACATGAAAAAATTTCCCCACTATGGATTGGACCATATCAGATTTTAGAGATCTTAGGCAATAATGCATTTTGTCTAAAGGACCCGTAGGGAAATGAACTCACATATCTAGTCAATAGACAAATTATGAAACATTAATTCATGGTTGTACCATCTAAAGGTACCCCTGATTGATAAAGGAGTGTGGTAGAGGTATGATTAGGTTAGTTTACTACTTTCTAGATTAGATTTATTGCTTTCTAGTTTAAGGTTTCTTGCTTTTCTAGTGTAGTTTCCTACTTTCTAGTTTAGTTTGTTCTAACTTTATAGTTTAAGTTTCTTTCTTTCTTAGTAGTTTATTTCTTTATATATTAGGCATTTTGTTTTTTCCTATGACAATAGACATATAACAAAAAGGGAAAATTTCAATGAGATTCACAACTTGGGACCTATTCACAAATGGGGTACATTTATGTGTTTAGAGTCTTCAGGATTTAGGTATGTAATCACAATCATTCTAGGTTGTGTCATAATTAAATATTTCTATGAGGTATTTAAAAGTTGATCTCAAATACTTCATATAAATTTAGAAAGTTTTCTTATTCCATTGGACCAAGCACATTTATCATATTAATATTTTTTGTAGGTGATAATTATTGGTGAAGATTTATCTAGTAGGTATGTTCTGGTAAATCATTTTTTTCATAACTATACCAGCTCATAGGGGTTTCATCTCTCCTCCTTACATTCAAATAAAAGATAAAGAAAATAGGAAAAAGAAAAATGAGCTCAAAATAACAATTAGTAAATCCAAAAGAACATATAAATAAGATCAAGGGATCACATGATGAAATAAGATCAAAGTACCATGCATCATGATCAATAAAATGAAGAAAAGGGAAGAGAAAGAACCCAAGGTATCTCTATTGGGGATATGAATGCCTAGCTGGTAGCAAAGTAATACCCGACTTTCCCTTGATTTAATAATCTTTAAAATAAACTAGAATAAAACCTATAGATTCATCAAAACTTTGAAAATATCATTACAAAAAGGGTTAAATGAAATTCACTTTTAGCACACACAGATCCATGGATGAGAATGCAAGTATGTTGTGTGACTGTACTTAGGATTCTATTTCATATCTCTGATTCTAATATTTTTTTGTGGCAAAATTCATGTCTTATTTGAAATTAATAACCAAAGTTCTAGGTTCTTAAATACATAGAAGTATTTCCCCTATAAGTCAATATTTGTTGTACCCAGCATACCCCTTTTCTTCAAGAAGAAATGGGGACCCAATTTTTTTTGGATTTTGGCCTTGTTTGTTGAGCCCTTCTTTTATGAATTGTTCAAAGTTTATATGGAATCACTCATTATTTACAATTGAAAAAAAAAAGAATTGATATTATACAGTTTTTGGGCTGACTTTATTAATGCCTTTCTAGATATTTTTGAACTATGCATGTTTTATGGGACTTAGTTTATTTAGAGAAATCATTGAGGGTTTGATGTTTGGACATTTTTCTCAAGCCTTATTTTTGAGAATCTTGTTGTTTGGAACTTATGTCCAGGTTTATTCATCAATATTTTTGTTTAGAATTTATGTTCAAAATTTGTGTTTGAAAGACTTATTCAGTGTTTATTGATTGGTTTTTTTATATCAGATATTTTGTTCAGAGTTTTTGCATTGGAGATTTTGTATAGACAATTGTTCTAAAATGACTTGTGTTTTATCAAACATTTTGTATCAATATTTTTGATCTAACCTTTTTATTGGAGATTGTGTTCAAGATTTTTGATTGGAAAAGTTATCCAAAATAGTCATCATCAGCTATGCAATTTGGGTTTTTTACTCAGATTTTATTTAGAAATTTTGTTCAAACATTTATTCCTATGGATTTTGGATTTTGGGTTTTTTATCTAGACTTTTTTTCAAATTTTTTGTTCAAACATTTTTTCTCCTAGTTCCAACACAAAACCTTATTCTTGATTGTAAAAATCCTGCTAGACTTAGATAATAAAGAAAAAATACTTCCTGATACTTGCTAAGGAAACCCACCAACTAAATTAACAAGATTTGAAATGTGTAGATAATACAAAACATATGAACATTGGATATTTATAATGAATGAACTAGAATTGAATGCTAAGGCTATATACATTATGTGCAACCATCAACATATTTATTGCTCATAAATCAATTCAAACTCAACTTCTATCATGTGAATGAAATCCCTAGCTACCTATGAATTTATTGCAAATAAACAAGCAACTAGTAGAGATGATTTTTTCACAAAGTACATAAACAAACTTTGAGCACTACACATAATTAAAATGGTATTATCATATAAAAGTTTCATAGGATCACTTCCAACATCAACATTCTCTATCAAGGATTCAACCAAGTTCACATAAATAGTATATGATGCAACTATTTTCTATAAAAGGTATGTAAATTACTCATAACTATGGGATATTGTGGATTCTAATGATGTGCTTTTGTTGGATGGAAATATATCTACCATAGAACATACTTTTATTATAGACTTTCCCTCAAGAGAAAAGCATTATATTTAGTGGCATCCAAGCTTAAGGTGATTCCCTTCATCAACCTTATATGAATTTATAATTTGTTGGGAAAATTACATAGGATGCATTTATACATCACATGGATAACAAGACAATCATGGTGTGCATCACTAGAGCTAAATTTCAAATGTATCTATCATTACCAGTCCTAGATGATTTTTTTGATAAACACAAATTGGTTTCATGGAACCAACATAATTCAATAGACAAGGTACCAAGCTCATGGCTTCTCCCTGGTGAGACAATGACTTATAAAGGAAAGAATCCCACCCCCATTAACAAATTTATAATGGGGGCGTGGATTGGGATGGCCCTACTAAATAAGATGTATGCCATTCCTAACATAATTTTTTTTAATTTGGATTGGGTGTCATTACTTCATTTGATGATTACTAGTGATGAAACTTTCACCCTGGGTGAAATTATTAGCTTCCATTTAAGAGATTAAGTCTTAAAAAAGAGCAAGCAACCCACTCCAGCTATTCACTTCTACATGATGTCTTCTCTTTTGTATGCCATAATGGGCATAATATATAATGTCTTTTGTGAGATTTGGAGTGTATCCATAGATTGTGTGAAGAATTACATTTATGATTATTACTAGTTCATGCATATTTATGCATATATAAAGAACATGGTCTAAATTATGGAGGATGTTTATTCTTATGTATAATAGGAAATTCATGGGACTCCACTACCTAAAATTAGAGAAAGCATAGAAAAAATACTAGCTAGAAGGGGTGACTAATGGTTGTATCCTAACTACATGGTGATCATGATTTTTGGACATAAGGTTTACCCCCTGTGCTTCCCTAAATATGTACCAGACAAATTAGCAGAGCAAGAAATTGCTTATCAACTATGGTGGAGTGTCAAAGAAGAATTAATCAAAAACAAGAAAAACACATATTATGGGTCACATGTGATAATTGGTATAATGTGCTACACATAGAGGAATCACTTTGGAGAAGTGGGAAATAAAATAAAAAGCTACCACTTACCCACCATGGCACACAGGTTCTGAGATCCACATGGTCACATGTAAAGACACATTCAAGGTTTTGGTATCCCATACCAACATGTCCCTTATGACCATGAATTCCTATTTTTGAATACAAATGATGATGCTCAAGTATTGAAAAGGACATAATTTTCATGCCTAAAAGAGGATCATCTTGGGATAATTCAAAAAGATCCATTAATTATAGTGTAGGAAATGTATAACAAGCTACCACTTACTTTAGGGTGGAATACTTTAGATTTTTGAAATATCCAACCCCCATAATAGACATAAATACAAGGGGAGCCTTAAAAAAAACTTACTTTTATTTTAAAATCTATCAAAAAAGAGCCAAGGGTTATTATCCTAATCCTAGGGGAGCTCCAAGGGACCCCATTGATCTAGATTCCTCTAAAGAGGAAGAACAAGAGCACCCAGCTATAACTATATTATAAATACCTAAAAATACCCCCTAATTGTGAGAATCTACATTATTAGGGGTATCCATAGAGGAAGATACCACCTCAAATTAATAAGGATATTCCTTGGAAATAAATATCACCATCTATTATAGGAGGAAACTAAGGGATTACCTTAGAAGTAGTCCAATAATAAATCAACCACGGGGTTTGCCTTTAGTAGATCAACAACAAGTGTAGGTAGATCATAATATAAATGAAGAAGAAGAATTGGAAATAGCCATGGCATTGAGCCTTATGACTAATAAAGGGAAGGCATCAATCATGGAGGATTAAATAGGTAAGAAGGCTCAGCCTTTAGACCCTATTTCCCTAGTTTCTTCATCTATTCCTATTTTTGGTTCAGTTTTACTAAGTTTTATGTTTAAGAATCCTAAGGTGGAGGTTTCAACTTCCACCCCTGATGATTAATTGACCTTCTCTTCTCTCTTTCACATTCCTTTGCTCACTCCAAAATTGGAGAAGGATTTTACCACTACCATTGTTCCATATCTCCCCACCATGCCATCGACATCCATTATTCCATCTACTCCTAGTGTTCCCTCTAGCACTACCATAATTAGGAACATGAAGAAGAAAAGGGAAACCAAGAAAATTAACACAATAATGGCCACTTCCCAACCTCATGTTTCATATACAAAAATCACTTTACCCATACCATCCACTAGTGTATCCCAAAAAATCACCATCATAACCTCATGCAAGGTGAAAATGGGAAAGAAAGTCATCATGATCCATCCACTCCCATAATATAGAGGTGTGGATTGATCCAAGATCATTTGGCCCTCCCTTTCTGACACAATCCTCTTGGGAGCCAAAATGCAATAGTCTGCAAGATATCTTTAAAAGGAGGCTATGACTAAGGACACACAAAAAATAAACCCCAACCAGACAGTGATTCCTTAATAGGACATTAATTTAAGGTCCAAATTTGGTCAAGTGATTAATTTTAATATCATAGAGATCCCATAAATAACAACCCTATTTGACAAGCCCTTTGGGAGAATTCAAAGGGTGAGAAAGATAAAGTTGGAGGATGAAGAAACAAAGGAAATGATTCTTGAAGAAGCTAAGAGGTATATACCTTATCCAAGAGGTAGAATAGATAGTTAGGGAAATCCACCTATAATGAAGATTTTAGGTCCCTAGTTAAAGCACATAAAGATTCCATGGTGGTACTTCATGAAAGGATAGAACTAGTAAGGTAGGAGATGGAAGCAAAATTAAAATAGATCAAATAACAATAATAAATAGTTCACATTTTAGTAGGTATTAAGGATGAGGTATAGGAAGATCCATCAAAATTTTATAATTATTTAGAAGCACTAGAAGTAATGAAGGTTGAATTAACTCCTCACATATCTTAAACACACAAATTATTTAATTATTTGAAAGTATATTAGAATAAATTGAAGCTATTAATTTAGATCTAATAACACCATTATAGGTATCCAATGCCCTTAATCTAGTTGTCATTAGAAATCAAGAAGTAAGAGAGTGGGTAACAACAACTGGGGCATTGATCCCCAAATATTAGGAACATGAGGCACTTATCTTTAAAATTTTGAATGATTTGAAGTTGTCAAAGGTGAAGGATGAAATAGGAAAGCTGATAGGTAGAATAAATTTTAATCAACTTATTCAAAAATATTCAAAAAATTTCAAGAAGAGTTTACAAGAGCTACCACTAGAAGCTATTGAATTAGAACTAAGCTTTCCAAGGAAAAAGGTAACTAAAGTTGAAATTTTCAAGATTAATTTTCAGATGATAAAGGTGGAACATGCAAATTTGCTAAGTAGGTTGGTAGGGTATATAGGCCCTCACTTCTAAACTTGGATATTATATGGAAACAACATGACATAGTGCATAAGTATTTTATTTAATTAGAAGCAAATAAGAAACACAAAAGTTTCTACATCTGGTTTGACACCTACTTCTACAGTTATAACTCCCACCAAAGTCAATACATCCATGCATATTTCTAATCAGCGTTAAGGTCTAGTTTTTTGCATGTAAATTCTAATAGTGGCATAAATTTTGTATTTATAGTTTTTTTATGATTATAACTTATTGTAAAAAGTTGTATATTCATTTTGTAAACATGCACACATTGCATGATTTTGTAAACGCTGAATTTAACTATTGTCAAGTGTAAGATAACTTTATACACTCTTGTGACATAAACTATAGCATGTAACAAAAATTTTCATTTACTTAGAGGATAATGAGACCCCTCCCCAAGTCTATTTAAACATATGTAACCCATAATTGTAAAGGGTCAAAATATTTCAATATATAGGAGCATAAGCAATTTTCATTCTCTAAAATGAGCAACCTTTGATTGAGGCTTCTAAGTTTCCTATATCAAAATTACCCTAGACTAATTGACCATGTCTACCTATGTGTGTGAAATAGATAATAGAAATAGATATTGGTTTTTAAAGCACTTTTCCACTTATAACTAGCCTAAGAGGTGATTATTGAATCCATAAGAGTCTCTCTTTCCTGCTCTACCCTTCCTTTTTTGAATTTATTTTGAGACTTGTCCAATTTAGATTAGCAACCATCTAACCACCAAATCTTCTATATTTTACTTCATTTTAGATATCACCCCTCCATTCATAATCCTTTTTAATAACATGCATTCCCTTCTTATTATTCCATTACCTAGTTGTTAAGACTGCATACCAACAACTCATGCCCTGGAGTGGATTTCACCTTCATTGATATCTTAAAATGTTAGAGGCTACCTCATTATGATAGGGTGTCCATTAAAACTACACAAACACTCTTGTTGGCACTAAAAGGAGGGATCTCTGAGTACCTTTGATAAACGAGGATAGTTTTTACATAGAGTTGTAATGGAGTCACTAGGAGAGTAACCAGATCTATTTTTCAAGATGGTCTTCTAATATTACCCTTGTCAAATTATTGGAGACTTAGATTTATACCAACTACCCCTATCTATAATAGAGCCAAGACACCTTCCCCAATAATAAACACTTCCCCTATTAATCATCCCATGGCTTAGTCCCCTTGGTTATTTATTTATGTTATTATCATCCTAGGGGATGTGCATGACCTACCCAGGAATCCTAAAAAGCATCTACCATCCTTCTCTCCTTTAGGAAAAGGAACAACAGATGAACACATCAAATATTTTAAAGATTATTTAAGATTAATAAGGATTTTTCATGAAGGCTTTTCCATTTTACACTAAAGGATGTTACTTATGATTAGATCTAAATCTAGCAAAGAATTCCACCACTTTTTAAAATGCATGTCAAGTTGCTTTTCTTGCAAAATTCATATAGGTCATCAGTCTTAGTTTAATATAACATAACTTTACTAGCATGAAGAGGGAACCTTATGAGCCAATCTATGATTTCAATGTAATATTTCAGAAAATGTATACTTGGTTGAGCTTGAGGTTTAAACTAGAAGAATCATTGGCATTAGAGATGTACAAAATTTCCCTAAATCTAATTACCATAGTTTTATTGAGAAGGGATACTCTTGTCACCACCTTGGAATTAGCCTATGAATAGGCCATCAACATTAATAGGTAGTTTAATCCTAAAGTGACTAGCACACCCAACATTAGAAATGACTTTATGACATTGAATCTAATCCCACATGTGAATTAGAATGTTCCTACATTTAATTAAAATATTTTATACATGTTGATTCCTTTGACATAGACAACACATCAAAATTATAATTTCTTAAACAACCATATACAAGGAAATTATTACCATTAATATCAACATTTGGATACATCTCCAACTACTATTCTCTAGGGTACTAAATCTACAAAGGTAGAGTTGGATTTTATTCAAACTATGGTGAAAAAGCTAAGTAATGACTTCCTTGGCATGCAAAGAAAGATAGGCAATGTTAATGTCCTAAGTGGTAATCATAACTCTAGATTCTAGATGTATAATAGACCATTCAATAGGCCTACCAATAACATAGATCAACCTAACAAGCCTCTAGAGATCAACATGGTAAAGATAACTCTACCTAATTGGTGTAGAATCCATAATAATTCTTAACATGGTGAGATTGATTGTGTCAAATTTTGTATAGCATTTGAAATAGTTAAAAGAGAGGTAGTAAGGTAGGATCAGATGCATAATCCACTAGAATCCCACCAATACCTTGGCACTTCAAGCACTTCCATGTTCTTTGAGATTCATGAGTTTCTTTTTTAAGTGAAGATGATAATGTACCAGAGGACAACACCAATAAGACTCATGCTTTATAGAAATTCCATAAAGGTGGTTACAATTTGAGGAATAGACAACCCTTAGAAACTTTTATTCCTCCAAATAGCATAAATTTTATACCAAATTTGAAAGATGAAAACAATCCACCTCTCTTAGAATGTAATGATCAACCTCAGAACAAGGAAGAATAGAGCAAAAGAGGATACAATATTATTGAAGACATGAAGAAAATCAATCAAACATTACTCTTCATGAATTAGCTAATATCATAGAACATAAGCAGTTATTATGGAATTATATCATAGGGAAGGCCCCTATGGAAAGGATAAAAACATCTACAATTAAAGTAAAGGCTACTAACACCAATGCCATCTATAAAATCAAGCTAGAGGTTCCACCTTTTTTACTAGTTATTAGAGCATTTGATAAAAATATTCATAATTGTTTAGTTGATTCTGGAGCTTCAAAAATTGTAATACCTACTTCTATATGTCAAAATTTGGTCCTAACTCCAATCCCTTCAAGGAGAATAGTTTCATAATTAGATAAGATGGTGGTACCAATGATTACAGAACTAATGAATGTATGCATTCAGGTAACTTCTAAGCCACAAGTCTAGATAACTATTGAAATCCTTATAGTAGACATACTTGAATGCTATAGACTATTTTTTAGTAGGGACTAGTCTAAAACACTCAATGTATATCTCTCGATAAAATTCTCTCATATCTAGCTACCTTGGAGAGGCATTGCAAATCAAATATTTATTGATATGGAGCCAATAATGAAATATCCTATCACAAATTATAATTTTAATAACTAATAGGTAAAATATGAATCATATAGCCTTGGTATTTACACGTTTACTACACTAAATCAAATACAAGAGCCAAAATATGAGGGTTTCAATCAACTATGGACTCTCCACTTTGAAGGTGCTAAATCTAAATAAGGATCAAGCATAGGAATTGAGCTAAATGATCCATGGGAGAATAAGTTATTAACAACATACATGTTACAATTCCCTTGCACTAATAACAAGGTTAAATATGAAGCATTAATTTTGGGATTACAATTTACACTCAATAACAATGTCAAGTAGTTATTAGTATTTGGGGATTCAAAGTTGGTAGTCAATTACGTTAAAAATAAATACCAGTGCAAGTTATCTTATATAAAAAGGTATAAACAAAGAGCATGGGATTTTATTGAGATATTTGAGGATTTCAACATAGTAGCAATTCTTAGAGATAAAAATCAAGCTATAGATTCATTAGTTATTGATGTTGCCAATTTAGAGCCTCTCCAAGAATCCAACATAAAGAGATTCTCCATTGAGATAGTACCTTGTTCTTATATTCCTAAAAATGTAAAAAATTTCTAGGTTTTTTATGATGTTCAACAAATCATTTAGTGTCTAGCCAATTCAGGATAATATGAGTCTCAAATCATTGATGACAAGGAAATTACTCATCTCTACCAAGAGTAGTCAAATGAGGAAGGTATCCTTTAGCTCAAAGAGAATTGTCTCCCAAATGGTTTGGTATCCTTAAAAATACCATTTGATATAGATCCTCAAGCTCAGTAAGTAAGATAGCCCAAAGTTAATGAGCCTGATTTCAAAGGGAGATTTTAGGTGATGAACATAACCCATGCTACATCAACATTGGCCTCAGTTGCACTCTAGAAGAAAGATAATAGGTGAAGGATTTAATCACTCGATATAGAGATGTGATTGCATGGACATATGATTACTGGAATGTTTATGAGGTGAGGGATATAGAATATGGTAGGTACCTTACCTAAAAATTAGAAGGTAGTTGTATAATTTATGTATGAATCATGTTACATATAAGGATTACATTTCAAATAATATATCAATGAATATCATAGTGTGTGATCACATAAAGTCCTAAAATGCATGATATAAATCATGGTAGTGTATAAAGAGTAATAATACAAGTTTAAAAAATAATCAAACACGCACACAATATCACTTAGTTTAATGAAAAAGAAGGGTCCAAGGATACCTCATATAAGGGGCATGTTTAAATGTTTCACAATCAAATGTAATGACATATTAAAATGTCCAATAAAAATACAATGACACAAGGATAATAAATAAAGAACATATTCATATTCTATAAATAAGACAATATCAAGAAATGGAATGCAATCGAGGAAGTGATAATATGAATGATGTGTTAGTAACCAACATAAGCATATCATAGTAATCCCTACATATATGTGTTAATAAAAAATGTTATGTAACATAATGAATCATGAACATTGTGAAACATATATGTGTAAGCATTATTATCTAATATTAAACATGGTAATGTATAAATGATCATAATGAATATGTAACTTGTATCAATCATGATCAAATAAATAGATGCACTCAATGTAATATATGACATGAGTAGATTACAGGTCTAACATATGTAAGTACATATATCATGTGTTTAAGTATGCATATATCACACTCAAAGACATGTGAAGCATATGTGTATATAGAAATGAAATTATATGCTATGTACTAACATAAATCAAACAACATAGATGCCAAGGAGATAAAAGAACACATGAATCCTTAGTATTTTTTGCATTTTTGAATTATTTAAATGTTCTTTTTTTGTAATTTGTGATTTTTAAATTTTTTTAAATATTTTTGGCATATTTATATTTATTTTTAATTTTTTGGATTGTCTAAGTTTGATGGGAATGAAATGATATGATTGTTCCCATTAAAAAGATAAAGGACTATATGATGGCTCTATTGACTCCTTCCTTTGCCAAGATTGTTTCTTTTTTTAAATAAATATTAAAAATCAATGGTTTTTTTCCATTGTTCAAGGATGATTTGTATACATCCTTAATTTTTATATTTATATATTTGGTTATGTAATACCTCACATCAATCTATATTATGGATAGTGATCTAATGATAATTAAAATATGTTGATCCTTCTTTTTAATGATTTTTCTTCCTAATCAATTCTGTTAGGAGGTAAGGAAATCATCTTATGCTCAAGTAACATAGATAATATTGTGTGTGGAGTATCATGTTCTAATACTATCTATAAAAATGTTGTGGATCCTTATATATGATGTATCTACATTTTTCACTTTTAAGGTTGACTTAATGTTTATAACCAAGATGTATGGATTGAATAATAAACATTTATATGTTCATTTGATACTTTTGCCTTACTATTATCTGAGTGTGATTTTGTATTATTTCGTGATGAATTTAACTCTTATGTATTGGGACTTGTAGGTCTGAATAGGTTATGTGAGATATGCTCAAGTAGACCAAAATTTACATTTTTTCAATTATTCATTAATCATAGTATGAGGAAGTCCATCATCACTATCATAGTAATAAAAAAATTTTCCATCTTGTTGCTTAATATTAACTAATAAATTATACTCAATTTTTTTTTAAATTCTATTCAAGATTTGACTCTAAAAAAATCATGAAATTGGGTATATTGAAAGAGAATAGTTGGAATAATGATTTACTTTCATCCTCCATTTTAGGACTGATGTAAGACTAGTGTAGGGCATGGTTGTGGGTATTTGGCTTCACAATGGAGCCTATGTTGAATAATCTTTGAGAGATGTAGTCCTACCTTTAGGGGTTTTGTATTTATTACTTAAAAAATTATTTAATTACTTGAGTCTATTGCTAATGTTCATGCACTTTTCTTTACCATTTTATAAATGAAAGGAAGGGGGTAGTTCATTATCCAAAATAAACATAAAAAAGGGAAGAGTAAATCAAGAAAGAGTGTTTCTAAATTAGGATGAGATCAATTCTTCAATAATCTAGCTAAGTACATCTACCAAGTTATACCACTATGCGGTAAGTTTCACCAAAATTTTTAACTCCAATACTACACAATGGCAATAGTCTAGGGAAGTAGTGAAGAATGCTTGATTTATGAATCCTCACTAACTATCAATACTGTAATTCTATATTAAATAACACATAAAACTCTAAGATAACTTGTAGACTAAAACATAGATTATCAATATGTTAATAAAAATGAAAGGAGTTCAGAAAGAGGTTATAATATATTAGCACATCATAATGATCACATTCCTAAGATGATATAACCTTAACAAAATTATATGAGTGTTAAAGTTTATTCAAAATAGAAATGATATATACTTTGACAAACATAATATGTGTTGAACAAAGTCTAAAATTAAATTAATTAAAAACAAGTTATATTACAAAGGTATCAATCATGGCCAAGTTTATACAATCTAAAGGGGTGAAATAAACTACATGTGAAATCCTAGCTTTATTTTGATAATACTTTTGAACTCAAAAATTATCAACCTCAAAAATATGATGTAGTTACATATTTATAGATAAAGATGGGATTCACCCTCAAGTATCATGATATTCCCATCTTGGGAAATGATGGCCACCCATAGTAGTTACAATTGCATAATTCAAAAAATCCCCCTGGTCACCTCAAAAGATCTATAGGGGAACACTCAACCAATACATGGAGGTTGAAAAAGATGAAATGGCTCCCAACTATTTGGAATTTGATTTTTTGGCCTTTAACAAGGCTACCGTGAGGTCAAACTCTTCATCAAGCATTGTCAGGTTCATTAGAGACTCTCTAAAAATCATATCTACCTAGGTCATGAGCCTTTGGTATACCTAGAGGAGAGCCTCTATAGTCACCTATACTTCAAACACCTAGCTCATGCTTGTTGTGGATTGGGTTAAGACATACATAACTACTTGTGTTTCATCTTTGTTCACCTTAGCCACCTTTTTCCTCATAACATGGTTGAAGTTACCTAGGTAGACCCCAAATTCACCCATGTCTAATAAAATTCCATTTGATTGTAATAACACTAATATGTTGACCTCCTTAAAGTAAGTTGATATCTTCTTCCTACCATCTAAGGGTCCCATCATAGTCTAGGATACAACAAGCCACTCATCCATAGTGGTTTTCATGCTCTCAACATATGGCTAATATAATCCCATGTCTAAATTAGGAATTAATTTTAACTCTTGGAAAATGCCCTTATTGATCATGATCAAATTCTTACATTTACAATAATTCTCAATGATCCTCTCCAAATAAGCCCAGGTTTGTTGGATGAGCACTAGGGTCTCTACCATAGTCCCTACCACCTTTACTAGAGTTGAAATTTTTTTTAGGAGGGAATCCTTGACCTACCCAATTAGCCTAGTGGGGAAGGATTTATTTACCTATACCTCTAGATTTTAGACTTGGATATACACATATTAAAGAAGTTTATATGACTTATCATGGGTTGCCTAGAGAATTGAGAGTGGATATTTTATTATCTTTTCTTCTCCCATGGTATTCCTCACTTTAATGAGAGATAATATGCCATATTGGGTCCACTGGATCATAAGGTTCCATTTTTACATGAATTTATATGTGAGGATCCTCTGCATACTCCTCATGGTATGATCAAAATCCCACCACATGTTTGGGTCACCTTGCACCATCACCTCCGACACCTATGATATTGGGACCATTCCTTAGGATTCAAGAGATGTTGTTGGGCTGGTAAATATGGTAGTGATGGGTGGAGGATGAGGTGGAGGGGGTATGGAGGAACCAAAAAGTGTGAATGATGAAATTGGAAGAGGATAAGGCATAGGGGAATAGGGAGGTAAAATAAATGGAGAGGCCCAACAAAACATCTATGATTTCCACTGAGCTTGGTTCATGTCCACTTGAGGAATAATGAATCTTAAAAGAGGGATATTCAGCAAAAGGGAAGATATTACTTGATTAAATTTGAATCCCTAGGTACTTAGGTCATAAAAACGGGGGATATGGAACAATGTGAAGAGACACTATGATTAGTGCTATAAGATTCATATAAATTGATGGAGGAGGTGGAATTGGAGTAGTCAATACCTATATTTAAGGTTAAACATGAGCTATCTTATGCTTTTTCATTTTTATTTTTTTTGGGCGAGCTCCAAATCCCATTATAGAAGGAAAAAATGTAGTGAGGGCCATAAGGGGCTGACTTTAGGTGATCTGTAAACTAAAAAATACAAGTGTATTACATTTGAAAATCACTTGTTCATGTTTATGAGATCCTTCAAATTTTCACTTTCTTGTGTTTAATTTGCATAAAGAAAGTAAAATCAGAATTAAAATGAAGATTAGAATGCAATAATAATCAGAGAAAATAAAAGATAACACCAGCAAGTTGATAATGGAGTTCGGCTTCAATAGCCCACATCTCTTGGTCTGCCCAATGGTGAGGACCGTTCTATTAAAATGCTACAACAAATGGCTTCAAAACCTTTACAAATCTTCAATTTTGCCTTCTCTAATCTTTATATGCCTTCAAATATTCCTCCTTAAATTGAAAACAAAAGCCCAAGGCCGTACAAGGCAAAAACAAGGCTCTAATCCTCTTAATTCTCTTTACACAGTCAGAAATCCATGTCAATACAAGTAAAAATAACTCCCTTTTATAATGTTTCAGCCACTGTGGCTAAAACGGTCAAGACCTTAGCCTTTTAGGTGCTAGGTCTCAAGTTCAAAACTCCCTCCTCCTTTCTAGGTGCCTAGCTCTCCTCCCTAGGTGCCAAGCATGTAGTTTGAATGCTTTGACTTCTTCTTTCCTCCTTTTTGGCACCTTGGACTTTGAAATTCCTTAGGTGGCATGATAGGCATGGCAAGGTGGTGTGGCATGCTTGAAAATTTCAAATAACATGTGATAAATAACACCTAACCAAATTTTGTCCCCCTAATTTTTTTCCATGTGTCAAATGGAGATTGGTCCACTTAGCATTCTGCAATTGTGCCACGTCATTTTTGACACCAAAATTTTACCTATTGAACCAAAACTTTAGTGGCCTATAACTTTTGCATACGGTGTCCATTTTTTGAACTGGAAAAAGCATCAAAAAGCTCTTGATGAGTAGTATAATGTGCAAATGATTTGAACTGAATTTGAAGACTTTTGAAAAATATAACAGAACATGGATCCATTTGGATCATTCCTCCCCACTGGGAATTTTTGGACCTCTGAAAGTTGAAATTAATTGGTAATGAGGTGAGGGTTTTTTCCCTCACCTTTCTAACTTCCATGCATATGGCCTTGCTTGGGTGCATTCCTTTGAGACCAACATGAAGATATTCAACATTACCTCTTCATGAAGTCCACATATTTATGTCAAGTATAGTATCTGTTGACGCTGGAAAGTGCACCCAGTGGCAGGAGAATAGATTCCTGCCCTCTCCCCGCAACATGGAAACTCCTCTCTCGCCTGTGGGACGGCGAAGCAAGAGAGGAGAGTCTCTAGATATGGGCTAGTTCCCTCTGATGTATCTTGTTTGTTTCAGGCAGTGCAAAAATATAGATATACTGGGGGGGGGATGAAAAAGGAAGGAAGTACAAGAAAGCAAACAACCTACTCTAAAAGAGGTGATACACCAAAATAAAGGGTTGACCTTCTAGATCCACTCTCAGAATTAAGGGAAATGCAAGTATACTCTACGCATCTGGTAGAAGAACCAAGTTGCTGAGACTAATAGGGAGGCTATAATGGAAAATACATAACAGAATTTTATCGAGGTGCTGTGAAATGCACACTTATAAGCAACTTACTTTGTCATGTCTTTCTCAAGTATTGCTCTTCTCCTTTCAGCTGCAAAACCGGTGCCTTGTAGATAGCTGGTTTATTGGCATTACCTATGAAAGCATGGAAGATAATGACTAAACACAAATAATACTCATGACATACACAACAAATCAATCCAAGATGGAGGTAAAAGACTGTATTTATTGATTCAAGTGGAGAATTTGCAGAGCAGTGCTCTTTACAAAATTGGGGAAGATCCCCTAATAAATGACCAAGTCTGTGTATTTATATGGGAAGAGCCAAGAGGAGTCTCATTGGGAAGAGTGAAAAAAACACTGTAGCTGATGTCATAAGTTTGCTAAGACCATGCTTATTGTCTCATTTTGCGTGTTGGTCTTCTCCTCCAGCTGCTAGGCAAGATTTTTCCTGTGCTCTGCAGGGGTTTTTTGCCACCTGCTGTTGTGGGCAGCAAATTTGCCACCCACTGTCATGGACTTCACGCGGGACTTCTATCAACATCGGCTGATAATCTACTGACTGCGGTAGTTTTGCCGATGTCAGCCGATTTAAGCTGCCGACCGTGGCAATTTTGCTAACGTCGGCCAATGTTAATGGCTTCTTTTTCTCTGCTGACTGCTTCACGCGGCAATTTTGCCGCCCATTGCTTGTGTGTAGGTGGTCTCTTTTTACCCACCAGTGTTGTGGATAGAAATTTTGCCACCCTCTGCATTTTATCTGCCCTTCTTTCACCTTAGTGTTAAATGCTCCAGCTCTTTTCCTCTCTTCTTGTGTGAACGTTTGAAGACTCTGCCTTTCACTACCGTGAACGTCAAAAAATGAGGCCGATGAACCAATGCTCTAAAACGGAGATGTTGAACCCTGAAGATGGACCTTGTAACCTAAAATGACTAGCCATGTAAAGTAGGTGCAGAAGGTGACCGAGATTTTGCCTGAGGGGCAAAATTGGGTCAATAAATTGGTGACTCATAGGATAAGCGTGCCTGTTATGCTTAGAACCTAGTTACCTTACATTCCATTGGGTGCGGAGTCAGATGATGAATTTGAAGAGAGTTCTCCATAGCTTTTGAGATCCCAGAATCAAATACATAGAATTTACCCCCAAACAAAGGGAAACACACAAAGCTAAAAACAACTAACTGTGCAAACTGCACTTAGGAAAAGCGGGAGAAAAACAACTAAAAACTATGTACAGCTGAACCAAAAAAAAATAGTGGCAATGCTTTAGATGTATCCCATTGACTGGGATACGCAATTCTTCCCCGTCCAACCTAGAGAGCTAGAACGCGTTATGTTGCTTGCACTGAGTAATCATGTAAGGACCGCTCCAAAGGGCATCAAATTTTGCATGTTTTCTGGGCTTAGCTCTATCTTCGTCCCATTTTAGGACAATGTCTCCTTCGGAAATTTTTTTTGACGAAGACCTCTTGTCGAAATGTCTTTTCACCTGATGTTGGCAACTAATCATAGAGACCATGGCCCGATTCCTTACCTCCTGGAGCTCCATTAGTTCACACAATCTGACCTCCATGCTGATTCTTTCTTCTAGCTGTAGCTGATGAGCGAGGTCTAATGTTGGAAACTCGAGTGAGATAGGAAGCCTTGCTTCCCTTCCATACACAAGCATATATGGAGAATTTCCGATTGATCTCTTTGGAGTGATTTGATCGGCCCATAGAGCTGTCTTTAGCTTGGCATGCCAAGCTTTCGGATTTTCTTCCATGGTCCTCTTTATAATCCTGATCAGATTTTTGTTGGTGGACTCAGCCAGCCCATTTCCTTGCGGGTAGTAATTTGACAAAGTGTTGAGGTATATACCATACCTTAGTACCCATGCACTAGTTTTGGTTGCCAAAAAAGCCAAGGCATTGTCTAAAATTATAGTGGCTGGGACCCCAAAATGTGTCACTAAGTCCTCATAAAAATCTAGGACTGTGTTTTCATTCGCTTCCTTCAAAGCAATGGCTTCCACCCACCTAGTGAAATAATCCATAGCAGTCAGGACCCACTTGTGTCTGGTACTAGAGGGAGGATTGATCATCCCTATGAAATCCAGGCCCCACTGCATGAATGGTTATTCAACTTGAACGGGTTGTAGGGGCATGGCAGCCAATCGGTGCTTTTCATCAGAAAGTGCACACTTCTGGCACTTCCTTACCCAGGTATAAGCATCCTTGAAAAGAGTGGGCCAAAAATAGCCATCTCTCATTATTTTTACTACTATGGTCTTAGGGGCGAAATGGCTGCCTGCTATCCCATCGTGAAACTCAGTCAATACCTTATCAGCCTGACTGGGGTCAATGCATCTTAGGAGAACCCTAGAGAGATCCTTCCTAAATAATACTCCATCAATCAAAACATAAGGAAGGGACTAAAGTTTAAAATACCTTCTTTCGGCCCTACTGAGACCCTGTGGACATTCACCCGTAAGAAGGAAGCGCCTCATGTCCATCATCCAATCTCTTATGATAGTTGGTTCTTCTGTAGTGGTTGTGTCATGGATCAACACGCTATCTTCACCCTTTTGTCTCAAATCTACTGCTAGCTATTCACACAGGCCCCTTTCTCTTACCAACTTGGCGATTTTGATGTCTATATCGTACTCCATCATTTTGGTGATCCATCCCACTCTTTTCTCATATAAGTCTCAATTTGTCAAGAAATCCTTAACACCAGGATGTGGAACCATGAGATGGATCTTGCTGTTTGACAACATATATCTAAATTTCTTCAGGCTACGCACTACTGCCACGACTTGCTTCTCTACGTAGGTGTACCTGATTTCAAAGTCCTCTAAACCTTGGCTGAAGAAGGAGGGTGGTTGCTCGAGGTTATCACTATTTGCTTGGGTAAGCATAGCAGATATTACTTCTCCATTAATGAAGGTATAGAGATTGAGGTCTTTGTTGAAGTCAGGGTTGATTAGATCGGGAGCCTAGGTCAAAGCCTGTTTGATAGCTTCAAAGCTGTCCCTTCTTGGTGTTGTCCACTTGAATTCTTCACCCTTCCTCAGCATAGAGGTTAGGGGTTTAACTATTTCAGCAAAGTTTGGAATGAACCTCTGAATGAAATTTATCCAGCCAAAGAAACTCTGAAGGCCTTTCTTGTGCTTTGGTAGGGACATCTCCAGAATGGAGCGGACTCTCTCTGGGTCAATAGACAAACCTTCCTTGGACACAATGTGGCCAAGAAGTTTCCCCTCATGAACCGCAAATACACATTTCTTTGGATTTAGGGAGATGCCAAATTCCTTGCACCTCTCAAAAATCTGCCTGAGGTGCTTCATATGCTGTCTCGCCTCCTTGGAGAAAACCATTATATCATCGAGGTACACCAGCATGTTCTTATTTATCAAACCACTGAAAGCCATGTCCATGGCTCGCTGGAAGGTAGCACCACTATTGGATAGCTCGAAAGGCATCTTCTGGTAGGTGAACGTTCCCCATTTAGTGGTGAAGGCTATTTTGTATTGGTCGTAGTCTCGAACCAGAATCTAATTATATCCTGAATAACCATCCAAGAGGGAGAAGCGTTCAGAACCAGTTACCTTTTGGAGGATCTACTCCATGTTCGGAAGGGGATAATGATCTTTTAAAGAGACTTTATTAGGGTCTCTGAAGTCGACGCACAGCCTGATCTCCCCATTTTTCTTTCTAACTGGAACCAAATTGGCCAACCATGAAGAATGTTTGATCAAAAATATAATGCCGGACTCAATCAACTTGACCAATTATTTCTACATAAGAAGCTTGATCATCAGATTAACAGGCCTCTATTTTTGCGTGACTGGTTTTGCACCTTCTTCTAATTCAATGGTGTGCTAGGTGAGTCTTGGATTGAAGCCTTTCAAATCGCTATAGTTCTAGGCAAAAATATCGACGAACTCCTGACATAGCAGAATGAAAGCCTACCTTTCTTGAAACATGCAGACCTTACCAAGTGCCAACAACTTGTCCTTGAAGATTTCAACTTTTTCATAATTCTCCTCTTTGGTAGTGATGCATGATTTGTCATCTCTTAGTTGTTCCTCTCCATTGAAAATACTTTCAAGTGTGACTAGACCCTTAATAAGTTTATTATTCTTCAATTGAACAATCTGATCTCCATATTGCTGCTGCAATTTTGCTTGATTATGGACCACGAACTCACCTTCTTCCTGTAGGAAGAGAGCTATTTGCTGGTCACTTTCGAAGACTTGCCAATTTGTAACATTGTCTGGAATTGAAGGCTGAACCACCACTTTTAAATGGCATGAACCATAATCTCTGCTTATCTCTTTTGAAACATCAAATTGGGTGCCAACAGCTGCCAGCCTGTCAGCCTGCTTATTCTATTCTCTGGGGATCGAGGTAATGTTAAGAGCAAGGAAATCTTCCATCAAGTCCCAAACTCTATGCTTGTAAGACTTCAGCAAGGATTTCTTGGTTAGGTTCAGGCCTCTTATTTGGTTCACTATTAGTTCACTATCCCCCAGGATTTGCAATTCCCTGATCCCTCTCTTTCTTGCCCACTCAAGTCCATGAATCAAAGACTCATATTCTGCAATATTACATGTGCAAGAGAACTGGAAATGGAAAGCTGAAAAGTACCTTTCTTTAGAAGGGGAGACTAACATTGCCCCACCACCAACACCCAGTTTGCTTTTGGAACCATCAAAGTACAGCTACCACAAGCCAAGGTCTTCTTTGTTCTCCTTCATTATATTGGGCATGATGGCGCTTTCTTCATGCAAGCAATAGATGCCAAGGTCTGTTTTCTCAATAAACTTATAAGGATCTTGCTCAAATTTATCACTTCCCCACTCATCCAAGAGTAGATCTGTGACTCCTTCAAGAGAAGAAGATGAAGATTTGTCCATCTGAGAGTCTTCTAGATTAATGATAGTGTAATTGACATTCACCGCCTTAGGTGAATAGGGCTCTAGGTGGTCCTTGTAGAGTGGCTCGGACTCAATTTTCACTTTGGTCCTGTATTTGATTCTAAAAACTAGATATGACTAATTTGCTGCTAGATAGCCACCTATCTTAGACGTAAAGTCCCTAGACAAACAGATTGCAAAATATGGAGGAACGTCCACTACCACTATATCATGGGGGATTGAGAATGTCGGGCAGGCATGCAGTGTTAGACTCAATCCTTTCAAGATCTTGACTGTCTTTGTAGGTGTCCCATCTAGTTGCAAGACTCCCTTGTTCATGGCTTCGTATTTTAAGCCCATATTATCGGCAATGCACTTGGGCATTACTGAAGTGCTGGCCCCGCTATCAATTATGCAATTATGTACTAAGAAATCCCCCATGATCAGAGATACATAAAAAGGGGGAGTCCTTTCTTCTTTCTTTACCTGATCTAAAGCAGAAGGTTGCCCATTTGTTATTAGGATGTTATTAGTGTCTGTTGGGATGGCCTGGTGATCTAGCTCATGCAATTGTTTCTTCAATACCTCCTTTTGTCCTAGAAGAGACAATGAATCCCATAGAGAAATGCTCACATGAAATTTCTTCATTTGATCAATTATATTAACTTGGGGGCTGATTCCCTTCGTGCTTTCCTTTGGGTTGATCCCAGTGGGAGCTGTAGACTAGGGAGCTAGAGGAGCAAATGGTTGTTTGGAAATTGGGGCCCTTTGAAATGGGTGTGATGGAGGATTCATTACTGCTTGAGGGGAAGCCTGCACTTCTCCAACTGCTCTTCTTTTAAATCTTGTGTTGGATGCAACACAATCAACTTGATTTTCTATAGTGCCCCTATGATTAATTACACAGAGCTCACCCTCTTTGTAATTTATCAGGGTAGAATCCGGCTGAGTTTGATTGTTACTTGTGATGGGCTGAGCTGGAAACTAAAAAAATTGAGAAAAATCAGCAGCTTGATTTTCTAAATTTTGGAAAAAAATCATCATATCATTTGTGTGGACAGCCTGCTCTTGACCTTGTCCCATGGTTGAACAACCTGGCTGCTCCTGCACTAGATTGTTCTAAGTAGGCACCATGGCTTTAGATGACGAAGAGGGGCCTGAGTTATAATTTTGATAAGGCCTGGTTGTAGTGAGCTGCCCCTGACCTTGGTTATAATTTTGAAAGGGGGGTCTAGGGGCATGGCCATAATTCTGATAACCCTGGTTTGGCTTGTTGCTTTGAGCTTGCTACCTTTTAAGGGCAACAAGTTCATTTGACATGCTCTGCAATAGGCCCTTAACTTCATTTAATTCATTAGATGGAATAACAGCTGGATTCTCAATGACAAGTAGGGGGCAATTGTGGGAGCGATAGCCTGAATTGGAGGCAGCAGTTCTGGGAAAAGTGGCATATGAGGCATAGGGGCAATTTTCCTGGCTTGAATCAAGCAATTTTTGGCCGTAATGGCAATGTCATATGCAGCCAGTAGTATATGTCCTCCCATAGATTAGATCATCATAGCAATGTCACTACTTAATGCTTTTAAGTAGTACAAGAAAGCGTAGCTGGGAGTCAGCCTTACCAGGATGGAAATTTTATCCCAAGTCTTTTGAAATCGTGTATTGAAGTCCTGCATGTACTCATGTAGAGCTCTTTTTATAGTCATCAGCTGCTCAGCAAGAGAGAGGCCGTCACTTTTTTCTCCAAAACGATCAGTTAAATGGGTGCCCAATTCATTCTAAGAATGTATGGAATTCACAGGCAAGGTGCCGTACCAATCGAGAGCTTTCCCTTTCAAAGACAAGGCTAACAGTCTGATGGCAATGTTTTCTTCTGTTATGTTGTGAATATTGCAAAGGTTGGCAATATTCTTCATATGTTCAACAACTATAATAGGTCCCACTCCATCAAAAGAGGGCACATTTTTTAAAGTTGTTCCTGGAATTGGGTCATAACGTGGGAGGTTTAAGGGGCTCTCACCGCGAAAAGCTGCAAAAGGCAATGCCATGGCTGGAACAGGTTGTATTTGTGGCTGAGCTGGGTTGGTGTTCCTAGCAACAAGTCTAGGAGGGTTTACTAGTGGATAAGGGTGAGTTGTTTCAAACCTGATCCTTTTAGCAAAGTTTAAAGGCATCTCAATGAAAACAAAAGGGACCCCTCTTGAAGCTGACCTTGTGGTAACCTTTGGCATAGAAGTTTAAGTGACTGGTCTTAAAAATAAAGAACTGAGCTCTTACCAGTGGAGTCACCAGATGCTGGAAAATCTTTGAAATGACAATAAAAGGACCAGCATCAATCCTAAAATACTATTGCATTAGAAACTGATAAAAATACAATCCCACTGGGTGTGCCAAAATTGTTGACGCTGGAAAGTGCACCCACTGGTAGGAGAATGGATTCCTGACCTCTCCCCGCAACATGGAAACTCCTCTCTCACCTGTGGGACAGCAAAGCAGGAGAGGAGAGTCTCTAGATATGGGCTAGTTCCCTTTGATGTATCTTGTTTGTTTCAGGCAGTGCAAAAATATAGATATACTAGGGGGGATGAAAAAGGAAGGAAGTACAAGAAAGCAAACAGCCTACTCTAAAAGAGGTGATACACCAAAATAAAGGGTTGACCTTCCAGATCCACTCTCAGAATCAAGGGAAATGCAAGTATACTCTACGCATCTGGTAGAAGAACCAGGCTGCTGAGACTAACAGGGAGGCTATAATGGAAAATACATAACAAAAGTTTACTGAGGTGCTGTGAAATGCACACTTACAAGCAACTTACTCTATCCTATCTTTCTCAGTTATTGCTCTTCTCCTTTCAGCTACAGAACTGGTGCCTTGTAAATAGCTGGTTTGTTGGCATTACCTATGAAAGCATGGAAGATAATGACTAAACACAAATAATACTCATGACATACACATCAAATCAATCCAAGATGGAGGTAAAAGACTGTATTTATTGATTTAGGTGGAGAATTTGTAGAGCAGTGCTCTTTACAAAATTAGGGAAGATCCCCCGATAAATGACCAAGTCTGTGTATTTATATGGGAAGAGCCAAGAGGAGTCTCATTGGGAAAAGTGAAAAAAACACTGTAGTTGATGTCATAAGTCTACCAAGACCATGCTTGTTGCCTCGTTTTGCATGCTGGTCTTCTCCTCCAGCCATTGGGCAGGCTTTTTCCTATGCTCTGCAGGGGTTTTTTGCCACCTACTGTTGTGGGTGGCGAATTTGCCGCCTGCTGTCATGGACTTCACGTGGGACTTCTGCCGATGTCGGCTGATAATCTACCGACCGCAGTAGTTTTGCCAACATCAGCCAATTTAAGCTGCCGACTGTGGCAGTTTTGCCGACATCGATCGATGTTAATGGCCTCTTTTTCTCTATCGGCTACTTCATGCGGCAATTTTGCTGCCCATTACTTGTGTGTAGGTGGTCTCTTTTTACCCGCCAGTGTTGTGGGTGGTGATTTTGCCACCCTCTGCATTTTGTCTGCCCTTCTTTTGCCTTAGTGTTAAATTCTCCAGCTCTTTTCCTCTCTTCTTGTGTGAACATTTGAAGACTCTGCCTTTTGCTATTGTGAATGTCAACGAATGAGGCCGATGAACCAATGCTCTGAAATGGAGCTGTTGAACCCTAAAGATGAACCTTGCAACCCGAAATGACTAGCCATGTAAAGTAGGTGCAGAAGGTGACCGAGATTTTGCCTGAGGGGAAAAATTGGGTCAACAGTATCTTCCTATAATTTTGTTAGATATTTAGGAGAAAATCATCAACAGAAGGAATGGATACACTTTCATCATGATCAATGATCATTGAAGGCTCATACAATTTCAAACTTTCCACATTTACAACTAAATAAATGTACATATAAGATGGTAAATCTAATCAAAAAGCATTTGTGCCAATTTTTTCCATTATCTAAAAAGGACCATATCGAATTGGTTTCAACTTTCTACCTTCACCTGTCAGTCTTTCCTTACTAATGTGAAGCCATACCATATCACCTACAACAAATTGGTGATCAATACAATGTTTGTCATGCCTAGCTTTTTACTTGGCTTGACTTTTATCCAATTGAGTATGAATAGTCTGATGAATGAGCTATATTTGTTAAATGAACTTCTTGGCTTGAATGGTTTTTTTTGGTTCACCAACAACTGTATCCTGTCCATAGCAAACATCTAGAGGAGATTTAGGCAAGTATCCATAACAAAATTCAAATGGAGATTTCATAGTAGAAGAATGAAGTGCCCGGTTATATGCATGCTGTATGTAATACAATTTTTCATCCCATAACTTTGGATTTTTATTTCTATAACCCCTAAGTAAATGTACCACAGTGCGGTTCACAACCTTTATTTGTCCATCGGTTTGTGGATGAAATACAGTGCTCTTTTTTAATTTAGTGTCCATTAGTCCCCACAAAGTTGACCAAAACTCCCCAATAAATTGAGAATCTTGATCATAAATAATTGAAGTAGGCAAACCAAAATGAACCCATACATGTTTAAAGAACAAATATGCAATACCTTCACTAGTAATCTGCTTAGTGCAAGGAACCAAACACACATTTTGCTAAATCTATCTACAACCACATATAAATAGTCATGTTTTCTTTGTGTCATAGGCAATCCCCCCACAAAATCCATAGAGATACTTTCCCAGGGGTGAGTAGGAACAGGTAGAGAAGTGTAAAGTCCCAATTTCCTGTTACTAGGTTTATTTATGGCACAAAGAGTACATCCCCTTATATATTTAGCAACATTTTCCTACATACGAGGCCAATAAAAATACATTTTCAAATGTGAAACCATTTTAGAAACTCCAAAATGACTAGAAATAAGAGAAGTATGTGCTTCTTTGATCATGTGCACCCTCTCATTTTGAGGAATACATAGTTTACCCAAATGATACAAAAGATCATTGTGTACATGATAGTCCAATTCTTCTACTTGTCTACTACTCATCAAGTCTTTATAAACATCCTAAAAATAAAGATCATTCATAGATTGTTATTTATAACTTTCATGAGACAAAGAACCATGTTGTAAAAGAATAGATGCCACAACCATAGGAGGCCTAGATATCATATCTGCAACCTTATTCTGAATTCTTTTTTTTATACTTGATCACAAGATGAAATTATTGTAAGAAACCCATCTAAATAAAATGTCTAGACTATTGTAGCTTAGTTTGTGATTGGAGATGCTGTAAGGGCTGATGATTTGTATGTATTATTGTTTCTTTTCCCATTAAGTAATGTTTCCATTTTTTAACACTTTGAACCAATGCATACAATTCCTTATCATAAGTTGGATATTTTCTTACTTCACTTGTAAAGGTTTTAGAATGATAACAAACTAGTTTCTTAACTTGCATTAAAATAGCTCCCATAGCATACTCACTTGCATCCGTCTCGATCTCAAATGGTTGTTGTATATTAGGAAGTGCCAAGACCAGAGCAGTACTTATCTTTTCTTTCAAAGTATCGAAGTCTTTTTGATGTTTGCCTCCCCACTGAAAGACTTATTTCACACTTGTCAAAGAATGAAAAGGTGATGCAATATATGAAAATTGAGCAATAAACCTCCTCCAAAACTATACTACACCAAGAAAACTCCTAACCTCAGTTATGTTAGTGGGTGTAGGCCAATTAACAATATCTGCCACTTTTGCAGGATCAATTTTCAATTCACCATGTCCTATAATGTAACCCAAATATATCAAAGAGGTATTGCCAAATTCACATTTTGACATTTTAAGATAGAGTTTTTTCCTTCATAATGCATCCATGACTTTCTTAATGTGGATCGCATGCTCTTCCCATGACTTGCTGAAAATCAATATATCATCTAAGTAAACTATAAAAAAATCATCAAGGAACTATCTAAAAACATCATTCATCAATCTCATGAATGTAGCCAGGGTATTACACAACCCGAAAGGCATAACAAGCTATTCAAACAATCCCTGTTTTGTCTTAAAGGCAGTTTTTCATACATCACCTTCATTAATTCTTACTTGATGATATCCACTTCTCAAATCTAGCTTAGTGAAATAAATAGAATGTTTTAATTAATCCAACAATTCATCTATATGAGGAAGAGGGTAACGATTCTTAATAGTAATTTTGTTTAAAGCACGAAAATCAACACACATTTGCCAAGTGCCATCTTTCTTTAGCACTAAAATAATTGGCAAACCAATAGGAGATGAACTTGGACGAATAACACCTCTATCCAATAGATCCATTACCTATTTCTTGATTTCCTCATTTTCCACCACTGATAACCTGTACATGCCAATGTTAGGGAGAGGAGAATCCTACAATAGCTGAATTTCATGTTGAACTCCCCTTTTAAGAGGTAAGCCCTTAGGATCCTGAAATACATCATCATAAGTAGAAATGATTTCAACCAATTCATTCTTGTGTCTAAAATCACACTTTTCCAAAGCTTGAAAATATTCTTTTTCCTTAGACTTAATCAACATGAGACAAAATGTCTTGCTTGAATTAACTAGTCTTTTCATTTGCCCTGTTGTAACCAAGGAAAGACTTATTCTAATGTGATGTGCTCTAACTATATATTCAATGCCATCCTTAACAAGTAAGTACTTATTCTCCTCTCTATAGAATATTGATTTTCTATCATAAAGATATGGGCTTCCCAAAACAATCCCACATATGACCAATGGAACAACATCCAACTCAACCTCATCTACGAACTTGGATGTGATGGCAAACCTTAGCCTACAAGTTTGTGAGACTTGTAGCTTTGCATTTTCACACACCCAACCTAGTGGATAAGGCTTCGGATGGGGATTGGTTTGTAAGCCTAACTTCTTAACAACCTCTTCAAAAATTAAAATTGCTTGTGAACCACTATCAAATAGAGTGTTAATCTTAGTATGCTTTGAAACAACTCTAATGTCGAACAATTCATTTCTTTTCTTATCAACATGCATAGAATTCTGTCTAGAAGAAGATGCATCATTTGATGACTTAGTGCTAGAAACTGAAAGAGATAAATCATTATGTAAACCCATAGCTGTGAACTTAGTTTCATCACTTGAATCTAATCCTAAGTCCTGAAACATATCATTAGCCTTCTTTACTTTTTTTTTATACTTCTTAGGCCTTAACTCAGGATGTAATTTCCAACACTTAGACTCATCATGATTTTTCTTATAATGATTACAAAATGGTTTTCCTTATTCTTATTTTTTAACAGTATAAGTGAATTTCTATTTATCCTTTCTTGATGAACTTTCTCCTTTGGAATGCTTAACATTAGATTGCTTACTTTTTACTTTAGGAAAAGATTCTTTTGATTGTTTTCCTCTAGCCTCTAAATGAGTGGCTTGAACACATACTGCATCTAAATTAGTGGGATTGAACATAAGAATCATATGTCTTAAGTAACTATGCAACCCACCTATATATTTTAGCAGTGTTTCTTATGTGTATAGAGGAACATTCAAAAGTAATGATTTTTTCCTAAAATCTTGTATATAATCTTGAACACTTTGGCCTTTTCCTTGTCTGAAACTTTGCCAGTCCATCATGGCTTGTTTCATATAGCCTAAAGGATATAATTGCAATCTGAGTTCTTCAATAAATTCATTCCAAGTAGAAATCAAGTTAATTTTTTGAACCTCAGCTTCTTTCAACTTACTCTCCCACCAGATGAGAGCTGTACCTCCCATACGAAGAGTAGCCAAATGAATTTTTGACTCATCCCCTACAATATTTTGGACCCTACAATAAACTTCAATCTGCTTAACCTAATTATCCAACTTTTTGGCATTAAATTCACCATTAAACATTGGTAATTCAAACTTAATATCCAATTTTAGTGAAGTGAGAGATTCCACAGTTTTTTTTACCATCATTTGATGGAGAAGGTTTTTCAATTTCTTTACCTTTTGATTCCCATGAATCACCTTATTTTTATTCTCAGATTTCCTTTGTTTATCATGGTATAGTTCCTCAACCGTGCTTCTCATGTCCATGAAAGCTCGACAAAAAGCTTGTTTAGATTCCAGCTCTTGTTCAGCCATCCTTGAAACACGCCTTGAACCAATCTATGGATTATACTCAATGAGTTTTCCTTCACCCTTTTGGGATTTAGACCTTTTCAACATACACTAGCAATCACTGTTAAATAACAAACACCCTAATACCAAAAATCTGATCTATAAACTAAAAAATACAAGTGTATTACATTCAAAAATCACTTGTTCATGTGTATGAGTCCTTCAAATTTTCACTTTCTTGTGTTTAATTTGCATAAAGAAAGTAAAATCAGAATTAAAATGAAGATTAGAATGAAATAATAATCAAAGAAAATCAAAGATAACACCATCAAGTTGATAACAGATTTCGGCTTCAATAGCCTACATCTCTGGGTCCGCCCAATGGTGAGGACTATTCTATTAAAATGCTGCAACAAATGGCTTCAAAACCTTTACAAATATTTAATTTTGCCTTCTCTAATCTTTATATGCCTACAAATATTCCTCCTTGAATTGAAAACAAAAGCCCAAGGCCATACAAGGCAAAAACAAGGCTCTAATCCTCTTAATTCTCTTTACACAGTCATAAATCCGTGTCAATACAAGTAATAATAACTACCTTTTATAATGTTTCAGCCACTGTGGCTAAAGCGGTCAAGACCTTAGCCTTTTAGGTGCTAAGTCTCAAGTTCAAAACTGCCTCCTCCTTTTTAGGAACCTAGCTCTCCTCCCTAGGCACCAAGCATGCAGTTTGAATGCTTTGACTTCTTCTTCCCTCCTTTTTGGCACCTTGGACTTTAAAATTTCCTTGGGTGGCATGATAGGCATGGCAAGGTGGCATGGCATGCTTGTAAATTTCAAATAACATGTGATAAATAAAACCTAACCAAAATTTTGCCTCGTAATTATTTTCCACGTGTCAAATGGATATTGGTCCACATGGCATTCCGCAATTGTGCCACATCATTTTTGACACCAAATTTTTCCCTATTGAACCAAAACTTCAATGGCCTATAACTTTTACATACGATGTCCATTTTTTGAACCGTAAAAAGCCTCAGAAAGCTCTCGATGAGTACTACAATGTGAAAATGATTTAAACTAAATTTGAAGACTTTTGAAAAATAGAATAGTACATGGATCCATTTGGATCATTAGGATTTGTTGAGTCACTAGAAGAATCATTAGGATGGTCCCAGTCACTGGAGATGTGCACCTAGGAACTATAATAACACTTATTGAATTTGGGATGCCAATAGGTATTTGGGCTTGAGGCATGCCTAGTAGGGGTATTGAGAAAGTTCTAAGTGGTGGAATGGATGGGGTCTGAGCATAAATCAAAGATGATTTATTCAACTAAAAAATAATGAATGACAAGGGTGTATATAAAATCTTAAATATGCTCATAATAGTCCTACTAAATAGGATGGACAAATAAATTAATAAAAATTCAAAATATCCTAACTACAAACTATGAATAATAATAACTAACATCTAACTTAAAATAATACATGGTTTGTTTTATAGGATAAAAATTATGTTTACATATTAAACTAACTATGATTAATTGATTTATTCTGACATTCCTCCCCTAAATTAATTATAAAATAGAGAGTAAAAAAGAGAGAGCTTTTGAATGCTTTAAAATTATCTTGTAAAAGTGACTTCATGAAGACATGTGCACATTGATCTTGAGTGGGGAAATACTAAACTTGGATATTGTGTTATTGAACATGTTCATGTATGAAATGGACTTTAAATTTAATTTTCTTAGTATGTTCGTGAAACACTTGATTATTAAGGTTCAAAATTATTGGTTGAGTATATGAAACTCCCAATCCTATTAGTATGCAATGTAGCCATATTACCTTGCATATATCTCCTCCTACAATATGATATTCTATGTTATTAGAATCATGAGAAACAAAGTTCTACTTATTTATTAACCATGTGATTGGACTAGATCCCAAAAATAATAAAAACCCAGAAGTGGATTTTTTGTTATCAATTAAACCTACATGATCTGTGTCCGTGTATCATATCAAGAAGAACTTATCATTATTCTTGTATGTTATGCCATAATCCATCATTCCTTGAATATATATAAATACCCACTTAGCTTCTATCCAATGGATTACCTTTGGCTCCTAAATGAACCAAGAAAGATAGATGATAACATAGTTAATATATTTCATAGTATATGTGAGGTAGATGATACTCCCAATCAAATGGATATAAATAGTGTCGTATACTGGTGGTGATGGATATGAGTGAGACAACTAAAGTCTTATCTCCATAGGTGTAGATGTTTATTTAAAATCCATCATCTGAAACCTCATGATCAATATCTTAGTATAATTAATTTGAGACATGAATATGTGGTGCTAATTTTGCCATACATCCAAGCCAAGACAATAGTGTAGTAGGCCAAGATCTGTCATGTCAAATGATTGATTAAGACCATTATTTTTTGCATCAATCATCTTCACTCAAATTCCATTGATGACTAGATAATCGACATAAAAAATAATATAAATAGTCTACCCCCTTAATTTTTGAGGTAGATATTAGGATCATATGGATTCTTATGAAGTACATGCTTTATGATATGCTCATTAATTTTTATATACTAGGCTCTAGGAGCATGTTTGATACCATACAAATATTTTATGAGGTTTCACACCTTTTTCTCTTACCCTAGTATGACATAACCTTTTGGTTGAATCATGTAGACCTCTTCTTATATATATCCATTTAATAAGGAAAATTTAATGTCCATTTGATGAACATTCCATCCAAACTATGTGACCATTACAAAGATCATTTTAATTTCCTTTATCTTATTTGTAGGATCAAATTATCATCATACTCCATACCTTCTTTTTGAGCATAGCCCTCTACTATGAGTCTTGCATTGTGATTATATTTAATACCATTCTAATTTGTATTTGGTCTTAAAGACCCATTTTCATCTAATAGGTTTCTTCCCTGGTGGAAGATCAACAACCTATCATGTTTCATTCTTCATGAGAGATTGATATTATGCATCCATGGAATTTCCCAAGGTTTGGACTCTATAGATTCATATACTATGGGGGGCTCAAATTGTCCTACAACTATAATAATTAAGGCCAAATTTACCTCTCCACAAGCCATACTACGAGTCATTGGTCCTTTAGATGAAGTATTTAGAGGTCCATCTAGTTTTACATCTTGAATTGTACTTGTATACTATTTAGGCATATGTTGAGTAGTATTTAGTGGTGTTGGAGTTTTTGAATGACCATTATTTCCACCTAGGAAGTTTACTAGTTTGATGGCTATATCAGATATCTATGTGGAAGATGAACTAATTTCACCTTTCTCATCAAACACTACATCCCTAATAATAAGTATATTCATAGTATATATATCAAAGAGCTAATATGATTTTGACTCTTTATTGTATCCCACAAAAATGCACTCTTTGATTTTATTATCCAACTTCTTCCTTTTCTTCTTTGGGACATGCATGTAAGCCTTGCAACTAAAAATTGAAAGATGAGAAACTTTTAACTTATTCCCAGTCCATGATTCTTATGGTTTAATCCATAAAAATATTTGGTGGGTGACCTATTTAGTAGGTATATGGCTATGAGAAACACTTTTACCTAATATGAATGAGGCAAATTTACATCTTTAACCATGATTCAAAAAATCTCTACAATGACATGGTTACTCCTTTCTACAACACCATTCTACTGCGGTGTATAAGGAGTAGTGTGTTGGAGACATATTCCATGCTATATTAGGTATGTAGTGAAATTTTCACTAGTTTATTCCCCCCATGATTTGAGTATATGGCCTTGATTTTGTGACCAATTTCATTTTTAATAGAGGCCTAGAATTTTTTGAAGTCTTGGAATACCTGATCCTTAGTATTCAATAAGGAAAATCACATATTTAAATAATGATCATCAAAAAATATTTTTATATACTTATATCCTTTTTATATAGGAGTTATACATTTGCATAGAGTAATTTGTACCAAATCTAGTCGATGAGGAGTTCGATATTCACTTTTCCCAAAAGGAGCTCTTTGTTGTTTCCCAGTTAAGCAAATAGAGAAAAGATCAGAGGATTATTTGAGTGTGGAAAGACATATGACCATGTTATGTTTTCTTAATGAAATAACATACCCATAACTCAAATGACCATATCTTTTGTGCCATAGTTGAGATTTGTCTATACCCTTCACAACAATTTTTTGATGGTCATTGTGTATAATATCAAGCTTAAACATATTGCCTACATTCAAAGATCATGAAATATTTATAGAGTTTTGATACTTTTTCATGATAAGTCAAAACATCTCACCATGTTTTTGATCAAAATCTAATTTTATATTATTATCAAGAAGTTGATTTATAGACAACAAATTCTTAGTGAGTCTTGGGACATACATAACATCTATGATCTTGGCAGTGTAGTTAGAAAGCTATAAAAAAACATCATCTTGAACCTAAATAGTTTAAGATGCATCACCAAGAGAGACATTAACTTGAGATCATAAATGGTGTAAAGTGGAAAACCATTCTTTTTATCCTATCATGTGCCTTGTGGTACCTGAATCAACATACTATATAAAATTTGAAGAACAAGGTTCCTTGTTTGTCTTTTTAGTAAAGATGTGATCATATTATAAAGAACGATAATCCTTAAAAACATCCCCATGCTTTTGTTTCTTCTTATAATTATTTTTTGAATGAGGCTTGGGCTTTGGTGACTGAGGTGAATTTTGTGAAGTAGGCTTCTTGCTAGATGAGCCCTATGTGAATCCATTATATCAATGTTTGAGGTCATGACCTATCTTTCCAAAAAAGGATAAACCTTATGTGAATGATATTTGTGTCCCTATTGGTGTTTTTTATTTTTTTACTTAGGTTTCTATTCAAAAGCCTTAATGGGCTTATTCCCTTTGTTATATGAGGCAAGTGTCGGCTATTCTTCAAGTTCCTCTACATTTTACATGCCTTCTTCTTGTTTCAACATGTTAACAAATGAGACAAAGGTCAGTTTTAGACCCATGAAATTTAATGTGGTCATAAAAATTATATATGCATGAGGGGGGGGGATCTCTCAAGACAATAGGAACCAAAGAGTCATATTTCACTAGTTCTCCCAGTGATTCAAGTGAAGACACAAGGTTACAACTCTATGAAGAAAAGCATTCATGTTTTCCTCAAATTTAAATTTTATAAAATAGATTTGGATTTGTAGATTAAGAATCTAATTTTGATTATTTACATCATATACTATTTGAAGCTTATCCCAAGCATCTTATGCTATAGTGGCATTATGAATATGCGGTTGTACCTCATCTAAGACTCCAAACATGATTATGACCTTATCCTTTAGATAAAATTTTTCATATTATTACTAATGATAAATGTCAATAGTGTGTTGGGTCCATATGCCATTAACAAAGATCCATGTGTCCTCAAGTTCCATGTGTGTTTTAACCTTTGTTTTCCATGTTATATAGATGTCACCTTGAAGAACCTGAGTGTTTGGCAGAATAAAACATGGTCCATTTCCAACCATGTGTGCAAAGATGAGAAAAACTATATAAGGGTGATATATATGTGCCTTATAAATCCAAAAGGTTCCCCTTTCTATTTATTATTGGACCAATATACCAGACCTATCTATATGCATAGCTTCTTATATATACGTCGGTACTAGAAGAACTCATCCTTTATATATACTATTCGGTACGTGAAAGAGACTTTAATGCACAAGAGAGAAGAATGGTATTAGGTACCTAGATAGTATTTTAAAGAGATTCATTCTATAACTAGCACTTGCTTATAAGGAATTATGCATATGTGGGCATAAATTCCCTATATATTTAGAAATTGTGATTGTCAAGATTTATGTCTATCGATAATAATGAATGGGTAATAGAGGGATGGTTTATGAATATTTTTAAAACCTATTACTCTCTAAAAAATTAAAGGGATGATTCCTAGATGTCATTGTTACATTTATTTTATGATAGAAACATATTATTTTAAGGTATGATCACATTACTTGTAAATGTGAACTAGAGGCATCATTAAAATTGAACACTATGAATGAGATTTTTACAATCTCATTGATTTTTACCGATGTACTAATTTGATTTTAATTATAAATATAAAAAAATTAATTTATAATTTATAATAGGTATAAATAAATCCATTAATAAAAAATGAAAATGTCCCTCTTTAATAATTTTTCCACTACTACTTATGGGATTTGACCCTTGCACCTCAATTTTACAAAAATGTATCTTAGCCACTTGGTATGTTGATAATTTAAAAGAAATAAATCAACTAATTTAAATTTAATTTCAAAAAATTAACTTATGGAAATTTGAAACACACCTCTTAAATTTTCAACACCTTGAATTTGCTTGGTTGGCAAGAAAAAAAGGTAAAACACTTCTTTTTGATCCACTTGTTAAGGCTTGAAAATGCCAAAATAATTGTACACCACTATGAACAATAGTAAATTAGCCTTTATGGTGGAAGAAAATAAAGTGAAGGGTCATGTTATTGAATTATTTTTATAAGTCCATGTTCATATAGCTGAAGAGAGAATAAAATTGATATATAGGTTAGAATACTACTCCAAATGACTATTTTGCCTTTTAGTCCCCCAATTTGTTGCTAGTATGAATTGATGAAAAATAACTTGTAAGCCTCCAAAACATGGTACAACTTACTAAAAATTATTATGGAATTTTTGTGTAATGTGTACATAGGAATGAAAATTTTCTAAAAGAAAAATTAGGATCTAAAGAATTTTGTATGATCAGATATAGACAAAAATTGTATAGATGCAATTAGTAGAGAGAAACATGACCAAATTTCTTCTAAAGGCCCAAAAGGATGTAAAACTAAGTCCTAAATAGATAAAATTAATGTTAGAGGGTGAAATATGAAGAAAATAATGACTTTATACATAAATCACCACCAATAATTTGTGTATGGCCTATAATGGAAGAAAACCATGTGATAAGGTGAAGAAAACTTAGTTTATATGAAAGCAAAAAACACCACAAGCTCTACAAGTTAAATCTAACTTGCACAAGAGAAATTTTAATGGAGTATAACTCTATAAATTATTTTATTTGATACCAAATATGAATATAAATCAAATATGATTTATTTAGCTAACAAATAATTAATTACAATGATGTATATATAATCCTAAATATGCTCATAATATTCCTACTAAATACGATAAATAAATAAACTAATAAAAATTTGAAATGTCCTAAATATAAATTATGATTAAGATTAACTAACAAATAACCTAAAATAATACATGGTTTTTTATAGGATAATAACCATGTTTACATAATAAACTAACTATGATTGATTTTTTATTCTAACATGAGGTGGATGGAAATGAAGAAGGGAGGATTATAGGGATGGATGAGGCCATGGGTGTTTGGTGAATAGTAAAGGAAATGTAATATGGAATAGAGGAGGTACTGACTAAATTATTTATGGAAAGAGTGGGGAATTGAGTGGCACCATGGGGGGGCTACTAGAAAGTAGAAGTAGTGAGGGGAAGAACTTGCACTAGTGCATGTTCTTGGTCATGTCTTGGGCTCATTTATAGGTTGATGTAGATGTTAAGCCTTAATTTATATGTGGCCTAAGGTCAAAGTGTCTATTGGGGAGGCTCATATGCTTGGGCTACCTACTAATAAGTCATGTAGGTTTGACTTGGTTGGGGTTGAGTATTTTAAGTTAATATAGGTAGAGGAAGTAGATCCATGGCATAAGAAATCAATATTTATGGGGGAGAAAGTGGTGGTATCCCTTGTAAACTATTATTATAAATTACTAGGGGAGTTAAGGTGAAATCACATGTGAGTTGAGTAGATGTAAATGGGGTTATAGATGGTTTAGGATGAATGTTCTTACCCTTCTCCTACTTATAGACCTCAATTCATGAGATCACCTATTGGTCATCCATGTTCAAGTATAGTTCATCATCATCCTCTAGTTGGTGACCATAATTGAGGTTGAGGCAAGTTAAGTACTTTTCCAAGTGGTCCTGGATCATGACCTATGGGTCTTGATCTCATGGTTTAGCTCTCCCCAAGGCTAAATAGTCCTAACTAATATCCATATTATAAAGGGGAGGGAAGGAGTGATACAAATGGTGCCTAATGATGATTAGAAGAGGTGGGAATGCCTTTATCTAGTGATTACTATAATGCAAAAAAATGCCCTCCACCAATTGGTAAGTAATTTATTAATTTACAAGTCAATTTAGGATGTGAGAGGAAATTAAGAGGTGTTACCTAATAATACTTATGACTTGAATGATGGTATCTTCTTGAAAATACTCGTATTTTCCAATGGGAGGCAAGGAGTGTCTAATTTCATTTTATAGATGAGGCATAGATGCCTCATTGGTCACACTATACACCACCAGGTAGAAAGACTCAAAAATATCCAAGATATTATTTATGTACTTATGGCTATATAATTTTTATAAAAATACATGAACCATCGATCCTATGAGAACCCACGTAGGAAAAGTAAATGGCTTGAAAATAAGTGTGATGTAGATTGTGTCTACAAAACACTTATCATGTAGAAGTCCCCACATATTTAGGCATATATTATGGCCTTGACCATGTTGAAATTAACCACCCCTCTTAGGTAGGGGACTTTGGAGCCATCAAAAATAATTTTAAGCAAGGTCACCCATAATATTTTGATGTGTAGCAATCTAGGGATCCAAAATATCAGTTCATTAGAATCATACCAACCTAGCCCTCATCCTTGAAGGTGTAGACTATGTATACATTGGTGTCCTTCATTTTCACCCACTTAGTGTATGGGTTATCAGCCTTGTCCCTCAAGACATCATATATTTAAATAGTATTAGTCTTGGTCTACACCACCATCAAGTCATATGAAAGGGTGAAATCCAAGATATTTTAATAGGCTTTGTTGGTATTTATTGAGATGTTGACAATCTAATGCTAGGAGTTGGCTGAGTAGACACAATTATGGGAAGTGTCTTGTACCAATTTGGTGGTAAGGAAAATCATGTAAAATAGGTCAATTTAGGGGAACACCTCAAGTTTGGACTCATCCTTATGTATTCCATACTTCTCATAATCTCATAGGGCATCTTCAAATTTGGATTGATCATCATCATTAGTAACTAATTCCTTAGGTCCCTAGTTGATAGCTTTGAATACTTCATTGTAATGCTTGAATTAGGTTAAGATGTTTGGGATTTAAAGATAAAAAAACCATTTAAATAATATGGAATTAAAAATAATACCTTTGGGTAAATGATAAAGTGTATAAGGCACTAGGTTAGAGTAGAAATCAATGAGTCTATATTTGGGAGTTTTGAGCTATAAAAACTACTACAATTTTTGTGGGAAACTTATGGAAAACCACATTCATCCCTTGAATTAATGATGTTTTGTGGCTCACTCATAATGGATTCAAATTTGAGTTGGTTTCCTAATATTCCTCTCAATTTACCAATCCAAATTTATATTTTGAGCATATGATTATGTGGTGCTTGGTAGATTTGATGAGGGTGACGTAACATTTTAAAATTGTAAAATCATGGTCTATTTTCCCACTTCATCAATGTCTAGAGTATGGTATGAAAATGACCAGCTCATATTTAAATATTCCTGGGTAATTCTTATATATTTCCACTTCTTATCTTCCTACTAGTCCTCATATTAATAGTCAATGCCTAGACATAGCCTCACAGTTTGATAATATACCCTTAGGAGGGCTGAGATACCAACTAATGACATGTGGCATCCTTTGAATTGCCCTTATAAATCCACATGTACTTAATTATTACATTTCCAGGACCTAGGGACCCCATCTACTAATATTCTTAGTTATGCCATGTGTCGTGTTGTGATATGTCAAGCTCTCTCAGGGTCTAACATTTTTGCCAAGATAGCGAGATTGACTAGTCTAACAATAGGCCATGTGGTGATTCCTCATTGAATTAGACTCTCCCAAGATATAAAATCTCTATCAAGACTAATAAAATGATGCATATGACCTAAGGGAGAGTTCCTTAGTTGGATTTGAGCACTTATGACCTTTGGGGCACATGGCATCCATTGATTTAGTTGGGATCTCTTAAGCTCTGACATCTTGATTAATACCAAGAGACTGACACTTTCTTCCTCTAGTTGACATGGTAATCCTTGGTTGGGTTGGGCTCTCCTACGCTCTGACATATTTTTTAGGTTCATGAGATTATCCATTCTTCTTTGGCATGGATCGGTTGGATAGAGTATTGATAATTTCTGACCCTAGACCTAATGAAACTTCCTCATTATTTTGGGCTATCTTGAGATCTGGCATCTCTATTAGGGATAGGATATTAAAACATATGAAAATATCCCATGTAGCATTTCCTTATTATATTGGGCTCTCCTAGGATCTGACATCTCTGTTAGTGCTAGGAGACTAACACATCTGACATAGGCCATATGGTGCTTCCTTATTATGCCAGGCTCTCTTCCACCTTCATGACTTTTTTAGAATTAGTATTTTCTAGTTTCACCTTCATAAATTTTTTTTGGAATAATTCATAGAGTTTTATTATAAGATTTATAAATTTGAATAATTTTTGTGAATTCTTCAAAACTTTTATAAACTCTTACTCATGCAAAACCTTTGACTACTCTTTTACCAAGTATCTTTAATTTGCACATCATCAATATTTTTACACATGTAAGAACCTATAGGTAAAAACAAAAATGATTAAGTGAAAGAGAAAATAAGTGAGACAAATTAACTACTCACCTAGCTACCAATTACATTCCAAAGTGTAACATAAGACTCCAGGATATAATACTCTTAGAATTTCCAAGTGAGAGCAATCTTATAGAATTAGCACATTAAATCTTCAAATCAAGAAAGACTATCTTAACTAATTTTTATCACCATTTTTCATACATAAATTTATAAATGGAAGGAATATTGTGGATGGGTTTTGTAGCTTCATGCTACGTCTTTATACATTCTACATCCATCTTCAATATCTTATTAATCTCCTTCAATCCAAAGACATGCTCTCTTACATACGAAACAAAGAATATACACAAAAGAGCATGTTTTCCATTGATCTCAACATGGATTAAAATTTTTCCATATATATTCATAATCTCACACACCACTTACTATTAGAGAAAATACACTATTTATAAACACTATTCATGGACAATATTCACAAACACTATTCATGGTCACTATTCACTATTGTGAGTTGGTAGTGACTATACATGCTAAGGTTGCATATTGGTGATGTGGTATAGTGTTGGGGTGGAATTTAGATGATGTGGTGTGGACCATGGAGGATCCTCCATGATATAAAGATGATGTGAAAGAAGATGGGTCATAATTTTTGGATGCTGACTCTTGGGTGCATAAAGACAAAGAGATGGTAAAGGATAGGTGGAATATAAAGATACAGGTGGTGGATGAGAGGTGGGGAACAAAGACAAATAATATCTCCATCTTTTATATGCACTCATGAGTGGGTGTGTGGCACAATTCTTATGGAGGATCTACTATCTTAGTGCTTAGGTAAAAAAAGGAAATATTGCCACTAGATTTTGGACCTTGCACAAGTGATAAACAAAACACTATGGATCATTAGTGATCCCACTAGAAGGGTGGTGCATTTTTTGGCCCCCATGATGTTTCTCTCTCATCTCCTCTCTCTTTTTAATTTTATAAACACATGGCTCTCTCTTTGTAATTGTTATCCTTTCAAGCTTTGGTTTTTTAAGTTTCTTGGTTGTGGCCTAGCCCTACCAAATATATCCATGTACTTGAATTTAAAATAATAAAGGAATATTTATAAAATTCCATGGATTTTATTTTATGTATGTTATATGAGTTTTTTATTCTCTCCTTATGGTGAAGTATTTCCTCCCTTGATCGTGTCTAATTTCACTTCACCTCTATGCAAGTGAACTCTCTTATGCAATTCATAGTTTGTGTATCCTTATGTTTTATGAAATTTTAGTTGTGGTGATGAATTATTATCCTTATAATGCTACCATATATCTCTATACCCCTCTATAAAACACTTATTCTAGATAGTTCAAGAGTGAGTCATGTATGTTGTAGTTCTTATGGTTTTCATTGTGAAATCTTAAGTGGGTGGTAAAGACAACCTTATTTTGGTGTATCATCACCCTTTTTGATTGTAATTACTTGTTTCACATTTCTCTCTCTCCTTTTTAATTATTTAAATAGTAGATTAGATATAGTTTTAGGTGTTACACTAGGGCAACTAGTCCTATCTAGATGTTCACTCCAAATATAGGTGTCCCACAACCTTGGAGTGATCCCATTATGTCAATAAGGTGAGGAGACTTGAAAAAAATCCTTAAATGTTGCAATTTAAAGTGCTAGAAATAGTTTCTTACATGCCCGGTGTGATAATAACTCATCTACTAGATAATTTTTTTTGTTGTTCTTTAATATATCATATTTTTGAGTCATTTTCTATAGGCACTAATAGCAAATATGAGTCTATTTTAGCTAGTTTTATTAGCCCATGCATCCATTTCAATTAAAATCCTATATACCCCATGAGACATCTCTTCCATGGCTATACTTATAATAAATTCCAACTTTCCACCTCCATATCATGAAGATACAAGTCTTATACATCATAATCAATATTTTTAGCATTCTTAACAATGTCTTTAGGCATGAAATCATCCCTATATATCCCTTTTTAATCCAAGTCAACCTAATCATGCTTATAATCAACCTTTTAAAGGTTATGTTTCTATAAATTAGTATTGTGACCCTCCTAATCAGCCCAAAAAAATTCTCAAAGATATGTGTCTATATATTTAGAGATAATTGATGGAGATTGAAAAAGTATAAGTGTAGTAATCAACAAGAAGACCATACTTATCAAGATTATTTATATCATTAAGAGGTGAGTGAGAAAGTAAGACATCATAAAGAGTGTTTTGATAGGTAGATTAAAAATAAAAAGGAGCAAATATGTCAAGTTATTTCTCAAGTCCAATAAAATAGACCTTAGTCAACCTCCTCTATTCATATTTTTAGACCAACTTATCATATCACTATAGACTAGTCTATGAGAAAGGAAGCTTATACATTTAATATGCCAAGCATCAAGTAGGGGAAGCCTTATAAACTTCCAAGTAAGTCTCCTTATTTTAAAATACCAAGTTTTATATGTCCCCTTTCTTTGAAAGAGAGCATTCCTATGCAATCTCAACTTATTATCCCTTAGGAACTTCCCCCTCAAGAGTCTACCCTTCCTAAAAATCCTCAAACCTTTAAATCATGGAGGCCCTTTTGGATAAAAAACCATGATATCATAATGTTAACCCTTGAGAAAAAGATTCTTATCACATAAATCCAAAATTAGCAAGAGTAAAAGGTGGTAGATGCCAAACCAATAAAATTTCCAAGCTTTAGAAGCTCTTCACCCACCCCTAAAGTTCGAATTATTAATGAATATCAAGGCACATCAGGAGTTGATAGGTTGATTTTTTAGTGGAAAGAGAAGAATGAGGCATTTCAAGCACAAGTTTATTTTTTTCTTTCCCAAGAACTCCTAAATGATATCATTACTCCCAATTTTCAATTTTTTATCAATGCTTATCAACTCTCCAAATCCAACCCATGAACAAGAAAGTTTCATAATGCCTCATGTTCAATTTTACCCTACCCCACCAATTGAGCCTTCTTTCCCTCCCAAAATATCCCTTTTTAAAGGAGGACCTATTGTATTGAGGGTAGATGAAGACCATTTAGGTGAAGAGGATGATGTTTTAAGTGAATATGATGATGAAATAACTATTATTAGCCATCTTTATGCCATGAAATTAAAAAAAAAAAAATAGACTTGGAAAAATAAGAAGAAGATAGTCTTGATGAAGATAAGTCAATCCTCTCTAGTCAAGAATGCATTTAGGGGAATGAACAAGTACGCTCTTATAAAAATTATATTCTATTCATCTTGCATAAGGAAATAATACCTAAAGATAAAGGGTTAAATTAAATTCATGAGGTAGAATTTAAGACTTCTAATATACTTTAAGAACTCTCTCTCTCTCTCTCTCTCAATTGAAGAATAATCAAGTGCATTTATTTCTACTACAAGGGAAGAGTTCAAAAAGGAGAGAGAGGTTGGGAATTTTAACCTATTTGGTTAACTACCACTTTACATGATTGAGGAAAAATTTAAAGATGAATACCCTAATCAAATTAAGATCAGTTTGCAATCACCAAAAAACAACAGGGAGTTGTAGGAGTTATTTGAGATCCTAGGAGTAGTCTATTTCCTCTTCAAGGAGAGTATAATCTGACTAAGACTAAAAAGTGCATTTCTAGAAAAAAAATAAGAAAAATGAGAGGGTTAGTCCTTTAATTATACCATTCCATGATTTAAGTTTTGTTTGCATTGATTTATTTAACATTTTAAATGTTGGCTATTAACTCCTTGATAGACCTATAGACACTTGTACACTCCCAAAAGACAGTGCAAGTTTATTGTGGTATCATCCTCTCAAGAACCAAGATCCATCTCATTTTGAGGATAATATCTCAAGCATACACATTATCTTTTAAAGAGGATGTCTTATTATATATCTATCCCTTTTGGAGGCCAACAAAGACAATTCATCACCTATTATGCTTGATCTCAAGTACCATGTTGAGCATCAAGAAGAGTAGAATCAAATAACCCATATACTCTAAGGAAGTTATAATTTCAATTAATTGAATTGGATAAGTGAGTTTTTTTATATCCTTGGATAAGTATATTATAATTTCATTAATCACCTAATCCTTATCCATATTTAATTGGCTTTCCTCAAACATGAAAACCATTCTAAGTTGATTAGGAAAGGTAACTATTTTACAAAATTAGTTAATGGATTTATTTATATGTCCTTCTACTTGGTTAATTTAGATTACATTATTTTTTTTCTTCTCTCCAAGTATTTTATGCACATTTGTTCATTCACATAGTTATTTTTACCTTTTTCCATAAATTCTCTGATACATTTAGTTGTCTTTTCTTATTATTCCTTACTTGTTTAGAAGGTATTTTCATTTTTTCAAAGGTTGTTTCAAGGAATTATAGACATGGTAACATATTTATATCATATAATGATGAGACACCTATGAATCCATGCCTAATGGACTTTAGAAAAGCTACTGGTACTTTTCTTAGTATGCAAGCAATTTACAGAAGTCACCAATAATGTTAATTGTTTCCAGTCACCATTTGTCATACATCAATTTTTAAGTGGAAAGAAGATGGTGGATAGTTTTTTTAGCTTCATGATGCATCTTTAGACATTATACAACCACCTTCAATCTCTTTCTTATCTCTTTAAATCCATACATGCACTCATAAATCCAAAACAAATATTATGCACAAAAGAGAAGGGTTTCCATTGATTGCAACATGAATTACAAGATTTCCATAGATATCCATAATCTCACACATTTTTTACAATTAAAATGAAGACATTATTCATGGACACTATTTAGACACTATTAATATGCTCTATTCATGGTCACTATTCACAAACATTATTCATGGTCACTATTCACTATGGTGAGTTGGTAGTGACTATGCATGCTAAGGTGGAATATTGGTGATATGGAATATTGGTGATGTGGTATAGTGTTGAGGTGGAATTTAGGTGATGTGGTGTGGAAAATGGAGGATATTCAATTATATAAAGATGATGTGAAATAATATGGAGCACAATTATTAGATACTAACTCTTGAGTGCATAAAGATAAAAATATGGTGAAGGAGAGGTGGGGCACAAGGATAAATAATATATCCATATTTTAAATACACTCATGAGTGGGTGTGGGGTGCAATTATTATGGAGGATCCACTATCTTAGTGCTTGGGTAAAGATAAGAGATGTTTTCCACTAGTTTTTGGACCTTGACCAAGTGATAAACAAATCACTATGGATCATTAGTGAGCCCACTAAAAGGGTGGCACATTTTTTAGTCCCCCATGATGTTTATCTCTCATATCCTCTCTCTCTTTTTAATTCTATGAATACATGTCTCTCTCTTTTTAATTTATATCCTTGTAGGCTTTGGTTTTGTAAGTTTCTTAGTCATGGTATAGCCCTACCAATCATATCCATGCAATTGCCTTTGAATCAATGAAGAACTATTTATTCCTTCTCATGGATTTTATTATGTTGTATGTTCTATAAGTTTTTGATGCTCTCCTTGTGGTGAAATAATTTTTCCCTTGATTGTGTTTAATTTTACTTCACCTCTATGAAATTGAACTCTCTTATGTAGGTCATAGTTGATGTATCTTTATGTTTTATGCAATGTTAGTTGTGGTGATGAATTCTTCTCCTTATAATGCTACCATATATATCTATACCTCTCTATGAAATACTTTTTATAGATAGTTAAAAGTTGAGTTGTGTGTGTTATAGTTCCTATGGTTTTGATTCTATAATCTTAAGTGGGTAGAGGAGACAAGCTTATTCTAGTGTATCACCCCCTTTTTTCTTTCAATTCATTATTTTAAACTTATCTCTCTCCATTTTACCTATTTTAATAGTATATTAGAGTTAGTTTTAGGTGTTACAATAAGGGAAATATCCATCTCTAGAGGTTCACTCCAAACATAGGTGACCCACAACCTTGGACTGATCTCAATGTGTTAATTGGGAGATGAAACCTAAAACACATCCTCAAAGGATGAAACTCAAAGTGACAACAGTAACCATGGATTATCATCAGGATTTGGTATTGTTTATTTATATACATTTGAGGTTCACCAGTCAGATCAATTGGTCATTACAAATACCACATGCTTGAGAAAACTAGGGTGACATGAGATTTCAAAGACTTGATTCAGGTAGAGCTAAGCATAATGAGATAACGAGTTTGAGAACTCTAGTTTACATAGTTTTTAAAGAAGGGTCCCTGATTTTATTAAAAAGGGGGTATTTTGGCCATAACAAATGGTGACTTACATGGGGAAAGTGGTGAAAAACACTTAGAAATTGACATATTAATCCTCCATACTTATACAAAACACGTATTACATGAGATATATTTAGACATATCAGAAAATAAGGCCCTAAGTTCATGTATAGAAAGTGACAAAATAATATTTTATCCTATAAAATACCATCAATGTCTGTAATAAGTGTTTTAAATTAACTTTCCCATTCTAGACTTCACTCAAACAATCGATGTCAAACTACACATTAGATTTCCTTAAGGTCCTTAATGGTTTCATGGCTTATAGGGGGATAAAATGGGAATTGATATACTTCCATCTAGGCATACATAGCCCTGATAGAGATACTTCTAGTCTTGTCTAAGGCCTTGTTCCACTACCAGACATGATGGAAATCTTGCAATAGAAGTTGATTGAATAAAACTTTCAAAGAAGACTCAAAATTTAAATTTTTAATGTTTTTCCAATCTTATTTCAAGGTTCTTTGTGAAGATATTTAGTAGTCTTTTCCATTGAGGGTTCAAGACAAAGCTAAGGGTGATAGGGTGAAGGGGAAGTTATGAGTACCTAGTTGATTATATATTGGCTTGAATGGTCCTAAATTTTTATAAGATGTTATGTTAAGTGAATCTTGGTGGCCTCTATTGGGACATGAAATATTCTAAAATCAACTTTTTAATCTGAGAGTCATTGAATTTAATATCTAAAATATAAAAGACTCAATCATCATCCATGACTTATTTAGGTCAAAGACACAACTGTGGCCTTTTCAACTCAATAATACATTTTGGGATTAAGTCATCATTTGGAGTGGATAATGACTTTCCTTCACTAGGTATACCTCAAAATGGGGCTCACTTTCTTAATTCCAATTAGGGGCTAGGTCTAAGGTAGATGAATGCTAGAATGACACAACCAAGAAAATGAGATAAAAGAATAAATAATTAAAGCATACAATAGGAAAAACAAACATAATTAAAGAAAAATAACCTAATATATACATTACCATCTTTCACCAAGGTTATGAAAAAAATATGATGGATGGGGAATTCAAGAAGTAGTGCTTCAGGAACTATCTATTTACTACTAGTAGCAAGTCATTATCTTCAAGGTCTTTGATGTGAAAGACATTCCTTCCCTAGATCTTGACTATCTGATAGAGGAAAATATAAAGAAGATCAAAATTTGAGTGTTTGACATTATTTTAATGAGCCTTATCCCACATTAATAATAGATCAAAGATCCTAAAGGTCTTGATCTTATCCCTTTTATCAATCCATCATTTGATAGTACCCTAATGTTTACTAAAGCTTAATAGAACTTCATCTCAAGATTAGTCTAATGAAATGATATTTAAGATCTTGGAATTTACTTTATTTTTTGGTTTCATGAATTTATGCATGAACTTATAAGTTACCAGACTTAGTGTAACTAAAGTGATTGGATCCAATCCATAAACCAAAAGGAAAGGAGATATCTTGAGGTCTTGTTTATACCTAGTGTGGTTAGGCCATAGAGTGAAATTTAGTAATGTGTTATATTCCTTGGGTTTATCTCCATTAGAATTATTGATGGTGTCTATTAAATTATTATTGGTGGACTCCACTAATTCATTTCTTTATGGATAATGATTGGATGAGAACCTTAGTGTGATAACATTATCATAGGCCCACTATGTAAACTTCATGGATTGGAAGGCAAAACCATTATCACATACTAAGGATACCAAAATCCTAAACCATGTGGTTATGTTCTTTTCAATGAAATTTACTTTAAAAAAATAATTCTCTTCATTTTGAATACATCAGACCACCTTATGTAATAATATGTGGCTGTAAGGGCAAATTTGTGTCCAACTAACGAATTTGGGTTGATGACTCTGATGAAATCTAATCCCCATTAGGAAAATGGTGTCAATTCCATTATAGGCTATAATGGAATTACCACATGGGTTTCCCTCTTTGAAAATATCTATCACTAATGACAAATGCAAATATGGGCATGAATATCTTCAAATAAGGTAGGCCAATGGTAACCCTCTTGAAAAACTTTGTGTGCCATGGCATTTTATCTAGGGTGACTAAATCAAGTCTTTCATGGAAAATCATTATCACATCCATTGATTCATTTGGTGATAGACATATAAGTTATAATCCTTCATGATTACTTCTAAATATAATTCCCTTCTTTAGTAGATAATGTGTAACCTTCAACTAGATAACTCTCTTTTGTGTATGGTTAAGTTAAGGAGGTGTATTTATATAGAGTAGTAAATGCATGATTGGGGCACACAAATTTGGTTGTGTCACCATCTCTTGGTCTACTTGGTGTATAGTTATACACATATCTATTTTAGTTATTAGCTAGGTAAGACCCTATCATCTGACCAATTTAGTTGATTTGATCTATAAGTCATACACCTACAAATCTATCATCTATCATCCTCTACATTTGCCTAATTCATTATACCCCAGCATTTTTTGATGGATAGGTTAGGGATGATTGTGTACATATTATTATTTAGAATGTAGTGCCTAATATTTTTACATCATTGACTAGGGAGTAGGAATTTTTTTTCATAGTAGAATATCTTAGTTATACATCCTTGAGATTTTTGCTCATCTAATCAATGATATGTTATTCTCCATCCAATATTTGGTTGAGGCAGAAAATAATGGTGAATTTAAAAGTAAAGCGGTAAATTAAAAAAAATCATGTCATCTAGGATGATAATCTATTGTGTTTGCATAATGGTATATTTGATATCCTAATTTTTTATTTGTTTATGCATTCCATTCCACCTTTGTGTCTTATTTCAACATAGCATTTAGGGGTTTTAAATTTTTTAGCAAATCTAAAAATGAACTTATGAACAAAGTTGATTTTCCCAAAGAAGGATTTCAATTCTTTCTTACTATTAGGTGAAGGTAATTTAAAAAACATATATTCTCTTTTTGGTTCAATATATTCTTGTGTGATGATATGACTGAGAAGCTTATCTTTGATGACTCCAAACACAATATTCTTTAGGTTTAAATAAATACCATACTTATGACATATTTCAAATACTTTCTCCAATGGAGTATGTTATTTCACCTATATTGTGAAAACATAGTCAAATCATCGATATAAATTATTATACATTTACAAATTAGTCCTTCGAAATCAAAATCCATCTTTCTTTAAAAGGTTTCCCCAACATTGATTAAACCAAATCACATTTGAATGTAAGAAAATGTGCTCCATTTAGTGGTGAATGTAGTTTTAACATGGTATTATAAATTAACTAAGACCTAGTTGTATCATTAAAATTCATCCAAAAATAACATCATTTGGGATCTACTCACCATATAGATTACTTCATCAATGAAGGTAACATTTAATTATGTTTGTTCTAGGCTCAATTTAAGTTCTAAGAGTACACAAACAAGCATATTTATCCATTTATTTTTCACTAGGTTATCCACCTAGGTAAAGTGGCAAATCGGTAAAATTATCCTAGTAGAGAGTAACTTAAAGACCTCTTCATGTATTAAGGGTGTTTACCGATCTATGCCTCTACCTAAATGGTTTTTGGATGTTTTAAGTGGGATATTTTGAGTAATGACACTCGGGTCAAAGACCTTGAGGTATCCATATGCCAAAAAAATTACATTTTTGTATCTCAGTAGTAATTTTCACAACTATTGTATTTTAAAATATGTGTAGTCAAGACCCATGTTGAAAGTTTGAGGGGCTTCCATAAGGACAATGTTGATGATCCAACACTTCTAATTCTTGAACTTGGGCTTATCTGTTTATAATGTTGGGTCTAAAGTATCAAATGTTATTTATAATTATATCATCACTTTTGGGATCTGATTCCCATGAATATTAATGATCTCTTCTTTGTCTAGCTCAGTCTTGGGGTTGTTTTTATCTACCTCATTAATGATTTGGGTTTCAAATTACCCTATATTGTTAAGGAATTAGATATCTTCTAGTCATCATGAAATAATTGAAATTTTTTCACATTGTTAGGGACAAAAGGACAAGTGACAAACTTCATAAAGAATCATTAAAACTCAGTGTCATCTAGGGGTCAAATTTACTACCACATATGCTAATGAGTTCGTGACTTAGTTTTCTTCCCTAGTGATAGTGATGATGTTGAATGTGGTAAGCATTTTAATTAAGTCCCACTTCCTATGTTTATACCTTCTAAGGTATGATATCTTACATTGTAATTTACTCTTGATCTGGTTGATTACCATGTCAAAGTCACTAAATAGTCTTAGTTCATTTGCCTTATGTTTTAATGTGAGTTACAATGTTATGCTTAGTGATTCATACTCTACTATATTATTTGTGAAAGGTAACTAAAATTTATAATAATGCTAAGTGTTTACTCACTTGAGGGTTTATTAGTATAACACTATACCTACTATCTTGTTTGGAATATGCCTTGTCTACATATAAAGACCATAGCCCAGGTAAATCTAGCTGACTATCTAAAATGTCTTTAGCTAATTTCATGTTTAGGATGTATATACCTAAGTTTGAGGATGTTAAGTTTAATTTCTCATTAATGGCATTCTACTCAATTTTCATGTGTTTCATATATATCTCTTTATCCACTCTAATTTAATTGGATATCCATCTTTAGGGTAGCCACATATGAGATAAATTTGTGGTCATGGACCCATTTATGGCTTTAGACCAATCTCTATTGAGGAACATGCCATAAGCCTCAATAATCAGTAATAATTAGATGTATATGAAGTGTTGAATTTTAGGATTGGATTCTATCTATATGTGGACATTTATAAGCTCACCTACCACTTTAAACTTATATTTATTTAGTAGAACCACCACCTTATCTGACTTGATATGGATTAACCCTAACTTCTCATACATTATGTTAGCTGAGGCTCCTAAATACACTAAGAAAGTATGAAAGTTTTTCCAAAACAATATGATCATCAAGAGGAAGTGACATAATTCCACCTTATTCTTGTGAATGATAAAAATTATATGGGCTATTTTTTATTTTGAATGGGTTAGTTAAGTCATCTTTTGAGTTAGGTAATTTAACAAAATATTATATTGCTTGGAAATTTGAAAAAGTGCATGGAGCATGATGTTAAGATTGATATTTTTCAAGTCCTCTACTATATTATAACCTCCTTCATTTTTTACCTATGGAGTTTCCATAAGAGCTTTAGGTTATTGAGATTTTAGAGGTGGTGGGTCATTCCTAGTATTTTGGTCTGGTGGGGTTACACCATTATTTGGGGGGTTAGAGGTAGTGAAGCATTATTTTGGTTGTCTATTCCTAAGTTTTTATTTTATACTTTGGAAATTTTTTAACTCCTTCACTTCACTAATACCCTATTCTATCTCAGTTTCTTCTTAGCTAGGGAATTTTATGGTTTCTAACACCATGTTAGTGCTAGGGAATTTACCTAAATTGGATGATTATAGATGATTAGGGACTACCTCATACTCTTCTAATTCTTTTTTGAATATCTCAAAGGCAAAAAAAAACTCTATACAATCAAGTTATCCATGGGATATCATATTATGCACTTGACACCAATTAGGTAGTTTTATTTTGAAGATATTAACATTTGGTAACCTATTGGGAGAGGGTTCCGTAGGATTATGGGGATGGTTATAGTTCTTGTTTGATCTTTGATATATGAAGTTCTTAATGTAAATATCCATGTTGGATTTGATCATATACCTTTGTATCCTAAGGAAGTCATTACTTATTTTTTATCATTAATTGAATGGCATCCAACTCATGTTTTGTGGATTCTTTGGGTATTTTTAGCTACCACCAACATCACTTAGTTTTATAACTAAGGAGTTATTTCATGGTTTTATAAGTTAAGCAAACATAATTGTTGGTTTGGTCTAATATGAATCATTAAAATTTGATTCATTAGAGGGAGTTTCTTAATAATTGGGATATTCTGATTAGCATTGGGAAAGAGCCTCAACACAAGCATCTATGGTAATAAATTAGGAATGGGATCCATCATCTACACTTGAGGGTTCATAAATTTATCTACCTTGATAGACTATACATAAGCTATGGGTAAATACACTATTATTGGGTCTCATCTCAAGAACATAGATGTCCAAGGGTCTAAGGAGTTTTTATATATTTCAAGTATTATTTGGAGGTTGGGTTGGTAGAGCATGATAACCCAATTGTATATCTTCTAAAATATAACATTGAAGTTATTAATAGGTTCATTAGGTTTCCATTTAATGCAAGTAAATTTATGGTAGAAGACACTAAGGTTGATCACTTTACCAAATTGATTGAGGAAGGTAGTACTAAAATAGTCCCAACTAGGGATTGAGTCCTTGGGGAGATTGAAGAACTAGTCATAGGCTAAGTCTATCAACATAAAGGTTAAAGTCATATACACCACATCCTTGTGTTCTATATTTAGAATCCTTATGATGGTTTCTTATGATGTCACATGCTCTTCAATAGTTTTACCTACACTTGGAGTGAATTGGGGAGATATATCTCAAGATTTATGGGTGTCATGGATAACTGTGAGGATGTTAATGGATGAGCTAGCCAACCAAGCCATCTTGGGTAATCTAGTTGGGAGAGGTTGAGAAGAAAATATAGTGGGAAATACTGTAGGTATGGGTCTATTGAGTCTATGTTTCTTATCAAATTTCAAGGGTAAAACCACTAGTTGAATGTGATGGGACCTATCCTTAGTGATGGGTGAACTAGAATCTAAGATGTTTCATAGGCAAGCAAAAGTTAGTACATTCCCATCAATAATCATAATCTAAAATAAGTCAACACTTGATGCATAAATTTTTGAAATCTCTCTTTCTAGTGCCAACTATTATTGTGTGTGTTTGAAGCACACAATGGGTTAGGATAATCATAAAGGAGAGGGTGTCATGTTTAAAACCAAGGGTAAGTCTAAAATACTTTGAATGGGCCATCCTTTTAGTGCTAGTTGTCATTGTGTGTGTTTTAAGCACACAACAAGCTTTAAAAAGCATAAAAGAGATGGAATCAAGTTTCAAACTAATGGTAAGTCTAAAATACTCTAGAGGGGCACTCCTAGTTTCATCTATTGTTCTTTCCAAGATCTATCTCTAATATACTCATGAAATTGGGTTTTTTGAAAGAGAATAGTGGGAACAATGATGGACTTTCTTCCTCAATTTTACAATTGATGCAAGATTAGCCCAAGGCATGGTTATAGGTGTTTGGATTTAAAATGGAGCCTATGTGGAATAATATCCAAGATATACAATGCTACCACTAGGATTTCAGTGCTACTTGATTGAATAATGGGTTAATTACTTGAGTCTGGTACTAATGTTAATTCACTTTGCCTAACCATTTTATAAAAAAAGGAGGGGTAGTTCCATATCCAAAATAAATATGAAAAGTGGGAAGACTAAGGAAAAAAAGAGTGTTTCTAGATTAGGATGAGATTAATGCTTCAACAATCTAGTTAAGTACATTTTCCATAGTTATACCATTATGTGTTAAGTTTCACCAAAGGTTTTAACTCCAATAATACACAATGGGAAGAGTCTAGGGAAGTAATGAAAAATTCCTAATTTATGAACCCTAAATAAATATCAATACTAGAATTCCATAGTAAAAAACACATAATCTTCCAAGATAACTTGTAGATTAACACAAAGGTTATCAATATTTTAATGAAAATGAAAGGATTTCACAAAGAGGTTATAATAGAAGATCACATCATAACCATTGCATTCCAAAAATGATTGAGACTTAAAATAATTATATGAGTGCTAACATTTGTTTAAAACTAAAATGATATATACTTTAGCAAATAAAATATGCATTTCACAAAGGCTAAAATTGAATTAATAAAAAACAAGTTCTATTACAAAGGTATTAATCATGTCCAAATTTATACAATCTAAAAGGGTGAAGGAAACTATAGGTGAAATCTTAACTTTATGTCAATAACACTTTTGAGATAAAAAATTGTCAAACTCAAAAATAGAATGAAGTTACATATTTATAGATAAGGATAAGATTCATCCCTAAGTAGTGTAAGATTCCCCTCCTGGGCCATGATGGTCACTCTTCATAGTTACAATTGCATAATTAAAAAAAAGGATAAAATCCCCTACCCCCTGCTCACCTCAAAATAATTATATGGGACCACTCAACCATTACATGGAGGTGGAATAGGTGATATAACTCTTAACTAGTTAGACTTTGCTTCTTTGGCATCCATGAAGGCTTCCACCAGGTCAAACTCCTAGTCTATCTTGGCAAGGTTTATGCAAGCTCTCTCAAGATCATGTCTAATTGGGCCATGAGCCTTTGGTATACCTAAAGGGGATCCTCCATATCCACTTAGACTTCTAACACCTAGTTAATTCTCATTGTGGATTAGGTTGAGATCTCAAAAATTACTTGATCTCCATCTTTGTTCACCTTGTCCACCTTTATCCTCATAACCTAGTGGAAGTGACCTAGGTGGACCCCAAATTTACCATTATATAACAAAGTGCCTATTTTTTGGTCCAAGACCCCTTTCTAAAAATACTTATGAGATTGAATATTTTTGAAGAGAATAGTGAGGGACACTAACATAATTTTGTCCTTTATTTTATGATTAATTTGAAATCAACCTAGGGCACGACTATAGATATTTGGAGTTACAATAGATCATGTGTGGAATAATATCTAAGAGATTCAATGTCACCATTAGTGGTTCAATCCTGATGAATAAGAGTGACTGAGAAAATTATTTGAATAAATTATAGGTATTTAGGCATTTTGTTCTAATATTTTTTCTAAATGAAAAGGAAAGGGTAGTTCAATTTATAAAACAAGCACAAAAGGAGGGAAGGGTAATGTAGTAAATAAAGTTTCCAAATACAATTGAAATTAATTCTTTAACAATTGAGCTTATCACATCCACCATAATTATATCACTATGTGTTGAGTCTTGCCAAAGGATTTAACTCCAATTCTACACAATGGAAAGAGTCTAGGTAAGTAGATAAAAACTCTTAATTTATAATTCCTCACTAGATATACATACTATAATTCTATATTATCACACATAAAATTCCAAAATAACTTGTAGGCTATCACACTAGTTATAAGTATTGTGAAGAAAACAAGAGGAATTTGTAAAGAGTTTATGATATGTAAACACATAATAATCATTGCATTCATAAAATAAAATATTTTTAGACCAATTATTTGGGTACTAATCTTCACTTATAATTGAAATGAAAGATAATTTGATAAAAAATAATGTGTCACTTTAAAGAGATAAAATAACATTCATTAATAAAACCAATTATATTATAAAGATTGGTCTTGGCCAAATATTTAAAATTCAAAAAGAAGTGAAGGAAACCATAGGTGAAATCCTAGATTAATTTTGAAGACACTTTTGATCTAAAAATTGATGACCTTTAGAATATAACATGGTTGTAGTTTTATATATAAGGATGATATTCACCCCCAATTAGCATGAGATTCCCATATTGAACCATGATGGCCACTATTGGTGGTTACAACTGTATAATTCAAAAAATGGATAAATTCACCCTAAGCCCACCCAAAAATATTAAAAAAGGACCAATAAACTGATACATAGAGGTGGTGTGGAAGATCCATCTACTAACTACTTTGAATTTGCCTCCCTAACTTCCAACACAACTACCATGAGGTCAAAATTTTGATCCAAATTATCAAGGTTCATTAGGGAGCTATCTAAAGATCATGTAAGCCTAGGCTACCAGTCTTTCATACACTTGTAAGGGAGCCTCCATCAACACTTGAAATTATACCACCTACATTATACTCAATATAGTTTGTATTGAAATATTAATAACTACCTAAACTCCATCCTTATTCACCTTGGCCACATTTTCCCTCATGACTTGGCTAAAGTGACCCGGGTGGACCCTAAATTCACCCTTGTTTAGGAGAGTGTCATCCAAATAGAAAAACATTGAGATATTGACTTATTTTAAATAATCCAATGTATTCCTTTTGCCATATTCTAAGGTCCCCTCACCATTTGTGTAAGGCAAGCCACTCTTCCATTACAATCTTCATGGCCCTGACATAGGTTTGATACAAACTTAAATCTAAAATAACATTAATATGAGATCTGAGAACAAGACTTTATAATTAAAATAGTCAACTTTCATCACTTCCCATCAATTACAGTAACCCTCTCTAGATAGTCTTAGGTTTGTTATATGATCACCTGAGTATCCTCCTATATCCCTACCACCTTCCCTAGAGTGGAGAAAAGTTGTAGGAGAGTGTCCTTGATGTGACAAATTAATCTAGGAGGGAAATAGATATTGACTTTCACCTTGAGAGTTATGACTTAGTTTTGTATGTCCTTAAGAATCTTCTCTGACATATCATGAATCACTTAGAGAACTAAGAATGGGTCTTCTACCATTTTATCTTCTCTTTTGGGAATCCTAACCTTAGTGAGAGAGAATAAGTATTTTTGGGTCTATTAGAACATAAATATTCCATCTTGCATGAATTTTTGGGTGAAGATGCTTTACATGCTATTTTTGGTGTGTTATAAATCTTATTATACCTTTGGGTTGCATTGAATCATCATTTATGAAACTTACGATACCAAGACCATTCTTTAGTTATTAGGAGGTGTTGGTGGGGTGGAAAAGATGGTAGTGGTAGGTGGAGGATGAATCAGAGGTAGAATAGAAAAAGTGGAAGGAGTGAAGGATGAAAGCAATAGAGGAGAAGGAGGCAAGGGGGTAAAAGGGGAAAAAATGAATGGTGAAGCCCAAGAGAACATCTATGCCTACTATTGACTCTGGATCATGACCACCTAAGGGGTGACAACTCTTAGAAGTGGGCGTTTAGTAGAAGGGATGAGATTGGTTGATTAAATCCAAATCCCTAAGTAGTCAAGGTGATAGAAAAATAGGGGTAGGGAACTATGAGAGGAGCCAATGGGGTGAGTGTTGAAGTATTAAAAGAGACTAGTGGGGGAGGTAAAAGAGGATTATTTAGTATATGCATAACTTTCTAGGCACGAAGTGCCTTTTTTTTCTTCCTCAAACTTTTTATTGGGTCAAATCTAGATGTTGTTATGGAAGGAGCCAATGTAGTGAGGGCCATAAGGGTCGACTATGGGAGGTATTACATTGTTAGAGTAATTTTAGGGATGGTCCTAGTCACCAGAGATACACACATGGGTTCACTTACTCCTAGATTAGATGATGTGGTCAGAAGAGATGGGGCACTTGAAAACACTTGAATTTTATAAATATTCAACAAGGGAACTAAAAAATATCCAAGTTGGGAAATATAAGGGGTGAATGGAAATAAAGGAGGAAGGATGCCCAGAATAGTAGAGGCCATAGATGATTGGGTGAAGATTAGAGGTGGTAGGATTGGGAAAAGGGGTGGTGTTTTAGGAGGTAACTGAAAAGAGGATGGAGTGCAGGGAAGAACTTATACCAGTGCCTACTATTGATCACACTTTGGGCTTATTTTTAGGCTACTACTAACATTAAACCTTAGAGCTTGGGTGGCCTAAGGTTAAGGTGAATAATAAGGAGATACCCATGTTTTTTTATTTTTCTATAAGTCACATAATTTTGAATTGGATGGGGCTTACGTGCCTAAGCTATTGGAGGTAAAGGAAGTAGAACCATGGTAGGAAAATATTATGATCATGGGGGAGAAGGAAACATGATACCCTATATGATTATTTTAAAAATTATGTATGGAGTGGGTGTGACATCCCATGAATATTTATAAAATGTAGAAGGGTTCTATGAGATCCCAAAGAACTAAACATTCTTACCCTTCTCCTTATTACAAACTTCAAATCTTGCAATCAATTCTAGTCATCCATGATGTTTAGATACAACTCGTCATCATCTATCATCTAGTGGCCATAATTGAGGTTGAGCTAAGCCAAGTACCTATCCAAATGGGTTTTTATCATGCACTTCATGTCTAAGTAATGTGGATTGGCTCTGTCTAATGCTAAATATTCCTAACCAACCACTATATTTTACAAGGGAGGGAAAGAGTGGTACAAATGATGCATAATGATGATTGGGAGAGGTGGGTAGACCTTCTACAAGAGATTGCTATAGCATATGAAAATTCCTTTCACCAATTGATAAGTTATTTTGACCTCTATGATATGATCTAGGATGTGATATGGTAAGTATAAGGGATCTTTCAAGATTCCTATGACCTATATGACTATGTCCTCTCAAAGATACTAGTAGTCTCTAATAGGAGCCATTGAATCTTTGATTTCTTGTGATAGATGAGGCATAGGGGTATCATTGATTATGTTGTATACTGGTGGGTATAAATACTCACAAATATATCAAATGCTATTTCTATATTAATGGGCATATATTTTGTAGAAAACTAAATGGGCCACAAGGCCATCAAGAACCCATGCATGAAGATAAAGGGCTTGAAAATGAGTGTCCTCTAGACTATGTCTAAGATATATCTCATGTAAATATATCCTGTTACCCATGTATATACTATGGATATAACCACATTAAGATTAAACACTCTTCTTAGGTCGAGGACTTAGGAAACATTCAATATAATATAAATAAAAGGAACCCATTGTTAAATGACATGAAGACAATCCAAGGCCCCAAAAAACTAGTTTAATATGATCACACCAATCCTAAACCCTTACTTGAAGTTGTAGAATATGTATGCATTATAAAGCTATTTATTTACTCATTGAGCATATATGTTCTCTACCAAGTCCTTAAAGATGTCATATATTTAAAATGTGTTAATCTAGGTCTTCAGCACTATCGAGTCATACAAAAAGTGGGGTATGAGGGATTATATTAAGCTTTGTAGGTGGTGCCTAAGATGTTGTAAATATGATGCCAAGAGTCAATTGAGAATTCTCAATTGTGAAAATTATCATATACCTATCTGATAGTGAGTATCATCTTATCAAATAAGTCAATGAAGGGGATGACTTCAAGCTTGGTCATGGCTCAGTGAAGGTCACACTTCTAGTATATTCACAAGGTGTCTTCAAACTCAATCTCATCATTATTGGTAATTGACTCTTTGGGCACAATGTCAATGGACTTAAATATTTCATTACATTTTTAAAGTTGATTCAAACCATTTGAGAATAGAGTGTCCCTTTAATCAATCTCAACCTTAGGGTTCGAAGAGTAGAAATCCATTATTGCAAGATGAAATTTGGTGAAAATCTTAGGCTGAAAGTGAAGGCAATGAAAGTAGTAGGTGGGATAAAAAATCAAGGAGGATAATTTTTGTATCACAGAGATATAATGGATAAATAACTTTCCTTAGGACACTTATAAAAACTTGCATTCATCCCCTTGCATTGATAACATTTGATGGATCATCCATCATGGATTCAAATTTGAGTGGGTGGATCAATCCTCAACTTAATTTCCCAATCTAGAGTTAAATTTGGAGCAAAGGATTACATGTCTTTTATTAATTCTAGTAAAAGTGATGTGACATGATTAATTTTTCCAATTAGGGTCTAGTTCCCTACTTCATCAATGTTTGAAGTGGGGTGTGTATACACATAATATTTTAAAATTTTTATTAATTATTGATGCATTTTCTCTTATAGGAACCTATCTAGTCTCAATCTCTTATGCATGACTTATAGGGTGCATCGAGAAAGGGTGGATAGAAAATTGGTGCTTTGCAAGATTGTTGTCCCCTATATTACCACTTGTTATCTACACAACCTTCTCTTACACACTTCCCTTAGATTTTCTTCCTCTCTTACAAATTATTATAATAAATTCACTACCTTAGCCACTACCTAAACCTAAAACCCTTTTTAACATTTATAAAATAATGTCAGCCTATGCTAACCTTTTATTTCAATTGGTATATGCATGTTATGGTTTTAGGTAGGCCTTGGCTAACCTAGACCAGGACCTAACTTGTTTTTATCAAATAACAATACAAAGTCAAATTGGCCCAACCTTATTACCTAAAATTTTGGAATGGTTCAGGGTTAGATGCACTTATATATACACATCCATTTCCATCATTTAAAGAAATAAGAAGAAGAATAATATTATATTTCACATTTGTTTATCCACCAATCTACTTGAGGAAAATTGCTTAGGGTTTCAATACTTTATTTGGACATAAAAATCTTGTCTTGTGGATAAGTATTTTGGATACATAGAGAATTTATGTAGCCTAGAGCTAACTTATCCTTTTTCTCCTTACATACCACAATAACCTATTGTAAAACACCTTGGCCAAGGGTGAGATTGAGGCTTAATAGGTTCATATTCAAAGGTAAGTATTCTTAACTTTGTTCCTCCTTTCTTAAATTAGATAGATTAGAATTTGTACTTCTTTCCCATGCATTATAATTTCATATACATTAACTTGAGTATACATATTTTATGCATGTTTACTTTTTATGTTTATTACCTCCACTTTTTGCCACAAGATTTGGTGAGCACTAGATTAGATTTTAATTTATTTGCATTTACTTAGTGAATATGAAAACATAGGACCTAGATAGGGTTATTGCATAACGTTTCTTGACTATAGGCTTTGGAACCATCTCTAGTGATGTTATTGTGGTAAGATATCCATTAGTTAGGTATAGAGGATCCATCCTGGCAATGACCCTGAATAAATAATATATCAACAAACTTAATTGTAAGTAGGATTTATCTTCTTTGAGGTAGGTTAGATTAATAGGTCAACTAAATTTGCATTTGTATAAATATTGGTGAACCTAACATGAATTAAACCCTTGTATGTTTTCTTTCACACAATCATTTTATCATCATATTATATATTTTAATTTTACAGTATTATATTGAACCTATCGATATAGTTATAATAGTCTATATACAAATTTAATACACAATAATTCTAAATTGACTCTATTATGTTTGTGTAGGTTTTTTTATAAACACAGGTGATTAGATTGATTAGCTCAACATAGTATTCTTATTCAGTTACAAGTTTGTATACATAATCAAGCTAGTCAAATCTATTCATATTTTTTATTTTTTAACATAAAGATTTGCAAACATAGGCAAGCAAGTTGACTCTATTTGCAAATTTGGCACATAGGTTTTGAAGAATCCATCAACCCAGTCGATCCTATTTGCAACATATTTAAATAAAAAATTGAGAACCATAGAATACAATTTGTAAACTAAGCATCTTCAAAACCACCAAGGTTAATTATTACCTTCTCTATCATTTCAATTTTTATTTACTATACTATTTTTCACAAATTTTTAGTCTATAAAACTATAACCCTATAACAAATTGGGTCAAATAGATCGACACAATTATATAGCATACCTTCTAACTATAAGACATAGTTGACCTATTCAGTTTTTTTCTTCTAAATCTTGCTTCATTAAATAGTATAGACCTTGTGGACATTATGCTACATTATTTGCATATAGTGTCACCTAAATTGATTGTGTACTCTTCACAATCAAATAAATTAACCTATATTTTTAGTAATTAGTTCACTTTTCATTTAATTTGATTACATAATTAGAGTAACAAACATAGATTAATTAGGTGTGTTTTCAATTTACCAATTTAATCACACTATTTTTATCTTTTTTGCACACTTCTAAATCACTTTACACAAAAAATCATTAAAGATTTTTATTCCCAAGGTCTACCTACTTAGATTTCATCACCAAGGGGGAAGTTGACTTAGTTTTATAGTAAAATATAAATACATGGTTGATGGTATATATTGGAAAATCACTTGACACCCTTATCATTACAAGATTTTAAAATAAGAGGGCAGGCCCCAATACCAAGACAACACCATTTTTAGTACAAATCCCTTTCAGTCTAAACTACCTAAAACTATCCACAAATTTTTTTCTAGTTATTTTTTATAACTAACTCCCCATCACATAAATTTCATATTCTATTATAACTTAATAACATTTAGGAATGACCAATTAGTTAACATTGACATTCAAGTTATTACTTTCTCTTTAATCATTGTATTTTATATTGAAAAGCATGCATTAGCCAATATGAGTGTAAGGTTTATGTTGTGTATTCTAAATGGATCATAAAATTGATCTAATTACTTATGTGCTTCATTTTATTTTCTTAGATATTATCTTGCAAAATGTTTCTCTATTTTCAAAACATTGTCATTCCTGTCAACATAATCTATTATAGATTGTTCATCTTGTTTGCCTTCAATACAAAGTTACCTTATCTAACTGTCTATCTTTTTCATCTTATTAAAATTTTACCTATAAAATACATAGTTGACCTAAATGACTATGTAACTTATCAGCTTGTTATGTTTGTTGTCTACCAGTACATAGTTGAAATGTACGACTGTGTCCTCTTTCTTTTTGTTCTATTTATTATTTTATAGAACACTGTTGATCTATCCGATTCTATATCCTATCAACTAATTCTTATTTACATCAAATATTTAGCCTCTTTACTTCATCATGAGTTTCCTATTTGAATATAATACAAAGTTAAATTAGACAAACATGATGAGTCTTACCAATCCTAATAGGTTTCCCAAGACACAACTGGTGGCTTCCACCTTACATGAAAGCAATGTTCATGTTGCCACTCATACTAATAATAATGAGAATCCTCCCCATTCATATTCATTTCATAATACTATCTTTTCCATATGATATGAGCATGATTTATATTTCACACCTGAAATTAACTTCTTCATTAAAAAATTTCCTCAACATTAAGGAAAGGAACCTTCAACCATTTCTTATCTTATGATAGGTCCTCAAGTACAAGAACCTATTTCACCATCCCCTACTTTATCTCATATATTTGTGGGAAATATTTTCTTCACATCTCAACCTTTTCTGTATATTATGTTTCCTTCACACACCATATCATATTATTCAATGAATTCTTTAACCTCCATGCCAACTATCTCCACTAACATGGTAAGTTCAAATTATATTTGTCCTTTTCCAAAGATAATCATTCTACTTATGCTATTTTTTTACCAATTTTAATCATGCCACTATTACCTCTTTTTATACCAATGTTAGTCATGATACTATTGCTTCTTTTTCTACCAATACTTTTCATGCCACTAGTACAATGCATGTTACTACTCATAGTGAAACTCAAGCCATTAATACCAATACCAATGTATCACATGCTATCAACAGTAGTAAAAATACTTTCCAAACTCACCAAATTTTATTAAAAACACTCAATCAAATTCATACTTTCAAACCAATAATCCAAATCAAATGATGCAGATGCAAAACCATCTAATTAACATTCAAAACAAACCTTAACAAGTTTCATGGGGAGCATAAAATATGAACACCTCCCCACCCTGCTATGGATTCCCATGGTAACCTTATTTTTCAACCACCCCTCATTAATAAAATGATCAAATATCTATAAAATTAACCTCTTGTACCTCAAATTGCTGATATTTATATAGGAGTTATCACACTTACCATCACCTATAATGGGTCCACCAATCCCACATTGCACTTAAAGACATTTATTCCCATTTATAAATATTGGGTCAAACTTAATACCATTAGATGTTACCAAAATATTAGATAAAACACTCTTAGGAGATGATTTAGATTGGTACAATCAATTGAAAACCCATTCTATCACTAGCCTTGAAGAATTAGCTAACACACTAGTCCAAGAATTTAAAACTAGTGATCTTCCTGAGAATAACTTAGCTCAATTTAAAAAATGTAAATAACTTGTAACTAAAATGCACAAACCTTCATCAAATTATGGAATAAATTTTCCAACAAATGTGAGCATAATATGATGAATGTTAAACTATTCCACCTATTCACTAATACTCTCTACTCCAAGTTACAATATCAGGTTAGGATTGTCTCCAAGAAATTTAGATGAAGCCCTTGGCCAAGATAATAAATAACACTTTTTCATGTGTTAATTTTAACCATATAAACCTAAAATGGGCACTCATATTCTCATTAAAAAAACATCATGAAACTAATGATGGCATAATTGATACCTATGACACTATTCACACTATTCAAGAAATCATTCCCAATAAAACTATGGAGCATGTTCCCCCTCTAAACAAAATTATTAATCCTACATATTCTCAACAAACCAAAACTAATATACACAAACCATTATCCTTATCTAAGATTAAAAATCATCTTCCAAGACCTCTACCATGAGATATGACCCCACTCATCCAATGAAACATTGTATGATTTGAACAAATTTTATTCATTTCATGCAATTTTGGGCCATTATCACGAGACTTGTAGATAATTACATAATATAACTATGGATTTTCTTCTTGGGGAAAACTTTGATCCTGAATAACTCATTCATAAGTGTTAACAAGCATATACCATAGATTTTAAACCTTGTGAAAAGAAAAACAAAAGTCAAGTTTTAAATCAAGCTAATGCTCATCTTGCTATATATAAAGATCATCTTCCCAACCATCAAGATAGAAATGAAAATCCTAATCCTTTTAAAAATAATTTTTGAAGTCTTATAGACCTAATTAATAATTAATAAAATATGGTAAATATGACTAACATGTGGAGATTAGTTGTTTTTATTGATTCTAATTAAACACCCATGTATCAAACCTATCAAATGTTCTGCACCATTCAAGAAACTTCCCCATCTCATCTAATGGATTTGGTATAAGAGGAACTTATAAACTTCCAATAATCACTCTCAATAATGTAACTTGATCATACCTATCATACCCTATATACTCTTCCCCCAACATCTACACACCTAAACAATGTTCCCCAACCTTTCAATAGTAATTTCCTAGACTCTAATGATGATGAGCCATATGAGATTAGCCTCAAGATAAATTTTTTTATCTATCCCCTCATATCATCACCCAAATTCCTCCCTCTTTGAAATATTAATCCTTTTAACCTCTTATTAATGATATACCTATGGTATTAACTAAGACTAGACATTATATCCATCATGTAACTTTTAATAATAAGGTCATACCTACATGTACCATCAACTTACATATACCTGACTATGATGATGTTTATGATTTAGATGACCCATTTTTAGGTGGACTTGTCCAAACTATAAATGTTGAGATTATTCAATATCATACTTCTTTATTTTAGTCTTTTTATTTATATTTTAGCATTCTTTCCCTTATAATCTCTAGCTCGAGTCTTATTCCTATTTTTCACAGAGTAGAGATTGAGTGATTGTATGGTACACCTCCATTTTTAGGAGAGCCTCCTAGAATCATTATCATGGATCATCCCATGATCATTCCTTATTTAAATATCAATATCCATCTAGTTTTTTTCCCTGAGAGATGTTAGTTATTGTTCTTAATCCTTCCACATGACCAACCTCACCTTCAACTGAGCCTAATTTCATTTTTACTCCCACTCTACCTTAAGGTAAGCCTAATCTTATTTCTAATCCTAATTTACCTTTGAATGAGCTTAGTTTGGTTTTTATTTCAACCCCACCTTACCTCAGTGATGGCCTTATTTTTTTGTTGCATCTTTATCTCATGTTGGCCTAATGATTGATCAACCTTATTGTGATATCCACAAAGTTTCTAGTCATTGGACTAGAGACTACTATTTATATCATCCATCCTTAACTTTTCCTTTTACCTCTTCTATTAGTAGGACCCAAACATCTACTAACAAGCATTTTTGTTACTTCTATGGGATAAATAACCACTCATTCCTTAAAAATTTGGTAGTATATTGACACATTACATCCCACCATTACTCATACCAAAGATAAGGATATACCTCTTCCTAAGTTGTTACTTGAGTATATCCCTAAATATGGGGAGGTGTACTATCTTTGGCACTAGTTCAATACCCATCATATTTGTCATTACCATATTCTCTCGTATCACCTTCATGATCACCCTCAATTGACACCGACACTAGTTATTCTTTCTTCCATAAATCACCCATGCAAGAAGGCTCCTTCATCTTTATTGATGGTACCTCATTATCCACCTATGGCTCTTCTTTCTCCATCAATGGTGCCTCCTTATTACCCTATAGATACCATTCCTATTTAGGAACCTAATCTTCTCCTTGAGTATCCTACATAGAATAACCATCATGATCATGATCCTTCAACTACACCTACATTTTCTATGGAGGAGATTCAAAAATATGTCTTTGCATATCTTTCTATGCAGATTGATCAGACTCTAGCTACCATTAGGATATAACTTCATTGAGATGTTTCATATGTCATAGATAATATTTATGGATAAATTTATTAGTATTTTTGAACATGAAATGGTGTTATTTCACATTTTTATTCATTATGACTTTTGGTTGGATTAGTGATCCACTTTTATATATCTTATACACTTGAATAATTGTCAAATTTGGTCTCACCTATCTATTTTATATGAATATTTATATTATGCTTTATATGTTTTATATGGTTTCATTTACTTTCCTCTTTATTATGGATTATGATCATTATTTTTCATGATCACACACTTATGTTTTATGAGTTCACTTATTTCATGGATTTATTTTCTTTTCCAATGATTTTTTATTATCTTATCTCAATTAAAAACATAAATAATTATTATAGTGACTTGGTTATACAAAAATTGATCCCATTAGTAATCTTGCTTCATCATATGATCAGTTAGAAAATAAGACATCTCATTTTGCTTCAATTTAACTATCTACTTTGGATTTCAATTTATTCATTTATTTCCTTTCACATACTCAACATACATATGGTTGAAATTTTACATTACATATTGGTTCATAAGTAAACCCTAATTGTTTAGTTAGTCATATCTTTGGATACTTAGCTTTCTTTAAACCAAAGTCTAAATATAATTCATGTGTATCAGTTATATCACTCATGTTTTTTATTCCAAATCCATATGGACGTGGAATCATAAAATTCATAACAAAATTAAAAGATAAATCATTTAAATAAAAGGCAAAATAAAAATTCAAAAGTTAAATCACACTAAAAGACATGATTCATAACGAATCTCCTATTTATAATCAAATATAAAACTCCATAGTTGGCCTTTTGTTATATTCAAGGTCTATTGGGGTGTGATAGGCCATTATATTGGGATTGGAGAATAAAAAAAATATTTTAGTGCTACTTACTTTCTCACATGATTGATGAATCTATAAGAGGTTATGAGGAATGGGGAACATGTTGTGGGAAGGTAGGTCCATTCTAATTTTATTATTCATATAACCATCATGATTTGATATTAGTATCTCACATATATGCCTATACAACTTTGTGCTTATTGTCAGTAGGTATCCTTTGTATATTGATGGTCACTAGACTCTTAGTGTCTCTATTTTATACCTAGTATGACTCATGGATGCCTATGTTATTCTTTTTACATTCACTCTTTCACTACAACATTACTAATATTTCCCCTTGAGATTTTTTTTTTTTTTTTTTTAAGCTAATCATCCCCCTATGGTTTTCATTTGTGATTTATAGTGTAAGACAATGAATAGAACTAGGCCCTACTCATAAATTACCACATTAAAAACATATTTTAAAATCATTCCCATAGTTTTTTCCACCTCATTGGTTTCCCCTTTGTAATTTTTTGTTTAAGACCATATATAGGACCATTTCTTCCTAAAAAAATATTCCAATACATAGTTCCTACTTAACAAACTCACAATGAAATTGCATGTGTCATATTTGAGATATGTAGTGTTTGATTATGAGTTACACATCATTGACATATTTCCCATATTGATTTAATATTTTTTATGCTTAATTCATAAGTATTTCACTTTTATCTTCTTATTTTTAGATTGTGTGTATGCTTACAACCATTTTATTAAATTTTTCATAATTCCCAACTTGAATTAGTGTGATTAATTTTATTTCTTTTTATACTTCTAAGCTTGATTAGAAAAATTGATTAAATTAAATATTTTATTTTTATACCATTGGTTTTTCATGTGCCTTCTATTGTATTACAATATTTTCATACTTCCCAATGTGATATAGTGTGATTTTTATTTTTTTTAATTTGGTGTAAATATTTACATGGTTAGAAAATATTTGTAATTATTTTACCATATTTTGTTTATTATTTTTATCCATCTTTTGTTATTAAACATTTCTCGTCATGATATAATGTGTATTACATTCATTTTGATTACTTAATTTTCCAAATCATCTTTGACTTTTTATTTTTAACTATGCATGTGTATCACATAATGCTATAAAAAAACATACATCACATATTTCACATAGCATATACAACAAAAGCTAAATACATGTGCTAAAAAGGACATATATCCATTCATCCACATATAAATCCAAGTAAAAGTCATAATATCAATAAACTATCAACATCATTATATATCATGTGTTTTCTACAATAAAAAGTATAAAATTTAATAGATATAGCTCTAAAGCTATGATCCATCATGTCTATCATATAGCCTAGCCATGTTACCCATGGATGCCTATAACTAACTCCTTTAAATAATACATTGTAGAGAGGCAATCCATGATCTCAAACTAGTAACCTATCCCTATATATTAGCCACCTAGGATTGTACCTATACAAGTTAGATTATAATTTCTATGTGCATAACTTACTCCTATGCTAAGGCCTAGCAGACCTGAGCCTATCCAACTCCAGCCCCTACTAGTGGTTTTAACAACCATATATCCCATCCCACCATTTTAAACTAGCCCAGTTAGGTTTGGGTATATAGAACCATAATATCATCCAATGTGGTAGGTTCATACAATGACAACACCCCATCCCAAATATCATCATGTGTATCCATAACCAAGGCTCCACATATGACCTCTATATCAAGATCTACAAAAATAAAATCTAGATAGGCATCTAATTACATATTATATATATATATATATATATATATATATATATCAAAATAAATTATGCTACTAGTATTCTATATCAAAAACTTAAAACAAATTAAAATATTTCTCACTATTGCTGATATCATTGACCATGGTCTCACTATCTACTCACCCAATATGTACCTCCTCTATCAATTGACTCCAAACTAATACAAATTTAGAAGTCACCACCTGATCTTGTTGTGGTCCTCTTTTTAGTGGTCTCTATATGGACCAACCATGTATTTGAACCATTATTAGATACCTCCATATGATAGCTAGTGTATGTGTGTCATTATATTGATGATGTATCCATATCTAATAAGCTTTTGCTAACCACCATTGCCTCTGCTATGGTACCTAATATGCTCCTTCCTCCCTATCATCCACATCCATTCCATCTCCTCCTAGTCCCACTACCTCCTACTATCATTCTTGACCAGCAGATGGTCTATCCCATTGAGTCTTGATCACTTGTATCTGCATAGGTAACCCTCTACGTCTTCTCCCTATTAGATATCTAGTATGTCATGATCAATAATCAGACACAACTAGAGGATCCATCAGATGGTGAATTCCTAGTTTTCTAAGTACATGATCCACTAGATGAGGCTCCACCCATGAAGTGCAGTGGCTTGTTATCTACATATATGTCAAACCTATATCATTAATATCCCAAATAGGTTGTATAGAAACTATATGAGTGTATAAATTCCACACTATCTACCCTTATGTGATAATATGCAATTTTGGAATATGGGGAATGACCTATACTCATGATCCTAACTCCATTAAATAATTTGATGAAACCTATCATTTACTGTATGGGGTAACTCAGTTATCTAATACATAAAGAACCTCTCATATATCCATGCACTCAAGAGTATAATAGGTCTCATCATCTTTTGTCCTTGGAGAAATATACCGTACATATCATGCATGAGCTAGACCCAGATGACAAAACCAAAATCATACAGCACCCTTGATTCAAATTTGATTAGTACAAGGCTATCACATATAATGGTAACTTACCATCTAAATTGTGACACAACACTAATGATTTGAAAAGTCCTATCAAATCCTTTTATATGTCTAGAATGGTCATGAGATAAACATAAAAAAATATCACACACAATCTAGGGTAGATATTATCTAATACTATCACCCATTGGGCTAAGGCTCATTTCTCATCCTCTGACTCTGGTCTATTATTAATCATGGGTGTCCTACCTATCATATGTCCAAGTAATGCATGGACATCATCCAAATTAATAGCCAACTCTATGGTGTCCCCCTACACCTCCTATATGAAATTTTTGGTCAATCACTCTTATGATATTAGTAACATGATAATGAGATCAACACTCAAATGATCTATCTCATCTCTATAATTCCTCTAAATCCCAAGGTGACCAGTCAATCCCTATGCACATCTACTAATCACTCCAATAGATATGGTATCCATGATACATCCACCAGGAACCAAAATCTCTATCATATATGAAAAATATCAAATAATAGAATATGTATTATATATTGATGTCATAATAATTAAAATACATTCTTAAAAATTCCCAAAAATTTACAAATGAACTACTTCATTAGCTTTTTTAATTTATTTTTCATGTCTTTCTATTTTTATACACAATCATCCCATTTGATACTAAATCACCCTTATTAAAGTATTTTTATACTGCATCTACCAATTGGTATATAGTTGAACATTTTATTTTAGACTATATTGGCCTATTTGAAACTAAATTGGCCAATTTTTTAGCTTTAGAATACTACATCAACCCTTTGATGCACAATCAACCCCTTTAGTAAACTATATCAGCCACATATTACCAACTGCATCAGATAGAGTGTACTATGTTGTCCATCTTCCTATTTAAAAATATGTTGGCCTAATACTACATAATCAACCACCTTTTTTAATACTACATCAACCCAATACTACATATTTTACTGCTATCTCTCTCTCAACTTGCAAACCAAGTTGATAGGGTTGACTCTCTTCTTTATTTGTGGTGGATTTTTAACCATTTACAATAAATGCCTTAGGCATTTATTAATTTGATTATTTCCTACCTAGTACCCCGTTCTACCCCTAGTCTACCTAAAAATTTCCTATGGTCAATTTTGGTGTCTAAAATTTTCCCACCATTCAATTTTATATATTTATTTTAAATTCAAATAAAATTGTTCAAAAATTTGAAATTCATGTTTTCTTACCTATGATGTACTTGTTATAGCTATTATGTGTCATCCACATTGTAGTTATCATCTCCTCACAATGGTTACTCTCTAGGCTCAAATTATGTCTCTCATAAATGTTTTTTCAAAGTAGTAAAAATAATAGATGACTTGTTTTTCACTTTATTTATATTTACTATTCAAAATTATTTACCTATCAAATATTTCCAACCATGTTTCATTTTTGATCATATATTCTTTTACTAACTCTTTTTCTAAACCATAAGATGTTCTGAAATCTTGACATTGTAGAGAATATTTTCACATATTACATGTATATTTCACCAAAAAAAAAAAAAATCCCCCTTTTCACTAATTTCTATAGGTTCACCCATTGTTTCCTATATTAGACACCTTCAATTTTCTTTCACATCATTTTTTATCTACAAAACTAACGTAATTAAAGGTATATGTTTTTTAATTATATCCTTTCATTTATTATATTCACTTTTTACTTCAATTTATTCATCTTCATTGTTATGTTGATATGTTCTTTTATAGAAGCACCATGCCATGTTGTACCTCTATGACATTTGATGAGCTTCAAGTGGGGCATGTGTATACACATAATATTTTCAAAACTTTATTAATTACTAATGATTTATCAATTACACATAACATTTGTTTTAGTGCATGCCTTAAAAGGTACATTGGGAAAGGGGTGCATAGACCATTGGTACTTCACAAGATTGTTGTCCCATATACTACCACTTTCTATCTACACAACCTTCTTCTATACACTTCCCTAAGATTTGCCTCCTCTCTTACACACTCTTCAAAGAAATTCACCACCTTGATTAGCCCCTACCTAATCTTAAAACCTTTTTGTAACATTTATCAAACAATGTTAGCCTAGGCTGACCTTATATTCTAATTGATATTTGCATGTTATGGGTCTAGGTTGGCCTTGACTGACCTATATTGGAACCTAACTTGTTTTTATAAAATAAAAATACATAGTCAAATTGGGCCAACCCTATCAGCTAATTTTTTTAAAAAAATAGGGTTATATTCAGCTATATACACATCCATTTCCATCATTTAAATAAAAGAGAAGAAGAAGAAGAATATATTATAGATCTGCTTATCCAACATTCTACTTAAGGAGCATTACATAGGGTTTTAATACTTTCTTTAGAGATACAAATCTTGTCTTTTGGAGAAGTATTTTGTATACATAGAGAAGTTGTATAGCCTAGAGATGAATTATCCTTTTTATCCTCACATACCATAACCTCTTACAAATCACCTTGGACAAGGGAAATATTGAAGATCAGTGGATTCATATTCAAAGGTAAGTATTCCTAACTTTACCCCTCCTTTGCTAAAGTAGATAGATTAGCATTTTTGCTTCTTTCCCATGCATTAGTATTTCATATACATTGACCTAAGTATAGATCTTCTATGCATGTTTAATTTTTATGTTTATTATTCCCACTTTGTGCCACAAGATTTGGTGAGCACTAGATTAGATTTTACTTTACTTTGCATTTACTTAGTGAATATGAAAACATAGGACCTAGTTAGGGTTATTACATAGTGTTATTTGACTAGATGCTTTGAAACCCTCTCTAGTGATGGTATTATGGTAAGAGATCCATTTTTTAGGTATATTGGATCCATATTGGGCATGACCTTGAATATATAATGTATCAATAAATAGAAGTGTAAGTAGGTTCTATCTTCTTCAATTTAGGATTGATTAATAGTTTAATTGCATTTTAATTTATATATAGGGTGTGTGCACAACCACATCATCCTTAAATCCTCCTAGGGGCTCTGATTTCACACCATTTATCACATCTTAATTGGTCTTCATGTTAACATTTAAGACCCAAGCACATCTCAACACTTCATTTCTATATCTTTATAGGTAATTTGAGATATCATTTGGTTCCATTAGGTATCCTCTTATTATCCCCCTATGGTTCTAAATGTTACATTACTCTAAAAACCCATGGATTTTAGGGGGGGGGGACATGCTAAAATATTTAGTTATACCATGTGTCACATTGACATACATTGGGCTCTCCTAGAGTTTGACATCATTGTTAAACTAGGAGACTAACTTATTTAACCAAAAGTTACATGACACTCCATTATTTCATTAGGATCCCTAAGGTTATGACATTTTTGTTAGACTAGGGGAGTAAAAAGTCTAATAATGGTGAGAGTTTCATTGGTCAAATTTAGGCACTACTAAACTTAAGATCACGTAGCATCTCTTAATTTGGTCAGGATAACCTGGGTTCTGACATCTTTATTTAGGATTGAGAGACTGACCACTTTATCACTAAATGACATGGAATTTATTGATTGGGTTTGGCTTTCTTGGGGTCAAACATCTCTCTTAAGTGTATGAGATTAGCCATTCTATTTTTAGCATGGGGTGATTTACTAGAGTAATGATAGTGTCTAACCTTAGGATGCATGGCATTTTTTGATTGCATCAAGATCTCCTAAGTTTTGAAATTTATTTAGGCCCAAGAGACTGACACATCTATCAAAAAACTTCATCATACTCACTAATTTCATAAGGCTCACTTAGAATCTGACACTTTTATCAAACTAAGAGATTGACACATCTAACATTAGACTCATGGTGATTTATTATTTCAAAACATATGAAAACACCTTAGCCAAATATCCTAAAGCTATATAGTGATGATACTTTGACATGTGGAGGAACCTATAAGAATATAATAAATGACTAAGTGAATGTGAAAGGAAGAATTATCACTTAATTCCTCACCTGGATGCCATCTAGGCTCTATAACACCATGTAGGACTCTAAAATAAGATACATTGGGAATATGACTGAGACTCTAGGAACCTCTAAGTAAGGGAAAGCCTACAAAATTATCATGTTAAACATTGAAGGCAAGAGTGCCAACCCTAATCATGGAATATAGATGGGATTTGCCTTGGTCATTTTTATAAACGAATGAGGTATAATAGTTGGATTGATTCATCATTATCCACATCATCTTCTTAGGGAGAAAAATGAAATAGGATAACTTGGAATTTTAGAGACTTGGCATAGGTGTAGCCAACCAAAATGTGAGAATGGGTTTGGGAACTCTAGTTACAATTTTTTGAAAAGAGGGGTCCTCTTTTTCTTACAAAAAGGGGGCATGTTATCTAAAAAAGTGTCATTTAGGTGGAATAACACCAAGATGTTGACCTCCTTAAATTAAGCAAATACATTATTCCATTCATCCTCTAGGGGTCCTAATATAGTTTGGGCTATAGCAAGCGATTCCTCTATAGTGGTTTTCATTCTCTTTGTGTACATCTGATATAATCCCAAATCTAAAGTGGGCATCACTTTTAACTCTAAAAACATGGACTTATTGATCATGTTGATCAACTTATTACATTTACTATCAATCTTAGTGATCCTCTCCAAATAGGCCTAGCTCCATTGGATGATCACCTAAGTCTTCACCATAGTCCCAAACACCTTTCCCATAGTTTATAAAAGTTTTAGGAGGGTGTCCTTGACCTACCCAATTACCCTAGTGTGGAAGGATATTTTTACCTATGCCTCTAGATTTCAGACCTAGCTCTACATGTCTTCAAATCATTTCTTTGAAATGTCTTAGGTTGGCTAAAGAACTAAGAGTGGGTCATCTTCTATCTTTTATTATCTTATGATATTCCTCACTTTGGTGAGATATGAAAATTAATGTTGGGTTTTCTAGACCATAAGGTTCCCCTCTTGCATGAATTTTTGTGTGAGGATCCTCTACATACTCCATGTGTTATAATCAAAATCCCAATACACATCTAGGTTACCTTTCACCATCATCTATGGCACCTATAATATTGGGACCATTCCTTCAGTTTTAAGAGGTGTTGATATGGTGGCAGAGATGACAGTGAGAAATTGAGGATGAGGTAGAGAGGGCATGGAGGAAGTAAAAGGTATGAATGATGAAAGTAGTGGAGGAGGATGAGAGATAGGGGCCTAGGGAGGAAAGATGAATAGAGAGACCTAGAGGAACATATGTGCTTACCACTAACCTTGGGTCATTACCACTTGATGGGTGAATTAACATTTTTGGGTATTCTAAATTTAATACCTATGTTTGGTTAAAGGGTTAAGATGTCTAAATTAATCAAATAATATATAATAATTAATTACTAATTTGTTATAGATTTTAAACTTATTTTAATTTATAAAAATATTAATAAATATGATTAAATAGATACTTATATATAGAGACTATCATGGATGTTCTAGGTTCTAAAAATTAAGTTTTGGATAGGTTTGAGTGTCATCAATAGGGTCTCAGGATCTATTTGCTCACTAGATAGTAGTTCCCCACTTGGACAATAGTGTCATACTACTATAGTGTACTCAAAGTGGCACTAGTGTCCTCTTTATAGGATTGTTCCTAGTTTATGTGAGAACCTATGCTTGTATTTTTAGGTCATGTTCTTTCACACTCAAAATATGGAACTTTATGTTGTGCCTAAAAACCTTAATATAGTGTGAAAACCCTAATCCTCCTCGTAAGTATGGTATAAAAAATAATTGTGTTTTTATTAGTAGGATAGGTTGGACATCCTCAACACCTTGTTATGAATAGAGTTTCCTACATACCAATAATTCAAAGAGGGATCAATCCCAATGTAGTTCTCACACCTAGTACTTCATGCAAGTGCAAGAACATACTAGAATGAGAGTGGAGTTGGATGCATTGAATGTGCTTTAGCTTTGAAAACTTTCAAATATGTGATTAGGAATATTGTATATAGTAGCATACATAAGTAGTGTATAATAGGGATCAAATACATTAATTTTTTTCAACTTATCTTTTGTTTGAATAGGCTTTTACATCTATTTTCCATCTAGTGAATAAAGGTAAGATAGAATTGTATTTATATAGGTATGTATCCTATACATATAATAAAATGTACTTAGGATGACCTTAAAAGGGGAACACATTTAAAAAATTATCTATTCTAGAGAGTTAGGGAAAAGGAAAGTAGCACCCAATTGAGGAAACTAGTGCCATGTTGTTTTAGTGTCCCAAATGTAGTACTAATGTCCACCTAGTAGATTGCTAGGCAAACTAGGTTGGGATTTAAAAGTGTTATCTTAGGATTATGTTTGAGCTGACTATAGATGTATGTAGTTTATATAATGGTTAGGAAATTGTTTCTAAGGATATAAGATAGGTATATGACTAAGCTAGGAATATCCTAACTCAAGTGACACTCTTAGCATCTAAATACCACTTTTAGGTGATTACATTTACCCCACTTTATGCTATAACTGCAACAAAGTAAAATGACCAATATAAAATAAAAATAAGTGTACCTAAAATTAATTTGGAAGTGAAGCCTATGTAGTTGAGTATAAGTATATGAATTTGGGTTTACGTATGTGGAACATGATTGAAACCAATGACCTACAATGAAACATGGAAACATCAATCCTTAATTATAAGATGATCAAAATTAAAAGGCTTTGCTAAATAAATTAACTGAGTACAACTAAGTAAAGAGAGAGGAAAGGGATGAATACACCTTATTGGGTATGTGAACTGGTAGATGAACTTGGAGATAAATTTTGTGTGTGAGTGTATATAGTGATCATATCATTTAATAGCTTGGATTGAGCTGATGGTTTTATTAATCCTCATATGGGTGGCTCAATAACTCAATCCAATTTTGAATCCACAATTACCCACCCCTTCTTGATGAATCCTAATATGTGAATAGCTTGGATAAGACTATAAGTGTGTCTAACCCTCTCATTTGGGTGGCTTAAGAAATCAATTAAGCCATGACTCCATCATTACCCATTCATGTGAAGTAGATGTATCTAAAACTGAACTGCATAAAGTGATGAAAGTATTTAATTACTTATGTCATCTCCACAACCACTCAGGTATATTAGGTGGATCTAGGCCACTTGGGAATGCTAACCACTATATATGAAGTAAGGAATAAAACTGGTGATAACCTAGAATATGATATCAAGTGTATATAACATAGAGAATGACATGCATTTTACCATTGCATCTAGTCAACTTGTGTGTAGCTAAGGATATGGAGACTCTGTGCCATGCACATGCCCCCAATATGGTATCTAAGTATATTGAATCTAGACTAAGTATGTAATAACTAAATCTATGTAACTAAAATGAATGTGGGAGTGATCATGTCACACATGATGTCCCTGAATTTGAGTAACTAGTATGAATCTAAGTTGTAATGAATGTATCTAAGAAAAATTTAAACATAACTATCAAACCTATGAGTATATCTGTGTAAATATATAATGTACCTAATGTAGTAGTCTATCTAATATGGACTATTCTAAATCTATGGATACTATATAGTAGTTACCTATAGTAGATGATAGTGTCCCATTAATATCTACCTAGTCTAAAATTTGGGTGACTGAACTACTTTTTGAGTCCCTATTTTTTATATATCTGCCCTGTGTCTAATTTTTGAAACTAATCCTATGTGATAAAATTTATCTGTGAATAGAAAAGTAGGATCCTGATCTTTGTGATAAACCCCTATGAATGGCCTCTTTTTTTAGGATAGTTATGAAACCTATGTAATAACTTACCTCAAAATAATTATATTTGTAAAATGTGTTAGCTAAAGCATGTATATGATATTCTAATATAATGTAAAAACATAACATCAGAATGTAAAAGTATCAAAGCATAAGTAGGTAATGTAACATGTATGTTGTAATATAACATTCCACAAGGGTGTCAATATGTATGTAATAAATATGTAAAATATAAAATCCAAGTAATTACCTAGGGATATGGGTCATGATGTCTAGCATGACACCCAAGTAGGAAGGGTATATGCATGAGGTCCCTCATGGCATAAAAAATTGGTGTGTGTGTGTAATAAGCAAATAAAAGTGTCATGGTGAAGAATCATGAGTCATGCAAAGGTAAGCCAAGGGGCCAAAATATAAGGTACATGGGCACATGTCATAAATATTAGAATGAATACACATAAGGACATGTTAAAATTTCCATATATGTAAGCAACAAGAAATTTGTCTTAGAGACACATAGAAGTACATGTTCAAATGTTTGTATATATAAGAATAAAATAACACACAAGTCACATGGGCACATGTCTAAGGCATATAAAGAGAAAAGTGGCATAGTTATAAATAATAATGGCATATTCAAATGCCATCAAAGATGAAAGATGCATAAGAAACACAATCAAGTATAATCTAGGAAAATAATAAATGAAATCATATATAACTATGTAGTAAAAATATATGTAATTGTTAGGATGTACATATACTGAGTATAACTAGTGATAGTTGACAAAAAAATCTAATCAATGAGTAACTAGTAAAAATCTAGTGATAGTTGACAAAAAATCTAATCAATGTAGTAAAAATATATGCAACTGTTAGGATGTACATATGCTGAGTATAACTAGTGATAGTTGACAAAAAATCTAATCAATATCAATATGTATCAATGTGTAAAATGGAATGTATAATACATAGAGATAGAACCTAGTAGTAAAAACTATGTATGAGATGCCTCAGATGAGAATATATATCAAATGTCTAATTCTAGATTGGTGTATATGTACCCAATGGGTAAATGATAACAAGTCTAGATTAGTGTAGTGGATTTGGGTCCTGTATGTAATCTTTAAGCACTTGATAAGAATAAGATAATCATATATGTATGATAAAAATGACTATACTAATATAGCTAATAATATGTAACATCTGAGAAGTAGTAGAAATGTAAACATAGCAATGCATACAATCTATAAATTTTGTATTTTCAAAATATATGAATGTTTCAACATAGTTCATGGTGATAATGAGTATCCCATGAGACTCATTGGATAGTATGGTTCTTACTCTTGTACATAACTCCTTCTCTCTCTCACTTCTTGTACATATATTATACTCAAAAAACACAAAAAATTATATTGTTTTTGTGTTTTTTGAGTATAAGCTATGTATAAAAAGTGAGAGAGAGAAGTAATTATGTATAACAGTAGGAACCATAATAGCCAATGAATCTCATGAGAGACTCACTATCACCATGAACTATGTAAAATAGGGGAACTATGATCATGCATGTAGTGAGAAAGGGTAATTATGAGCCCATAATTTATGTGATGTATAATATATGTCTAAATCTACCTATGTAGTGATGTTATGATGCTATGGAATTGACTATGATACATTGTGAACTATAGGGGACTTAGGGACCAATCTGGTAGAAGTAGAAGCTATAGATGTTATAGGTTCCCTATGTTAAGAACCCCTAAAACCCAATGAAATTGATATCAACGTGAATAGAATAAGGTCTTATAGAATATGTTAAATATATTTGATGCAAGGGTCTCTCTAGTAATGGTCTCTGTGGAAGAATATACATATGTGTAGATACTATAGGAGTATACTTGGACTACACTGATGACTCTATTGAACACAATGATGTATTCATAAGAGATGTACTCCCTAATATAATTGATAACTATGTAATATTTGGTAATGTTACTAGAACTATAACTAGTGTCTATTCTGGAATTGTAGCTAGAACGAGTAGAGGATACTCATATAGTACACCCTCAATATTAACCACTTGATTAAATTTTATATACTTTAGGCATCAGTGTACTATATATGGGATTGCTCAAAGCTTCTTTAACCATGTCCAACCCAATAATATATCAAATACACCTACACTAGGTAATATTAGGAATCGAGTGGCTATGTTTATGGTCCCACCTATAATGGAATCATAATCTGCATGATGGAGCTCTGAATGTGGTCACTAAAATTAATAATAACTATATGTATGGGGAATATATCCCACTCTATGTATCCCAAGTGTTGTAAGAGCATCATGGTGTACATGTTAATCCTTGAATCCTTATTAACTATAACACTTTGAATAGGATGTTGGTCTATGTAATGCTCATATGAAGAGCACATGTAAATATGTGTCATCATCCACAACCTCCTGATATGAAAATGTGATAAGTGGTCTAGGTGGTGCTATAGTATGATACATTCCAAAATTGTTATGAAATGGATGTTTTTCCTCTATACCTATGTGATAGGAATATTGTGGTGGATGCACTTACTATGTATAGTAAACACCTAGTGTGCCCCCTATCTCATTAATTATATTCTTTGGTAAAGGATATAAAAATATCTTTAGTTCCTTAGCCTCTTTTTTCTATTATTTTGACGCCTCTGTGGGTGTGCCCACATCAATAATGTTATCCTCAATGAGATCTTATATCTTGTGCTTTAGGATAATGTATCTATTTATCATGTGGCCTAGTGCCCTATGATACTCACATAATGCATTTGAATCATAAATCTTTGAAAGAGGCTATGTTTTATCAACCTTTTTAATGGGAGGGATATATATGACATTGTATTCCAATAGTTGTTGTAGAACCCATGTTGGTGACTCTTGAAGATTAGTGGAGACTCTACACTAAGGAGAATATAAAACCAATTTGGGAGATGTCTCAGAAGCTACATTAACTATGGTCTTTTGATCACTTCTTTTTTTTTGTCCCTTACATTGTATGGAGTTTTGTTTGAACTCTTAATAGTTGATTCTAATCCATTTGCGTACTTGAGTTTTCCAATTGATAAGAGTTTAACCTCTCTTTCCTTGACTATATTGTATGAATCAGTGAATGTAGGAAAATTATTAAACAATATATCTTTGTGTAATGATGTTATGAGACTTTGTTTAAATATATATTTAAGCTCTTTGTCTACCATGGGGATAGTTAATTTGGATAATATTGTCTTATATCATAATGAATATTCTGTGATAGGCTCATTTGACTTTTTCTTTAACTATGCCACTTGAGCATATGATATCTTATCACTAATTTTGATAGGTAAGTGCCATAGGAACATGTTAGCTAAAGGATTGAATGTTGTGATAGATTGACTTATTAAATCATATAACCATTGTAGGGCATAATCCTTAAGACTAAATTGAAATAACTTTGTAAGAAACCAATCATTAGACACATATTCCAAGAATGCTATGTGAAATAATCTAAGGTGATGATATGGGTCACCCTTTCCATCATATAATGTGAGCTTGGGTTCCAAAAAACTATATGTCAAAGGATTTTCTTCTATGTGATGTGCCAAAGATGTATGTAAGGGAATGTTGTAATCTAAGGCATTCGATGGCCTAGTTATTATTTTCTTGAGATGTAACAACATACACTATAGAGTATGAATATCATGCATAAGGGATTGTATATGTGGAGTGGAGTAACTAGACACAAGTGGTGTAACTATCACTAATAGTTGACTAATAATATTAGGTTGTGTTATGTGAGTTGGTTGAGTTGGCCCCACTAGAGGTCTAAAAATATTATTAATTGAAGGTGTTCAAGATTGACCATTATTTGTTTTATTCCTAATTTCCAATAATTACTATAGGATCTATACATGATCAAGGGGTTGTTACCAAATTCTATCTCTAAAGCCTTGTAAGACTTCATCTTTGTTCATAATTATGTCATTAGTGTTAAGTGGAGGGAGTGTGTCCTAATTCTCAATGTGTACCTCATCTTACTCTTGGTTGTATTATTTGTACTTAGATGCATTTTCATTGAATTCCACATAATCAAGCTTTGAAGGATTCATAGCTGAAGTTGTAATAGGTTCCTTTTCCTTGTTATACGCTTAAATAGCAAGAATCTGAATATGTTCTATAAAATTACCACCTAATCTAGGACTACTTCTTAATGGAAGAGAGATAGATTTTTTAGATGGCATATAGTAAACAAATTAAAATATAGATACTAAGATAAAATTATGAATTTTGAAAAATTAATAGTAGCTAATGAAAATAGGAGATAAAAGGATACAGACCCTAAGAGCATCTAGGGTTAGGTTTTTTTTGGAATCTAGGAATTCTTTGCAATAATTTAAATTAAATGTAAATAAATTGAAACCCTAATATTAAATGGATTTAATTAGCTATGTTCTATAAAAAAATCATAAAATTAGAAATATGTATCCTTGATTTATTACACATAAATTTGTAGTAGTGAAAACTAGGGTTCGAAGCAATAATCGAAGTAAGTTCGGTTCACCAAATGATTTAAGCTTTTTGTGTTTTATAAGTGTAATTAATGTATTTGGTTAAATAGATGATATGTCTAAATTAGTCAAATAATATGCAATAATTAAGTAATAATTTGTTATATATTTTGACCTTCTTTGACTTTCTAAAAATAGTAATAAATATCCTCAAATAAATACTTATCTAGAAAGTGACTATCACAGATGATATAGGTTCTAAAAATTGAGTTTTACACAAGTCTAAGTGTTATTAACAAGGTCATGGGATCTATTTTCTCACAAAATAGTAGCACCCCACTTGGACAATAGGACCATACTACTTTAGTGTCCTTAAATTGGCACTAGTGTCCTCTTTGAAGGATTGTTCCTATTTTTGGGAATACCTATGCCTATGTTTTTAGGTCATGTTCCTACACATAAAATTTCAAACTCTGTGGTGCTTGAAAACCCTAATTTAGTGTGAAAAAATTAATCTTCCTTGTAGGTATGACATGATCAATAATTATGTGTTCATTAGTAGGATAGGTTGGACATCCTCAACACCCCACTATGAAGAGATTTGACTACATAACAATACTCTAAAGAGGGATCAAGCCTGATGTAGTTCTCCCACCTAGTGCTTAATACAAGTACAAGTGAATGTTAAAATGAGAGTGGACTTGGATGCCTTGAATATGATTAAGATTTGAAAAATTTGAAATCTAGGATTATGGATATTGTAGATGGTAGTATGTAGAGGTAGGGTAGAATAGGGATCAAATACCTTTATTTTGATCAACTTATCTTTTTTTTAATAGGATTTTACATATAGTGAATAAAGGTCAAATCGGCTTATATTTATAGAGATTTATAGCTTGTGTAGATAATAAAATATACTTAAGCTATCCTTAGGAAGGGAATACATTTAAAAAAATATCCATTCAAGAGAGTCAAGGTAAATGTCAATAGCTCCTAGTTGGGGATACTAGTGCCATTTAGTTATAGTGTCTCAAATGTGTCACTCATGTCACCTAATAGACTACTAGACACACTATGTTGGGATATAGGAAATCTATCTTCGTATTATGTTTGAGCTAATTTTAGATGTATGTGGTATGGAAAATGGATGGAAAAGTGTTTCTAAGGCTCTAGGATAGGGCTAGGGTTAAACTAGGAATAGGCTAACTCTAGTGACACTCTTAGCATCCAAATACCATTTTTAGGTGATTACAATGGGAAATGACACATTGGAGAGGGGTATTCAATAGAAGGGAAGATATTATTTGATTAAAGATGAATATTTGGGTAGTCAAGGTGATGGAAAAGGGGGATAGGGAGAAATATAAAGAGCCTTAGTGGATGGTTTTGGAGGAGTCATAGAAACTAATAAAGGAGGTGGAATTAGAGTAGTTAATACTTGTATTAAAGGTTGAGAATGATCTGCCTTCCACTTTTTCATTGGTCTTTTTCCTAGGTTAGATTCAGAGGTTATTGTAGAAGGAATAGAGGTAGAGAGGGCCATGAGGCCTGAATGCAAGAAGTTTTTGAAGGAATTACTAGGATGTAGGGATTTATTAGTAAATAATATTTTTTAATTCATGAAAATTCTATTTTTCAAAGTTGGCATTTGATGATTTTATTGGGTATCTAAAAACATAGGATCTCCTAAATTTTAGGGTAGAATTTAAATTTAAGGGTAAGCTTATCTGATTTTTAAAATAAATTACCCCTTATAAATGTATATCATTGGGTCCAAGAAGGAAAATATGGGGGAATTTACCATTATATATATGGTATTCACTCATCTAATTTGACACTATATATATGGTATTTGTATACACATAATATTTTCAATCTTTTATTGATTACTAACACTTTGTATCTTGAAGGAACCTATCGAGTCTCAATATATTTGGGTGCATGCCTTAAGTGGTTCACTGCAAAAGGGCTAGGTAGACCATCAATGCTTCTTAAGATTATTGTTCCTTTTACCACTTTCCATCTACACACTTTTCTCCTAGAACCATTTACCCTAAGCTTATTATTCTAAGTCCTACCTATTCTAGTCTTGTTCCTCTTTCCATTCCTCCTTTTCTTGCCTTAGAATCCTTCTTGACTATTAATTTTGTTAGGTCAATTGGGTTGACCTAGTATAGTTTAGGGATATTTATCACTTTCTTGGTTTTTTAACCTTTTGGTTGACCTAGTGATTTTTACCTAAAAATGCATTGGGTTTACTAGGTTGACCTTGTATAGCTGATGTTCTCAAGAGGATTTAGGGAAAGATACACCTATATACACAAGGTAATTTCCCACCATTTCATAAGAGAATAATTATTAGTGAATAAGTGTGAACAAACATCTTCTTATTGACCATTATACTTAATGAATAAAGTTTAGGGTTCCATACTTTCTTTTAAGTTATGAATCTTATCTTATGGAGAAGTCTTTTATATCCTTAGGTAGGTTGTGTATCCTAGAGTTGATTTATGTTGTTTATCCTTACATACAAAAACAATCTCTTGTGAAGCACCTTGGGCAAGGGATAGATTGAGGCTCGATGGGTTCATCTTCAAAGGTAAGTATTCCTAACTTTATTTCTCTTTTGTAAGAGTAGATAGATAATGCATTTGTATTCATTTATCCATGTATTAGGATTCCATATACGTTGATGTGAGTATATGTCTTCTAATACATGTTTAGTTTATTTTTTTATTTCATTCTTTCTAACCCCCACTTTATGCCACAAGCTTTGGTGAGAACTAGATTAGATTTTGATTTCTTACTATCAGTATAAGTGAATGTTTTAAACCTTAGGACTCCATTAGGGTTGTTATGTGATTGTATTAGACTACAGGCTTTAGAACCCTTCCTAGCATGATGTGTTGTGACAAGTGATACAAGTTATCCCCTATTCAGGTCTAGCAGATCCCCATATTGGTCATGCTCCTACTTAATAAGTGTATTCCCAATCAGAATTATATGTATGATCTATCTTATCCGATCTAAGATTAATTCATAGACATGATGAATTTTTGATTACATACATTTTGGTGAACCCAATGTGAATTAACCCTTGCAATATTTTTTCACTTTTAATTAATTCATTTTATCATCATTTTTTAATCATATATTTTTGACATTCTAGATTGATTATGTTAAACCAACTATATTTCTGGATGTGTAGATTTTAGAAATAGGCAACAAGATCAACCTAGTCAACTTAGTACAATTTTCTAGCCTTTTAGACATCTAGATTAATCTACTAGGCTGACCTAATCGACCCTTTTATAGTTTCATAACTTTTCAATAGGTTTATGTATATCTTGATCAATATTATCAACCCAGTTTACAGGTTTCTCAAGCATACTTCCAAGTTCTAGACTAGTAATCTTATTCATTACATCTTTGATCTACCAAGGTTCTTTTTCTAATTATATGTTTCTATATTTTCTTTCATAGTTTGTTGTCTTCAAAAATTCTCTTGCATAGTCAACTAGATTGACATTGTTAGCCCAGTTCTATGTTATATATGTTTTTTAAAATAATTGGATCAACACTACCGACCCAAATCATTTTCAAACCTTGCTTCTATAGTATATTTTCAACCTTGTCGACCCTATTCTGTATTTTGTGCATATAGTGTCAACACTATACCTTGTTTAAAATTTGGAATTAACCTCATATCTATTATTAATTAGCTCACACATTTCTTTTTCTTATTTTTTTCATGCTTAGAATAGTTCACATAGTTCAATTAGGAGGTTTTCAATTAATCACTTAGTTTCACTATTTATATTTTATACACACATGACCAAATCACATAACATAAACAAACACTTTAACATTCGTCTACCTTAGGCCAACCTATTTGGATTTCATCACCAAGGGGGAAGCCAACTTGATGCTTTGGTTAAGTAAAAGAATGGTTAATGGCATATTATGGCTAAAAACCTGGCACCCTTATCATTTTAATGTGTGAAGTGAGGGGGTAGGCCCCATTACCAATCCTGTATCATTTACACTATAGTCCCTTTCGGCCCAAACTACCTGAAACCATACTTAGATTGCTATCTAGTACCTTGTTTATATCCAACTTCTAATCACATATTAAAATAATTATTAAATAATCTAATAAACTATCAGGTTGACCAATTAGTTGCCTTTACTTTTTAAGTTTTTTTGCTTTTGTAGACACCTAAAACTGGCCAACGATAACCTCTAACTAGGCTTTTGACCAATTTCCACCAAAGTGCACAATTTGTCTTAAAAACACTAAAATACATTAAATGAGTTAAAATTGATATATTCAAGTGCCAATTTTGACTAGAGTATCATTAAATGGGGTAATGCAATGTATGGACTAGCTAACTTTGATCAGATCATTTTGAGTCAAAATGCCAATGTTACACCTGGATGCTCTGGATTGCTCTTTTATATCAAATATCTTATAAAAGACATGTGCATTTGTGATTTGGTGTAGGTAAACTCCTAAATGGGATAATGGATCTAATGCATTTGACATTGACTTTCAATTCTAATATTGTCAAATTTTGGACCAATAACAAGATATTTTGACTAATTTGATTAATTTGGGCACCAATAGATAAAATTTGCACTAAAGTTGAGTAATCATGTTTTAGGCTAATTAAACCAATTTAGGGCCTTAAGTTAATTTTACATGGAACTTTTTAAATAAATATATATTAGAAATTGATTTATATTAACTACATCATCATATGGGGTGGCATCCATAAGCCATAAATACATAAAATATCAATATTATGGGTCTCCCATGCCTCATCAAGAGCCTCCATACCTCATTAAGACCCTCCACTCCTATTAAATAACCCTCTATCCCAAATATTAATGGGGACATTTGTATAATGAATTTCATATTTGGATTTATTTATGGCCACACATCTCAATCTTGAGATGGATGGTCATGGTTGATCCTCAAACCATTCCAAAAATCTATAAATAGGAGACATTACCTATTGAGTTTTAATCTCTTTTATGCCAAAATTATAATTCCCAAATTCATTAAAAAATTATTGCATCTTAGTGTTATAATTCCAAATTGTTGAACCAAGCCAAGCCAAGCTAAAGCCACAAGATGCCAAGGAGAAGAGATATCCAAGCCTCCTTTGATGAAGACTTCATGAGCAAAAGTCGAGCAAAACACTAAAAGAGAATTTGGAGTATAAAAGGAAGGTTAAGGATTCTTGTTTTTCCTTAATTTTTAGTTGTGTTTGTCATTTGTTTTTGTTATTAATCTCACCCTAGTAACTAGGCATGAAGGTGTTAGTTTAGTGCATTGTTTATTAATTTGTTTTATTCATTTTGTCACTAACACAATACTAATCTCCCCTTATTGGTCAAATTCCTAGTTCACATGTTTGTCTTTAATTAATTATGTGCACAAAACCTTTAATTATCCAGCATTGGTAAAAGATTTTATTTTATGTGTTTCAATTGGATTGGCCAGCATTAAGAAAATTGGTTGTCTATTTCCTTTTAGTACTTACTATTTTTCATTACTTGCAAAGTTAGCTTGTTTCATTTTGAAAATATATATTTAGACTTCTTAAGTTCCTTATTTTTTTATTGGATCAACCCATTTGACCCAATGGGTTTTCTACCTTTTGTGTACTATACTAGATTAACCTAGTTGACCCTATAGAGTTTTATAGTCCCTATTTTTGTACTAGGTTGACCTAGTCAACCCTATACTATTTTAGTCACCTCTTTTGGAATTTTATTTCTCATCTATCTTCTTTCTCCTTCATCATGAATTTTTTTTGGTGATGACACTAATTCACAGTCAATAGACATGATGAGCTTAACCAATCCTAATAGGGTCTCCTATAGACATAGTAGGTTTCCTCTTTTGGATGCTAGTAATGTTCATATTTCCGCTCACACAATAAAATATGGGATCTCTCATAATACTTATTCAAAAAATAATCCTCTTATTTTCTTAGAGGACCAACTTGAGTTAGAATATACTCCCAAAATGCTTTTATTTATTTCCAAATTTCCTCAATATAGATGAAAAGATCCTTCTAGCATTTATAACCTCATTATTAGTGGTCAAACTGAAGAGCCTAATTCACCTACTCATACATTATCAATAGGATTTAGATGTGCCAATTTATTTGATTCCCAACTTCTTCCTTCAATTTTGATTCCTTCTTATGCCATGGCATCTTCTCTAACCTTTTCTACCTCCATGCCTAATATCTCAACTAACATGATGGGTTCTACATATAGTTGGATTTGTATAAATTACACCATCCTTAATCATTCCAATAGTTCATTGTTTTATACCCAAGGAAATCATGCTTCTAATGCTTCTTCCTCTTAACCATTCTCTAGTCCATATTTTTCTTCAAAAGAAAATTTTACCACTAGTGCCTCAAATTCTCATAGTTATTCTCAAGATCATATCAATACTTATAATGGTACCCAAGCACTAATAATAACACAAATACCAATTCCAATTCTTCTAATGTTAATTAAACATATCAAATTTTATTACAAAATGTTAATCAAATGCATACCTTTCAATCACATAATATGGATAAAATGATGAGAATACAAAACCACCTTTTTAACCTTTAATATCATCCATAACCAATGGCTTGGGGAACACATAACCAAAATGATCTCCATCCTGTTGATGCTTCTAATTATACCACAGGTGCTCTTAGTTTTGAAGAACACTTCTCATTTTACAATTTTGAGAATCCATGGCATGAGTTGTAGTTTGTGACTATTAAGTGATTGTCTCTGGTGGAATAGAAGAAAAGTATGAAAACTATCCACAATATTTATTTGATTTAGTGGTTGGGAGTCTCCAAGGTCTATACAATTTAAATACTTAATAATTATGAGGATTTGGTAGTTAAACTAAATGATTATTAACAATGACCTCTAAACTAGAGTGAATCTTGATAAAAATAAGAAAAAGAAGGGTAAAGAAGAAAGAAACATGATTGCAAGTTATCAACTAAAATATTATGACAAAATTCAAATTAATTTGAGCACATTTGAACCAATTTATATTATAAAATATCATAATCTTAAATTATATCACAAATCAAGCAAAATTCAAAGGAAAAATATGAATCATAATTAAGAACCAAATTTACATTAAAGGTTTTCTATTATGATTTGGATAACCAAAGTACATCCAAATACAGAGCAAATACAATGAATTATATTTGAGATATTTATAGTCAATTTATAATTTAGCATAAATTAACAACCTTATTATAAAGAATGTAACTCAAATAATAAGAATCATTCAAATTCAAGATAACTCCCTATAATTGAGAGATAACATAGACATTTAACAAAAACAATCAGATAATCTTTTAAGAATTCCTTAGTTGTATTAAATGCTCTCGATATAAATTGCTCAAAAAATATCTCTTTACAAATGGTAACCATCTACCTATTTATAGGAAACATAGGCGATTAACCAGGTAACTTTCAAAAATATCCAGATGTGGAAAAGGATAACTTTCTTTGATACAAGCTACAATGTGACCAAAAAATCATGCCAACTTGACAAGAAAGATTATATGACAATATACTAGCATATACTTTACAACAAAAATATTCTTTTAGGAATTCTATTGGTGGGTTCTTCCAATTAGCCTTTTCTGAAGAAGTATTTCACCTTGGTGTATTTCTCCTCAATCAGCTCAAAATTCACTATAGGCTTCATTAGATAATCCCCTTCTTTATCTTCTAACTTGTCAAATTTATTATCTACCCAAGATACAAGTTCTTTGACACATTATACTTATATAATTTTCTTCCCTACAAAAGTAATGGTATCAACTATCTTCTAGTTGTCCTTAGCTAAATGACCTTGACTATCTATGATGTCCTGGATGTGGGTATCTACGCTCTGCTTGAATTCTTCATCATCAATCAAGCTTAAATTAGTGGCTTGAGAAGGTTTATTTAATATATTACCTAGAAGTTTCTTAATCTAGTTTACCAAATCTATGTCTCTCTTGATGAAGTCCTTAACATCAGTACTCCAGGTGATCAAATCTTCTTGTTTATCTACCAAAATTTCAATGAAGATGTCCAAATACCTGAGTTTGATAATATTGAAGTTAAAGGCCTACTTTGTCTTATTCACCTTGATGATCTCCTTCATCTGAGCTTTAGAATTCTACCACTGGGTGATTAAGGTTTGTGCCATCTCAACTTGATGGTCCAAAGCATTCAATCTAGACTTAATGCTTTGAAAATTCTTGAATGCCTCTATCAAGGATTTATTCAACATTTTTAATATATTTTTAGGAATTTTCAAGAAGACCTAAGCTTCCAAATCTTACTTTTCTATTTCTAAGTTGAGGATCCTCTATTTCAATCCTTGAGCTCCAGCCAAGGCCATTATTGATTGGGCTAGTACCACACTAGCTACATCCTCTTGAAAAATAGGATGCTCCCTTATTGCCTATTTTGGAATAGGATTTAAGCCTATAAATGGCTCCACCTTCTAAAATTTGAACTCCTCAATACCAACAGTGACTTTCTTGGTCACTAATCTTTCAAGAGTTGATGTCCTTAGATTATATTGGACCTGAAGATCAAGTTCTTTCACCTATGGTTATTTAGTAATATCTACATTTGAACTCCCAGAGGATATTGAGGTAACAACCCATTGGATTTTCTTATTTTGAAGAATCTATATGCTTCTCTCTTCTTATTTATTCAACATACCCTGAATTTGTAGCTTCACATTATCCTTAATACCTATGTCTACTCGAGTCAGAGCTAGTGAAGAAGAAGGAGATAGGATTTTATGAAACTTCCCATAAGCAAATTAATCAGGAATGGTTGGTCCATAAATAGGATTATCATCACTAAATAGGTGTATTTCACTAGTAGGGTGAGTGAAATTTAACCTAGGCCTCTTTCTTAGAGCAAGAGGAATTAAGGCTAATTTTGCCTATCTATTTCCACTGCTCAATGGAACCAATTCCTTGCCTACTTCCTTAGATGGGTCTTCTTCCTTATCTAATCCATAATTAACCATGATGTTAATAAGGGAACTCTCCACTATTTATCTAATTTACAAAGAAATTAAGCTAATAACTTCTATTGGGGAAGAAGGCCTTGGTGGGTGTGCCTAAATTCGGAGGCTTTCAACAGGTCTTTACTCAATCATGGACTCCTCAATTATAGCTTTACCTTTTCCTCTTGCATCTTAAATTTGCTTAATCTAATATGACTTTGTCAATTCTCCTTGTTAATGCTCTTAATATTATCCCTTAATAGGTGGTTCTTGATCTGTATTCCTAGATGGTCCTTGTAATAAGTGATACTGTAAAGGATATAACTACCATATTTCTCTTGAAGGCTTGTTATCCCTAACCATCCTATGTTCTAAGGTTATGTTGTAGTTTTTAACCCTAGATAGGACTTCTTCAATGTTCTTTTCCCTTGTGTAAATGTCATCCCCCACACCTGGTTGATGTTTGTACTCAGTCTTTGGGACCTTCCTATCCCAAATATGGTTAGCCACTCTATTATTTGGGTCCCACATCTTAAGATCATCTAATTATAAATCAAAATAGTTCATGTACACCACCATGATCTCTAGATATTTCTAATCTTTGAATATAATTTGACCAATGTCTAGTGGGAAGAGATGAACTTGAGCATTTTTATTCTTCTTGTAGTGCCAATCAATGCCCTGAATGATTTGATAAGCAATTTCTTGCTCTACAAGCTTACTAGGAACATATATGGGCAATCTAAATGGTTAGACCATGATTCCTTCTATCTTTATTATAGTGCAATATGGATAGAACCACACATCCCCCATAGTCTCCACTTGTTTTTTGATTAGAGGATGAAGTCTAGGCATAGGAATACCAATTATTGTCTCAAAAATGATTGGGAAGACACCATCACATATGAATTGAATATTATTCCTATATTTGAAAATATTTAGTTTCAATTAATGATGGAAAATGGTAGTCCTACCATTAGGGGACAAATTTTGGATGCCAAGGAAATTAATAGAGGCTAGGAGTGAGTCTCAGAGGTAAAACATTATAAAGAAATGTCTAGAAGTCTTTCTCTTGATGGCTATTAATTGTTTGGCCAAGAATAAACTTATCAAGTCTCCAATGGGAGGGGTTAGGTTCCACTCCAACATGTAATGAACATAAGACACCTAGACCTTACTCACATAGGTTGTATAAGAGGCACCAAAGGCTCTATTTAATAAGGTCACAGCTACCCTAACACCTTCTCTGAATTGGGTAATATTAATCTCACCATTTTGGGTCCTAAATACATGTTCACCTTGGATTAACCAAGGTGAAAGAACTAGATCTAGGTTTTGGGAATTTTTCCATTCTCTCAAGGATGAAAGATCAACATGAGGTAAAGGGAGCTTATAATAAGTCTCAAATGCCATGGGAGCTATGCATGTCACTTTATTAACATTTCCTTCATGAATAATCCATTCTCCATTTACTCTACAGTCAATAAAAATAGGAATAATAAGGTCGATGAAATTCATTACCTCTAATTTAGTAGCTACATGATGAAGGCCTGCCATTTGAATTGATACTAAATCCTTGTATATTTGGCACACTAAAGCATTCCTATTTTCTTCCTAAGAAATTGGTAATAAATCTTCGATAAAGAAGAATAATATAGACCAATTCCTGATTCCCTATACATTCAATGTTGTTGAATCTAACTCTATGTCTATAAAGGCCCTTCACCATTTAAAGTTAGATAAAGCTCTGCTTTAATCTTCATCTATTGCCTACCCATTGCCATCGATAATAGTGTATTGTAATTGTAAAGCTATCAAAGTTTTCACTAGGGCATCTGCTCTAAATTTAGTTTTCAATTGTCTCAAGTGTCACATAATCAATTTGAAATGATTTTGGGTTTCTTTATGGAGGGTTTAGGATTTTTATACTTTAATGACCAAAACATCCAAATTTGATCTCATACATTCCTTAGATATGATGAAACCTTACTTATCATCTCTCCTGTGTTTTTAATCTTGAAATATATTTCATTTGGAACCTCCATACTTATATAGAGCATATGTGGCAAGGTTCCATGACTTTCAAAACAATTTTCATAAATTTCATTTGAAGAGTGACTATTAGTTTTCAAAAGTCCCTTTTATTTTTCTTTGAAAATCCAAATCCAAGTCCTTGAATTTCATTCAATCTTGATCTTTGAGCTTATTCATTATGCCATGTGTCAATATTTTGAGGCCTTTGAAAATTATTCAATTGGCTCACACCATTAGATCAAATCTAGTGAGCAAGAGAACATCATTGGATCATGTAATATGATTACCCTTTTAATCATTAAAAATACTTAGGCCAATATTTTTATGTCTCAATCTTACCTTTGTAAGAAAACTAAGAATTTCTTAAAAAGGCTTTAAAAATGCCCCCTTTGATCAGGCTTAAAAAATTGTCTAAGTTAAATTTGATGTGTTTGGTCCTGTCAAATACATCCTCATAGACATCAAATGATAGGGGAAAACCTATCAAATTTAAAATAATGAAATTTATTAATCCAATAACTGAATGCCATGTGTAAAACCATTAGGAGATCTCAAAGCTTCAGGGATTGTCTAAGTTAAATTTGATAGGTTTAGTCCCATAAAATACATCCTCGTAGGCATCAAATGATGGGGGTAAACCTATAAAATTTAAAATAATAAAATAGTATTGATCCAATAACTAAATGCCATGTGTAAAACCATTGGGAGATCTCAAAGCTTTGTGGATTGTCTAATTTAAAGTTGAGGGGTTCGGTCCCATCAAATACATTCTTGTAAACATCAAATGATGGGGGTGAACCTGTTAATTTCAAGACGATAAAATATTTATATTTCAATTTAAATATGATAGGTTCAGTCCCATAAAATATGTCCTTGTAGAGGTCAAATGATGGGGGTGAATCTGTCAATTTTAAGACAATAAAATCTATTTTGCACCATTAGATTTAAAACCTCTGATCAAGTGATCACCATTGGATCCTTACTGGGGCCCAAATCATTAATTATATGCCTTTTTCAAAGACTTCAAGCTTGATGCACCATTAGATCAAATATAGTGAACAAGCATAAAGCATTAAATCTAAAAAGGTACATGAAATTTAAGCTAAAACTTGATCATGCATAAAATTATCCACTAGATTTTCCTGTGAATGTTTAAATTCAAACTACTAGGGTTTATTGTTTGGGAACCCTAATTTTTTTCATGGAACCTATAATTTAATAACCTTTAAGACAATTTTTAGAAACATAAAAAACATGATCAAACAATATTTCACACTTATTCCAAGATATAGAACTTTTGGAAACAATCATATGGGTCCCCTTTCAAAAAAAAAGATGGGGGGTGTTGGTCTCAACAAACGGTGACTCACAAGGTCAACATACCAATATGTTAAAACATAAGGCTCTAGTTTAAACTTGTACATGAATTTTATATCCATTTTGGACATATAATATCTCCTAAATCAAATTTAGGTTGAAAAAAGTTCCTTATGTATATAAATTTAAACTTAGATATTAAAACATAAACATGTAGTGTGTTCTTTGATTCCACTTACTATTTGTCATGATTTCAAGAAACAACATCTAGGTTCATATCCTTTTGGTCCATTACACTTAACTTTGAGCACTTTAGATTTTATTTAAGATTAATAAATCTTAATTTAGGGGAGGCTTGGGTATTGCTCTACTTCCAACTAGGCTTATATAACCCCAATAGAGATACCTTTGGTTCCAATCAAGGTCTTGCTCCACTGCTAGCCAGGCATCCATAGCCCTAGTGGATATTACCTAAATCACCTTTGCTTCTATTTTCATAGATTTTGTAATGAGTTTTTTTTTTTACATTTTCTATGTCCTTTTGCAAAGATTGGAAATCAATACAACCTAGTTTTAAGGATTTGGTCAAATTCTCTAGCATTAGGATCCTCTCCCCTTTAATTGAAACTTTAGTCCATTATAAGGGTGTGTTTTAAGTGTAAGCATGAATATGAGTTAATAAACTAAATTCACATTATATACATATGATTCTTCTTAAAACCAAGTTTTGATGTAGAATAAGGTTTAAATCTTTGTAGGATAATAAATTCCTATACCAATTTATGCTAATACCCCTGGTTTCTTCATACTAATGTTTCTAACTATTTTCACTTTTTCACATTCAAAAGTAATAAGAAACTAAAGTAATGGTCAAGGGTTAGATGATACCCGGATGAAGTTGCGCACCGTTGTCAAGACGATTGAAGGAGCTCCTTTTTGGATGTCGAGGATGACACCTGTAGATAGAATAAGACTCAAACACAAAAAATGTTAGATAGATATAAGGTGGAATACTAAGCAAAGCTCGGTCCTAGAAGTGCAAAGACTTCCTGGAGGGATGATAGTCCACTAGTTGATAAAAGAATGTTGTTAGAAAGAGAAATGGTGAAAGATTGAACAAAATAAATAAAGATAATGCGTACCTATATTTTGCAATCTATCTTCCACAGTTGCCGATGTCGATAGTTCTGCCAGTGTCGATTGGTCAAGGTTGCTGAAGTTGGTTATTTCATTGATGTCGGTGGGGGTGATGGGCTTGGAGACTGATGTCGGTGGGGGTAATGGGCTTTGGATGAGTTTTAGGTCTTTCTGTGATCACCAAAATGATCTAGGATGTCTGTGGGAGTTTAATGGCTTGTGTGAGATTTGTAGGGCAGAGAGTATGGCCTAAAAAGGGGACCAGATAGAGGACAGGGGTGAAAGGGAGATAAAGATGAGGGAAGGCTTTTCAGCCTTTCCAGGAAGAATAGGTTGGGTTGTGTCAATAGTGCTTAGAAATAGACAATGGACTGATTACTAATGTATCCTAAGAGTACTAAAATAAAAACTAGTATAAATACTTAGCTCTTAGTTGCTAAAGAATCAGGGGTGTGAATGCTTGTGCCTATTACAGCTGATGTCGAGATCCCTGTACCATGCTCCAATATGATCTGAAGTCACTTGCGTAGAGTCTCTATAGCCAAGAGAGTGTTGATATAATGTTGGTACTTGTAAAGAGTCAAGGAGCAAGAGAAAATCAATTTGGGCTAGAGAATTAGCGTTCAGGTCTGTGATTCCTTTTTCGTTCAGCCTGTAAGTTGGTTTTAAGCAATCGACATCAGTGATCCCATCGATGTCGATCGATGAGTAACCAATATCAGCGGCTAGAGAATGGGTAAAAAGGATAAAATTAGCCTTTTGCCCATTCTTCCATCTGCGAGGGTCAATTGTCATTGATAAACAGTCTGAAGGTGGGTTTAATAGGCATAAGGATTAGTGGAAGAGTTGGAATGATTAGTCATAGGGTGATAAATGAGGGTATCAAAGGGTAAGGAATCTAAGGTGAGGTGTCATGGGTGAGGTGTCAAGGGAGGTGTTATTAATTTAAAATAGGTAATTTATTTTTTAAATTAATAAGTGTATGGGTTAGAAATGTTTAGAAGCAGACCAAGGGGACCAAGGGGGAGTCGACCAAGGAGTAGACATAATTTTGGTGTCTACATTTGCCCCTTTTTGTCTTGTTGGTTTTTCTTGATGAACTGCAAGACAAAAATAGGAGTAAGTTACCCCAGGTATGGGATAAGGTCATTTTTGTCCTATTGGTTGTTCTAGTGAACTGTAAGACAAAAATAGGAGTTGGTTGCCCCAGATAAGGGATAAGGTCATTTTTGTCCTATTGGTTGTTCTGGTGAACTGCAAGACAAAAATAGGAGTTGGTTGTCCCAGATAAGGGATAAGGTCATTTTTGTCCTGTTGGTTGTTCTGGTGAACTGCAAGACAAAAATAAGAGTTGGTTGCCCCAAATAAGGGATGAGGTATTCCCCCCTCAAAGCAGGAGTTGAGGGAAGGTAACTTGATATCGAGTGCCGATTTGATAGATAGTGGATGGATATGGTGAAGGTTGAGTGTGAACACTGTAATAGTCAAGATTACACGTATACCACTTCATGTGATAGGTAGGTCAAATTGTCATGGTCAAAGGTCAAGGAGTGCTAAAATCAAAATAACCAGTCCCCAGCATTTAGTCATAACTGATTGGGTTAAATGATCTAAGTTGTAGCTCCAATGGTCATCGTGTGCCAAGTATCTCGAGCTCAGGAAGTGCTCTTGATATAAGAATGTTTCTAACTATTATTGCTTTTTCACATTTAGAAGGAATAAGAAACTAAAGTAATGGTCAAGGGTTAGATGAAGTTGTGCACCATTATCCAGATGATTGAAGGAGCTCCTCTTTGGCTGTGGAGGATGACACCCGTAGATAGAATAAGACTCAAACACAAAAAATGTTAGATAGATATAAGGTGGACTGCCAAGCAAAGCTCGGTCCCATAATTACAAAGACTTCCTAGAGGGATGACAATCCACTAGTTGATAAAAGAATGTTACTAAAAAGAGAAATGGTGAAAGACTGAACAAAAGAAATAAAGATAATGCAGACCTATATTCTACAATCCATCTTCCATAGTCACCGACGTCGGTAGTTCTACCGATGTTGGTTGGTCAAGGTTGCCAGCATCGGTTATTTTGCTGATTTTGGTGGGGATGATGGGCCTGGAGATCGATGTCGGTGGGGGTAATGGGCTTTGGATGAGTTTTAGGTCTGTTTGTGATCACCAAAATGATCTGGGATGTCTGTGGGAGTTTAATGGCTTGTGCGGGATTTGTAGGGCAAAGAGTATGGCCTAAAAAGGGGACCAAATAGAGGATAGGGGTGAAAGGGAGATAAAGCTTAGGGAAGGCTTTTCAGCATTTTTGAGAAGAATAGGTTGGGTTGTGTCAACAACACTTAGAAATGGACAATGGACTAATTACTAATGTATCCTAAGAGTACTAAAATAAAAACCAGTAGAAATACTTATCTCTTAGTTGCTGAAGAATCAGGGGTGTGAATACTTGTGCCTGTTACAATTGATGTCGAGATCCTTGTACCATGCTCCAATTTGATCTGAAGTCACTTGGGCAGAGTCTCTATAGCCAGGAGAGTGTTGATATAATGTTGGTACCTGCAAAGAGTCGAGGAGCAAGATAAAATTGATCTAGGCCAAAGAATTAGTGTTTAGGTCTGTGATTCCTTTTTCATTCGACCTGCAAGTTAGTTTTAAAAAACTGATGTCGATGATCCCGCCAGCATTGACCGATGGGTAACTGACGTCGGTGGCTAGAGAATGGGTAAAAAGGCTAAAATTAGCCTTTTGCCCATTCTTCCATCTACCAGGGTCAATTATCATTGATAAACAGTCTGAAGGTGGGTTTAATAGGCATGAGGATTAGTGGGAGAGTTGGAATGATTAGTCATAGGGTGATAAATGAGGGTATCCAAGGGCAAGGAATCTAAGGTGAGGTGTCATGGGTGAGGTGTCAAGGGAGGTGTTATTAATTTAAAATAGGTAATTTATTTTTTAAATTAATAAGTGTATGGGTTAGAAATGTTTAGAAGCGGACCAAGGGGACCAAGGGGGAGTCGACCAAAGAGTAGACACAATTTTGGTGTCTACATTTGCTCCTTTTTGTCTTGTTGGTTATTCTTGATAAACTGTAAGACAAAAAAAGGAGTAAGTTGCCCTAGGTATGGGATAAGGTCATTTTTGTCCTATTGGTTGTTCTAGTGAACTGTAAGACAAAAATAGGAGTTGGTTGCCCCAAATAAGGGATAAGGTCATTTTTGTCTTGTTGGTTGTTCTGGTGAACTACAAGACAAAATTAGGAGTTGGTTACCCCAGATAAGGGATAAGATCATTTTTGTCTTGTTGGTTGTTCTGGTGAACTACAAGACAAAAATAGGAGTTGGTTGCCCCAGATAAGGGATGAGGTATTCCCCCCTCAAAGTGGGAGTTGAGGGAAGGTAACCTGATATCAGGTGCCGATTTGATAGATAGTGGATGGATATGGTGAAGGTTGAGTGTGAACGCTGCAATAGTCAAGATTGCATGTATACCACTTCATGTGATAGGTAGGTCAGATTATCATGGTCAAAGGTCGAGGAGTGCTAAAATCAAAATAACTGGTCCCAAACATTTAGCCATAGCTGATTGGGTTAAATGATCCAAGCTGTAGCTCTAATGGTCACCATGTGCTAGGTATCCTGGGCTCAAGAAGTGCTCTTGGAAAACACAAAAATGTCACAAGTAGTAGGGATCAACTTGCTTGTGATCCAATACTTGTGAGGGTTGTAATGTGGGTTGTGGACAATTTGGCTAACTATTCATGAAGTAGCCTAGATAAAATCAAAACAACCAAGGTAAAGTTGTCTCAAAAGGGGTCATGGTGTGAGGAGATAGTCACGATCTCCAAGGTTGTTGGTCGAGAGTTAGGTTGAGATATAAGTGATCTCAAGAGTTGTGTGTTGGGGAGATGGATGTGATCTCCAATGTGCCCCATGAGAAGCTGAATGTGACTCCTACAATGTCAGGGCTAGTTGTCTAGTCATGATTTTGGGTTGGGATAGAGAGTTGGTCTAGTTGATGGATGGATGAAGGAATGGCCAAGCTAACCTCAAAAGACCTCATGTCAATTGAGTGTTGCCTACGTAGCCCTTGTTTGAAGGGCCTTAGGCCAATGTAGTTCTCCCTAAAAGGGAGGAAAGGGTTGGTTATGGATGGGTTTGGAAATGGTTTGTCCATCAAGTAGATGAACAAATAGATGTGGCCGAGCTAACCCCAAAAGATGTCATGTCAACTAAGTGCTGCCTACATAGCCCCTATTGGAAGGGCCTCAAACCAATGTAGTTCAGACTGGTTGATAAGTTGGTTTGGTTAGGTTAGGGTTGCTAGCATTTCCCATATGTGTGATGGTACATGCTTGAAATGATGAGTGCAAGATGATGTTACAGCCTTTTCCATATTGTGTGATGGTGTATTCTATAACATTGGTGATAGGGTTTTACATCCCTAGCAAGTGTCCATATTAGTGATGGATGTATGATAAAAATGAAATGAGTATGTTTATGCTTCAGCAAGTAATGGTTTATGCTTGGCATAAATTGTGTTGTTGATAGTTTCTATGTGTACTGGTTTGAATAAAAATTAATGTGAATAGGCTATGATAATGTTAGTGGTCTAAAAAAAGTTTGGTTGGTTTGGTTTGGTTTAGAAAATGATTTGGTTGGATTTGAATTGGTTATATGTGACCAAAGTGCATAAGAAGTGAAAGGCGCATTGCTCTTTCATTGACAGGGACCATAATGATAGCATAAATAAGGGTTTTGCAAACAAAAGCCTCATTCATGCATTATGTCTTTTGACCATTGGTTTATGTTAGAGAAATAGTCGAATCACTTGACATTAAGTGAGCTCAAAATCCCTTGAGTATGTTGGGGTAATAAGTTTGATGATATGATATGTCAAGATAGCATAACCCTTTTTAGCAAGGATAACTTTGCCCCTTTTATAAGTGACCCTGAGAATGACTATATGCAAGTCCATGACTTAATAGTTTGTCAGTTAATGTTTTTTTTTTGGTAGACTGATCGATGCGGGAAGTCTACATGGGGATGTTGTTTTGTTTTGTGGTCATATGTGAAGCTGATCGATGCAGGAAGCTTCTGAGAGAATGATATTTATAGCAATGATTTTTAGGCATAGCCATCCTTCGAGGGAGTGGTCTATATTTTTGCTTTATATATTTTTGAGGGCTTTGAATAGCTATCCTTTGAGGGAGTAGTCTATTAGCTATAACAATGATGATGTAGCTGTCCTTCGAGGGAGTAGTCTGCATTTAGAGTTTATGGCCTTTTGATATGTTAGGCATCCCATTTTTATATGTTTTGTTGACTGAATTCTTAGCCATGGATGAGCCTCTAGAGGTTTGGAGGGTTCCCTTTTATTAGGACAAAAAATTCATGCTTGACAAAAGGGTTAACTAATTTTTGTTTAGGGGAACAAGGTTGAAAGGAATGAGGATTAAAATGACAGGGATTACTCAAGGGATGAGCTCAAGTTAAATTTCAAGTGAATGAGTACTTGACTAATAGTAGAATGATCATAGATGCAAGGCATTAAGGGGCTCAGGTTCTGGCCGGCCTTCAAGAGAAGACAGACGATAAGTCCCTGATCCATATTTGTGCATTATGATATAATGTCCAAGTCAATTAGGAGCAAACTTGCCTCGTTTACTTCTTTCCATTTTGATCACGTGTTGGTTCTCTTTGAGGATGAGGTCTCCGATTTTAAAATATTGTTCTCTCATATTTTTGTTATAGGCATGTTTGATATGATTTTGATTGACATGGAGATGGTTGAGGGCAGCAAGATGACATTCGTCAAGTAACTCAAGTTGAACTAAGTGATCTTGATGGAAGTCATCATTAGAAAGGATGTCATGCAAAGAGATGCATAAAGAAGGTATCTGTACTTCAAGAGGTAGGACAGCCTCTATTCTGTATACTAAAGAGAAAGGTGTAGCACCTATAGGGGTTCGGATGCTAGTGCGGTAGGCCCATAAAGCGAAGGGAATGTGAATGTGCCAATCCCTTCCAGTGTCGTTGACTACCTTCATTATAATTTTGGTTAATATTTTGTTGGAAGCCTCAGCCTGCCCATTTGCTTGTGGGTATTAAAGTGAGGAGAAACTGAGCTTGATGCTAAATGAGTCACAAAGCTTTTGGATAGTTTTATTTTTAAATGATTTGCCATTATCAGTGATGATCTTATGAGGTACACTGAAACGATAGATGATGTGGGTGTTGTTGAAGTCAACAATTTTGTCAGCCTTTATGGAGATGAGGGGAATAGCTTCCACCCATTTAGTGAAGTATTCGGTCACAGTGATAATAGACTAATGTCAAAGAGATGAATGAGGGTTAATCTCATAGATTAGATCTAAGCCCCATTGTGAAAAGGGCTAGAAATCTTGAGTGACTTATAGAGTGTGGCTAGGGATGTGAAGCAAGTTAGCATGTTGCTGGCATTGACACAATGCTGAACATAGTCACTGCAGTCTTGGTGAAGAGTGGGCCAATAATAGTCCAGGTGAAGGATGCACTTGGTGACTGAGTTACCACTGAAGTGTCTACCACAAATCCCATTGTGGACTTTTTTAATGGCATGAGATGCTTTAGTGGAGGTTAGACATCAAATAAGGAGGCCGTCGAAACCTCTTTTATAGAGAAGACCCCCTAGCATGGTATATCAGGTAGTACTCTTGATGAACGCCCATTGTGCATTGCTAGAGAGATCAGTGGGGATGACAAAATGAGTTAAGCAGTCCACGAGTTGTTTATACCAAACATCTTGTGGACTAGGGTCAATGGTGTTGACGAGGTTGATGTTAGTGGAAATATATGAAGGCAATGGCACATGATGCATTGTAACATAAATTATTGATGAAGATGGAATATGGGAGGTGAGAGAAGTCATGGTATCAACAAACTTATTCGTAGATCGAGGAATAGTTTACAAGAGGTAATGGCTGAAAGATTCTAGCAGGGTGTCAACACGGTGTTTGTACCTTTGCAAAATTTCATTTTTACAAAGATATGAACCATTGATTTGATTGACGACTAGTTGTGAATCACCAAAGATGTTGATTGTCTTGATGCCTAAGGAAATGGCGGTTTGAAGTCCCAAAATTAAGGCTTCATATTCAGCCATGTTGTTGGTACATTCAAAGTCAAGTTTGAAAGATTGGGGCATGGGCTCACCCTCGTGCGAGATGAGAATGACCCCCGTACCCCCACCAAGTAAACATTTGGATCCATTGAAGAACATTGTCATTTGATAGAAAATGTCATCAGTAGAAAGTGTGGCAATAGATTTGTCAGGGAATTCATAGTGAGAAGGTTGGTTGTCAAGTAGAGGGGCATCTGCTAGTTGGTTAGTGATCGTTTTCCCCTTTATGGATTTTTGCTAGATAAATTCCAAGTCAAACTCAGCAAGAAGCATGAGCCAACGAGCCATACATTGGTTTTGGTATGGCTTGGAATGCATGTATTTGAGGGGGTCAGTGTGGGTGATGACATAGGTTTTATGATTGAGAAGATAATGATAGAGTTTGGTAGCGGCAAAGACTAACGCCAAACAGAGTTTCTTAGTATGAGTATATCAAGTGTTATAGTTGACGAGTGTTCGGCTTATATAATAAACTGCTTGCTCATGGTGTTGTTTGTCTTAGTGCGTGATCATGGCACTTAAAAAATGGTTTATTGCTGAGATGTAGAGGTAGAAGGGTTGGTCATCTTTAGGTGGAATAAGGACTAGTGGAGAGACAAGATAACGTTTAAGGGCTTCAAAATCCTCTTGGCAATCCTTATCCCAATTAAAAGAGATGTCCTTCTTGAGGAGGTGATGAAAGGGTTGACATAGGTCAAAAAGCTGTGAGATGAAGCGATGAATAGATTGAAGCTTCCCTTGCAGGCTACGAAGTTGCTTTAGATTGGTCGGTAGTGGCATCTCGAGTATAACTCAAATTTTAGTGGGATCAATTTCAATGCCACAGAGGGAAATGATGAAACCTAGGAGCTTCCCTGAGAGAACCCGAAAGACGCATTTCTTGGGGTTAAGGCGAACATTATATTGAAGAAGGTGAGTGAAGATTATCTTAAGAATGGTTAAATGGTCGTGACGAAGCTTAGATTTTCCTAGTAGGTCATCCACATAGTCCTCCATGATTTTTTGGAGGAGATCATGGAAGATGTAAGTCATGGAACATTGATATGTGGCACCTGCATTATTTAAGCCAAAAGGCATGACCCTATAGCAAAAAGTCCCCCACAGAGTGATGAAGGTAGTCTTGTGTTGATTTTCTGGTGCAATCAAGATTAAGTTATATCTTAAAAATCCATCCATGAGTGATAGCATCTCATGACCGTTCGTAAGATTAACAAGTTGGTCGATGTTGGGTAGAGGAAAATCATCTTTTGGACAAGCCATGTTAAGGTCATGATAGTCAGTATAGATTCAGACTCCCCCAATTGCTTTGGTGATAGGGATGATATTAGACACCCATTATGGATAATCAATGGGTTGGATGAAGGAGACAGAGAGAAGATGCTAAAGCTCCTCTTTGACAAGGAGTGCAACTCGAGGATGCATTTTGTGAAGCTTTTGCCTGACAGGATTAGCCTCTGGGTTTGTGACAATGTTATGAATGGCAATGTTAGGGTCGATGCTGGGCATGTCGCTATAGGTCCAAGTGAAGGCTCTGCTATGGTCTGAAAGGAATTTGGTGTAGTCAATTTGTTCTTGGGCATCCAAATACTGACCAATCTTTAAAACATGAGGAACATCGAAAGATGGGAGGTTAATGTCAATGGTTGATTCATTTAACATAACCTGCATTTTAGAAGGAAGGGAACATTAAATGAAAGAATCATCAGCACCCATGTAGGTGAGAATGGTGTCATCATCTATGCAGTGGATAGTGTTGATGGCTGTAGATTCATCATCTATCATGTTGGGATAAATGAGAGGGAGAGACCTGGATACCCCACCTAGTTGATAGGTTGGGGGTTCCAAGCGGATGGTGTTTATGCAAAAAAGAAATTAGGAGGGATGGAAACCATTGACTCCATAGGTGAAGATGGGGAAATAGGTGAGTTTGGAGGTGATTGGTCTATGATAGGTTCAGGGCAAGGGTTTTCAGAAGCTTTAGTAGGTTCTTCAAAACCCAGGCCATGTCGCTTCTTAGCATTCTTTATGGCCCCATCATTTGGTGGTTTAATGGGCTGGTGGGAGCCTTGTTCGTAGCACCCAAAGCCAAAGCCTTTCCATGCACACCTATAAAGATAGGTATGAGCAAATTCTAGATTGCCAAGAAAAGAGAAATCAGATGTGAATAGTTGAGGTGATGAAAGAGGATTCCCATCAGTGGGAGCTCGGTCTAGCCCTCCATAGATGAGATTCATTTGAAGATTGGGAGGACCATAAGGGATAACCATTCCAATATGATGGTCATAGCTAGGACTGTGATGAAGTTGTCCATACTCTTGAGGAGTCTGGAACATGTCCAAGGTGAGTAAATGATACTCCCCAAGTGAAAGACGTTGGAAGATATCTTCCATAGGGTCTTTTGTTGTCACTTGAGGAGGTGGTGTAGGTGTGACCACCATTTGCATACTTGTTGAAGCTTTCACAAGTGGAGGTGGTGTTTGGGTTAGTGTCTTTAAAGGAATGAGAACATTGTTGGGTCAATAAGTCATGTTGCATGTCTTGAAAGGGGATGGGTCTACGGGAATGACATGGACTTGACCGTCGTGTTCAAATTTGACACAATGGTGTAGTGTAGAAGGGACACAGGCCATGGCATGGATCCAAGGTCATCCTAATAATATGTTTTATTGGAACTCTCCCTCGATGATGTAGAAGAGCTCTAGGACTGTTTGTGGGCCAACATGAATATGTAAGATGATGGTGCCAATGGTAGTGGTGGTGGTGTCATTAAAAGATCAAAGAATTGCATCAATTTTTGATATGCAATTCTTTGGGAGGGATAATTGGTCATAGGCATGGGTGGAAATGATATTGATGCTAGCACCCCCATCAATCATAACTTGCTTAATGCAAGTTTGATCAACATAGGCTGTGATTAAAAAGGTAGCATCTTGATCTTTCGAGTTGGAGGTAGGAATTTCAGAATTGCTAAAGGTAATAGAGGCAGCGGTGGGTAATGATTGGACTAAGGCGGCTAGTGGTTGGGGGTCTTTGGGTTGGACCTCCACTGCTTATAAGGCTTTGATCAGAGCTTGATGATGTTGTGGAGAGCTTTGAATGAGGTCATATAAGGTCATATTCACGGGCATTTGGTGAAGCTGTTTCACCATAGAATCATGGATTGCCTTTGAAGAAGTGGGTTGGGATGTAACCAAGATAGAAATTTTGGGTTTGGGTGGTTGAGGCGGTTTGATAAATGGGTAGGTCTAAGGAATAGCAGCTTTTTCTTTTGCCTTATCCTTTTGTGACCTAGTGGCCACATTGATGGTGTTAATTTCGAATAAAGGGGGTGAAGGAGGTAAAGGGACCATAGTCTGATGGGATGCTAATGAGGGTGAGGAGGTTTGAGAGATATGGGAAGGTGTTGGAGATTCATTGACATTATCTTCAAGAAGAAGGGTGTATTTTTCCATGTATTGGCAAATGACAACCTTGAGGGCACAACAATTTTTAGTGTCATGTCCAGGTGTGCGATGATATTGGCAAAATTTAGTGTCATCGAACCAGGACAATTTTGGTCTGAGAGGTTGAAATGGTTTAATAGGTGGAAGAGTTATACTAGAAGTTTGCAAAAGTTGACGTAATATCAAAGCATATGAACCCACTAAGGGGTCTGCACTTATTGATGTACTAGGTGTTGATGACTTTTACTTGGGAGTTGTTGAATGAGACTTTCGTACCACCTTTTGGGTTAGTGGTGTGGCCACTTGCATAGATGACACTTTATTTATGAGGGGTGCCAAATTTTTTAGAGGAGGTAGGCTTATGGTGGGTAAAGGGAGTAATGGAGGTAACTTGTTTTGGTTAGGGGTTGGAGTGGGGAGCACTCCTATTATGGTAGAAGGATGAGAGCCAAAAATAGAGGGCAATGATGATGGTGGAGGAGGAGTTCACTGATGTGGTTTAGTAGCCTTCTTTAGTTTATTTTGAGGACTACTATTATGGGAGGTAAGGTTCAAGTCTACCTTCACTTGTGGGTGAGGGAGGTTAGGTATGGGGCGAACACTGAGGGATTTAATCGATTTTGATATGGTGGATGTTTGTTAGGGTTTAGGTTCAGATGTGGATGGTTGAGTTTTTGAAAGTTTGGAAGTAGAAGCCTAGTCTTCGTTAGAGACTTTTGGAGATTTTGTCATAGGAGGGTCGACAACATGAGATGAGATGGGACGTGTAAGGTGAGGAGCTTTGAGTTGCTCCCATAATGCCTCATGTCTAATTTCCTTGAATGGAGAAGTCCTAGTTTCTCCACCAATCGAGAGAATGGTTTGGAAGATATTGGATGAGGCCTTGGTTCTTTAGAAGATGTGGGTGGTTGTGAGACCGAAAATGTGCTAGATGCAACAATCTCAGACCCAAGGCATGAGAGAGTCATAACGGGATCATCTTTAGTTGAAGTAGGTGAAGAGATAGGTTCTTCTCTTGGTGGAGAAGGAATTGGAGAATGTGACTCCTCAAGAGGATAGATGGCAAGGATGATTATGCCTTCTACTTGTGGTTGAGGAGCAAGAAAGGTAAGGTCCTCCATTAGTAGTAGGAAGGATGAAGGTGGGGCTAGTGGCATCAGTATGGTCAAAGCATCCTCCAATATAAGAGAGGTCAATGGAGAACTAATAGGAGTAGAAGGTTTGTCAACATATGGAGGAGAAATGGGAGAAGAAGGCTCTTTTATTTGTGAAGGAAAAATGGGTGGGTTAACCTCTTTAGACTGTGAGAGAGGTTGGTTAGGCATAAGAGTTGAGATCGTGTTGACTGTGCATATATTACACTCTCGGGAGTCATCGGCCATGTTTTGAACGTTGTTTTGGCTAGGAGGATGGTTAGGAAAAGGTTGTCTAAAGATGTCTATGTTTTGGTTAGGTGGTGCATTTAGGTTATCCAAGACAAGATCACCTTTATCTAACATGTCCTGAATGATATTCTTGAGGGTCTTACAATTGTCTGTGTTATGGCCTTTGACACGGTGATAATTGCAGAAGTCATTCTCCCTATACCATGTAGGGATGGCACATGAAGGATCAAATTGAGGTGGTGATCGAATTTGGGGGAGATTGAGGACTCCCTATTTGACAAGTTTATCTAACATAGATGCATATGATTCTCTTATTAGAGTATATTGACGCTGTATGTATCATTGTTGGAATTGTCATGTGATACTTTGAGATGTGGAAGATTCGGATTGGTTGGTTGTTGTTGAAGATGATGGTATAATGACTATGGCATTTGTTGATCTCTTAGATTTGGAATTAGAAGAAGAAGATTTGGAGGAAGGGTCATTTGACTTTGCGTTGGGGTTTTTACTTCACAATTTGACTTTATTTTCCTCGACAACATGGAGTTCAAGCTTCCTAGCCATGGTGAAAGCTTCGTCAAATGTGCAGAATGTTTAGACCTGCAAAGTAGATGAAATGTGTTTAACACACACTTGTGAAAAGAGCTCAATGAGCTCAGGTTGAGGTAAAGAAAAGGAGAGTTGGTTAATTAAGCCTCTCCAACGAGCAATGAAATTAGCTATTGATTCATCGTCAAATTGTTTGATAGAGCATAGGTCCGTGATGGAGACATTTTTGGTGATGTTGATCGAAAAGTGGTCAAGGAAAAGTTGAGCTAGTTGGGTGAATGTAAAAAGAGAGTGACTGGTAATAGAACTATACCAATCAAGGGTAGCTCCAGAAAGTGACATGGGAAATGTACGTAGCAATAATGCATCATCATGGGCTATAAGGTAACAAGCGTGTCTAAACACTCGTAGATGTTGTTGTGGGTCTTCCTTACTTTAGAAGTGAGTAAACTTGGGAAGTTCCCACTTACTAGGATATGGTCAGATTGGGACTAAAGGACGAATGGGTTCATTACAAATTTGTTCATATGAGAGGACATTTCTTGAACTCGAAATGGATGTCTCAAGATTAGACATTTTGTCCATCAACATCTTGATTATATCAGTTAATGGATTTATAGGTGGGGCAGCCCCTAGATTGTAGGGAACTTAGAAGGTGTTAGGAGGGGCGTATGTCGTAGTTGGCTATGCTTGTATAGGTGCAACATATTGGTAACTAGTCATAGGGACTGATGTTGAAGTCAAGGGTGGTTGTGTTATGAAGCTAGAAGGCAGAACTTGGCTTGATGTCACCAAAGGTGGTTGAGTGGAAACACTAGCCAAAGGATAGGTAGTTACTCTTGTGTTTATGGGTGCAAGAGTAGGTGGGATGGAGACAATTAGGTTTTGCAATGGTGTATAACTTTGTTGAATAGTTTGTGATTGATGGGGCACCGAAACCCTGATGGAAGTAGGTCCAAAAATAGAAGGAAAAGCCACACTTTGAAGATTGGTTATGGTCAGGTTATTAGCTGAGGCCATGGCTTGGGTGTTTATGGGTTGAATTACGGAGGTGGTTGATATGACTGCCATCTCAACTAAGGAAGTTGGCATCCCATAAACTGGGTTGCCTAAAGAGTCTCGTGTTTGAATTCTCACGAGATAGTGTTGAAGGGCCTTGACATTGAGGTTAAGGAACCTTTCAAAGTCTTGGTCCCCTTCGGGAACAATAGGGGGTTGAGTCAGGGTTGGTTGGGTAGGAGTTCATTCAGTCTCTGAATGATACTCCATTAGAGGACTTATTATGGAGGGTGAAGGTGGAAGTGGTTGTTGCCTTACATGGTTAATAAGAGTTTTGGTTTGACTACGTGTCAAAACCATCCAAGGCAAAAAGGGGGGTTAGGTTCTAAAAACTGTATGTTTCAGCCTTAGAAAACCAGAATTAGTGTTTTTGACAGTCGAAAGGTCAGGTTTTTGGCTTGCTATTTTGAGAAGAAAAATTTTGACAGTGGCCAATGTCGATAGAAAAATTGATGTCAGTGAAGAAAGTTGCCGATGTCAGTCAGATAACTGATGTCGATGAAGATAAGTTGCCGATGTCGGTGGAAAAATTGATGTCAATTACTGTGTATTTCCAAAAACTTTAGAAAACTAAAAGTTTTTAGAAGAAAGAAGAAAGTCTGAGTTGCTCTTGGAGCTCAGAATGTGACCTCACCAACTCAAAAAACCAGATAGAGATAGAAAAATGGATGAATACAAGCAGCCTCTAAACGTTAAATCTTAAGAATAAGTTTTAGAGTCTTGTTGGCTTATGCCTTAGAAGAGTGTGTTTGGGAAGTTGGATTTTAAAATAGGTACTAGAAGAAGCAGTTTAAGGTTGGTTTCAGGTTAGTTTTGGTGCTCAAAATCAATATTAGTTCTTGTACGTGGCTTGGTGCTAAAGAGCAAGCTCCCCTCACTTCATGAGCCTAGAGATAAGCTGGCTCACTTAGCCAGTATATACTTCCCCTAGAGTTTATACTCTGCCAGAGAACAGAGTGGGTTCTCCCCTTGGTAGTGAAGTCCAAGTGGGATTACCAGGAAGGGTAAGGTATCCTCTAGGTGATGGAATCCTAGTCGAACCTTGTCTCAGGTATGTTTAGATGTTTAGTTGTGAAAGTGGTCTGGTCATGTAACATAAGTGCACTAAGATTTATTCATAATGCAATTTTAATTACTAGATGTGAGAGCTAAGTATGCATTCAGGCAGAAATGAGATGCAATAGATTTTAAGCCCAAATTGAAATGTTTTTTTCGGATGCAAACAAGTTGATAAAAGGTTTAGAGTATGAATTTCACTACTCTAAGATGCAAGAGGAAAGGTGACAAGAAGAAAAAGAAAGATTATTTTTAACTTGCTTATGATGTCTTTTTGAAATAAAGAGATAGAAGAAGGATGAAAGAAAAGAAATTTTCCTAATGCACCTATATGCAAGTTTGTTTGAGAAAAAAAAGATTGATGAACCCAAGGAAAATTCCAGGGGTCCCACCGGGCATGCCAGAATGTTTCTAACTATTTTTGCTTTTTCACATTCAGAAAGAATAAGAAACTAAAGTAATGGTCAAGGGTTAGATGATACCCAAATGAAGTTGTGCACCGTTATCCAGACGATCAAAGGAGCTCCTCTATGGCTGTGGATGATGAAACCTGTAAATAGAATAAGACTCAAACATAGAAAATGTTAGATAGATATAAGGTGGACTGCCAAACAAAGCTCGGTCCCAAAAGTGCAAAGACTTCCTGGAGGGATGACAGTCTACTAGTTGATAAAAAATGTTGCTAGAAAGAGAAATGGTGAAAGACTGAACAAAATAAATAAAGATAATGCATACCTATATTCTGCAATCTGTCTTCCATAGTCGCCAATGTCGGTAGTTCTACCGGTGTCGGTTGGTCAAGGTTGTTGGCATCGGTTATTTTGCTAATGTCGGTGGGGGCAATGGGCCTTGAGATTGATGTTGATGGGGGTAATGGGCTTTGGATGAGTTTCAAGTTTGTCTGTGATCACCAGAATGATCTAGGATGTCTATGGGAGTTTAATAGCTTGTGCGAGATTTGTAAGGCAGAGAGTATGGCTTGAAAAGGGGACCAGATAGAGGACAGGGGTGAAAGGGAGATAAAGATGAGGGAAGGCCTTTCAGCCTTTCTAAGAAGAATAGGTTGGGTTGTGTCAACAGTGCTTAGAAATGGATAATGGATTGATTACTAATGTATCCTAAGAGTACTAAAATAAAAACTAGTAGAAATACTTAGCTCTTAGTTGTTGAAGAATCAAGGGTGTGAACGCTTGTGCCTATTATAGTTGATGTCGAGATCCCTATACCATGCTCTAATCTAATTTGAAGTCACTTGGGCAGAGTCTCTATAGCCAAGAGAGTGTTGATAGAATGTTGGTACTTGAAAAGAGTCAAGGAGCAAGAGAAAATTGATCTAGGCTAGAGAATTAGCATTTAGGTCTGTGATTCTTTTTTTATTCAGCCTGCAAGTTAGTTTTAAGCAATCGATGTCGGTGATCCCACTGGCATTGGCTGATGGGTAATCGATGTCAGCGGTTAGAGAATGGGTAAAAAGGCTAAAATTAGCCTTTTGCCCATTCTTCCATCTACCAGGGTCAATTGTCATTGATAAACAGTCTGAAGGTGGGTTTAATAGGTGTGAGGATTAGTGGGAGAGTTTAAATGATTAGTCATAGGGTGATAAATGAGGGTATCCAAGGGCAAGGAATCCAAGGTGAGGTGTCATGGGTGAGGTGTCAAGGGAGGTGTTATTAATTTAAAATAGGTAATTTATTTTTTAAATTAATAAGTGTATGGGTTAGAAATGTTTAGAAGTAGACCAAGGGGACCAAGGGGGATTCTACCAAGGAGTAGACACAATTTTGGTGTCTACAACTGCTTTATTTCTGGCCATGGTCACCTTTGTAAGATTTATATTCACACTTTTGAGAAATTCCAAACCAAAAATAATAACATGAGACTTTACCACAACCAAGGAACCCCACCAAGCAAGAAGAAGAGAAAAAAATGTAAATAAAACAAATATACACAAACCCATCAAGGAATAAAAACAAATCAAGAAAGATAATTAACTAGCCTACCTATTCTAATTTTAGAAATCTTACACATTTATTCCATGAAAAACTCTATTGAGGCAGTAGCAAAGTAATGTTTGAGATATTGTCCATTAGTAGGCAATGTGAACTCTGCTCCTTGGGGATCTTTCAACCTTAAAGTATTATTTCCCAAGATTTCTACAATTTGGTAAGGACCAATCCATAAAGGAGTGAATTTACCATGTTTACCTTTAGGTTCTAATGACTTGTCCCAAAGAAGGACCAAATCTCCCTATCTAAATACCTTAACTTTATATATCTTATCAAACCATCTTTTCATGGTTGATTGGTTTCTATTGAAGTCCATAAATTCTTTTTCTCTGGCATCTTTCATTTGAATAATGTCTAACAGCCTAAAATTAGCAAGTTCCTGACTATCTTCCATGTATTCTTGCATGAATGTGAACGCAAGAAAATTCAAAGTGATGGTAAAGATGGACTCCTAACTATATAAAAATAAAAATGGTGAAGATTTTAGAGCTTTTTTTAATCCTAATTTGACCTACACATAATGCAAACTTAAGAAGTTTATGCCATGTTCTAGGTTTATCTTCAGCAGAATTTTTGATAGCTTTCACAAGATTTTTATTTGTGGATTCAGAAACACAATTTCATTGAGGATATTTATTAGAAGAAAACTTGAGTGTAATGCCTTGGTCATAAGCCCATTATATCATTTCAATATAAATGAATGCATATCCATTGTCACAAACTAAAGAAACTAGGTTTCCAAATCTAGTATAAATATTTTATTCTAAAACATTGATCACTTCCTTTATTCTGCATTGCTTAGTGACTACTACCTTAGTCCACCTAGTAAAATAATCCATAGCAGTCAGGACATACTTATGACCTTTAGAAGAATAAGGGTTTATTACTCCAATAAATTCTAATCCCCATTATGTAATAGTTTTATCTACCATCATAGGTTGTAAAGGCATGGATACCTTTGGTTCCTTTATGCCAAATATTTGGCATGAATGACACTCCCTTACATGCTTATAAGTACCTTTGAATAGAGTTGGCCAATAATACCCATCTTTTAGAATCTTATGAGTTGTGGTTCTTCCTGAAGGGTGTCCACTTCCTAATTTTTCATGAAAGGTAGTCATAATCCAAGCTACTTCTTCTTTAGACACACATCTTAAATAAATTCCCTCAAATTTCCTCCTATACAAGACTCCATTATTGATGATTTAATGAGGTGTTTTGATCCGTAAGTCTCTCTTTTGTTTTTTTATAAATCCTGAGGGACAAACATCATTGACAAGTAAATGGACAATAGAGTCATACCATTCATTAGGTTGAAATTTTTGTTGATCTACTTGTATGATATAAAATTTTGGGTCAATACTTGTGATCATCTAAACTAGACCTTGACATTTAACTAATTTGGTAATTTTCATCTCTATATCATATTGTGGTAGAATTGTCATCCATTTGCCTCTTCTTTTTCCAAGCTCATTTTGACTCAACATAAGTTTGGTAGTTAGATCAGGTAATATAGCATGTACCTTATTTATAAGGAGGTGATGTCTAAACTTTTTTATTACCTTTACTAATGCATAATCTTGCTTATCAGTCACTAAATAATTCACTTCTACATTTTTGAAATTGGTGCTCATGAAAGCTATATGATGATCATTCCCATCAAATGTTTGAGTTAACACTACAGCCATAGTATGCTAAAAAACAAATGAATATAGATAGAAATGCTTTGAAAAAGTAGGACTTATGAGGACTAGATCTTTATTAATTTCCTTATTAATTTCATCAAAGGCCTTCTTGGATTCTTGATTCCATCAAATTATAACATCTTTCTTAAGCATGTCATTTAAAGTTTTAACAATCTTAGGGAAGCCTAAAATAAACTTCCTCAAAAAATTAATATTGCTAAAGAATGACTTAAGTTATTTTTGGTTAGGGAAACCCAATTTTATAAATGGCCTCTAATCTATCAGGATCCATAGAGATTTTATCTTTGGTAATGACATGTTCCAACAATTTTCCCTGAGTGACATAGAATATGTTTTTTTGGGGGTTAAGAGATACACCATACCTCCTGCATCTATCAAATACTTGTCTCAAATGTATGAAGTGTTATTCTCTATTTTTATAAAATATTTTAAGATTATCCATATGTATGATGATACACTTTCCCATTAAACCTTGGAAAGCATGGTCCATGGCCCTTTGAAAAGTTTCCCCTATGTTAATTAATCTAAAAGGCATTCTCTTGTAAGCGTATGTTTTCCATTTAGTAGTAAAAGTTATTTTCATATGTCCTCTGGAGCAACAAGCACTTGGTTATACCCAAAAAAATCCATCCAAAAAAGACATCATGGAAGATCCTGAAATAATTTGGATAACTTGGTCTAGAGAAGGTAAAGGATAATTATCCTTTTCAGATGCTCTATTTAGATTTCTAAAATCTATGCACAATCTTGTTTCTCCATTATTTTTTCTAACTAGGAATAAGTTTGCCACCCAAGTGAAATGTATAATAGGAAACACTATCCTTACATCCAACAACTTCTTAACTTCTTTAAAAATTATGGGTTCTAAAATAGGGTTGACTGGCCTTTGCTTTTGTCTAAAAGGTTTGCAACCTTCTTGAAGAGGTGTGGTATGAGTAATGACCCTCATGTCAAATATTTTCAAATATTCACAAGACCAAGAAATTACATCCTTGTATTTTGTAATCAAATCTCTAGCTTTTCTATTTCCATTTCAATGCAAGCCTTCCATAAATTCACCATTTAGGGTTGATCATTATAGACACCTAAATCTAGCCACCAATGACCTTCAACCAAGATTTTGGCCAATTTACACTCAAAATGCTCAATTTGGCCTAAAAACACTAAAACACATTAAAATATGTGAAATTGATGTATTCAAATGCTGATTTTGGCTTGAGTATCATTAAATGGGGCATTTCCATTTCAATGCAAGCCTTCCCTATATTCACCATTTAGGGTTGATCATTTTAGACACCTAAATCTAGCCACCAATGACCTTCAACCAAGATTTTGGACGATTTACACTCAAAATGCTCAATTTGGCCTAAAAACACTAAAACACATTAAAATATGTGAAATTGATGTATTCAAATGCTGATTTTGGCTTGAGTATCATTAAATGGGGCAATGTAATTTGTGGGCTAGCTAACTTTTATTATATCATTTCAAGTCAAAATGCCAATTTTACACTTGGGTCTCTGGATTGCTCTTTCCTATCAAATCTTATACGTAAGACATTTGCCTTTTTTATTTTATAATTATAAGATCCTAAATGGGATAACGGATCTAATGCATCTGACATTGCTTTCTAATTCTAATTCAGTCAAATTTTGGACCAATAACAAGGCATTCTGATCAATTTGAGTAATTTGTGCACAAAGTGCTTAAACATGTTTATGAGATAATTAACCCAAATCAAGGTCTAATTAATAATTCTATTGAAATTTATTGAATAAATTGTTTTGGAAATTAATATTAACTATCTACATCATTAAGTGAATTCATTTATTGAGAAGACATCCCTAGGCCATAAATGTCATAAATATTATGATTCATGTCCTCCATGTCTCATCAATGCCTTCCATGTTTCCCTCCATGCCTCTTAATTGAATCTTCTTCCAATTTCATGATGAGGATAATTATAAACTTAATTCCAAAAATTGGATTAATCTTTAGCCACACATCTCAATCTTAAGATGGACAGTTCAGGTTGATTTTGATCAATCTCAAAAATCTATAAATAAGAGGCCTTACCACATCATTTCTAAGATATTTTGGTGAAAATTTATTATTCTCAAATATATTCAAAGACATGATTATGCAAAGTTATAATGCATAATTGATTCTAAAAGCTTCATGAACTAGTGTTACAATGCCAAATTGATTCCAAGCCAAGCCACAAGCCAAAGGTGTTAAGGAGAGATAGAGGTAGCCAAGCTTCCATTGCTAAGGACTTCATGAGAACAAGATAAGTAAGACACTATAATAAGAATTTTGGAGCATCCAAGGAAGGTAAAAAAAGGTTTCTTTTAAATTTTAGTCGTGTATTATATTCATGTTTGTTAACTAAGCTCTCCCTAGTGTCTATGCCTAGAGATGTTATGATAGTTAATGTGTTTCTTTCATTTTGTTTTCATTTTAAAAATAACACCATACCCATCCTTTCTTGATTCAAATTCCTCATTCACATATGGCATGCCTGGTGGCACTAGATGCATCCCACACATGAAGATCATTTTGTAGCTTTAAAATATTCATTTAAATCATTAAAACTTTTACAAATTAATTTTCTAACTTTGTTTTGTTGTTTTCCTTTGTCATGGGTTTACACAGTAACTAAAGTCAATTAGTAAAACTAACATCAGTTGGATAGCTATCATCAATCACTATTGGTATAACCGATGTTAGTTAGATAACCATCATCAGTTAGCTAGTGTAACTATTGGTGGTTATATAACTAACATCGATAACTATGTTTTTCTTAAAACATAGACCTGAGAGCTTTTTTTTTAAAGTTCATTATTTCAAACCTAAAAGAGCTTCAACTCTAAAGGACATGCTAATATTTTTTTTACAGGACCAAGCTCGATATTTTCTAAAGACATGTTTAGATCACCTTTTGCATGCTTAAAAGTCAATTAGGAACCTTATTTTAGTGTTTAATTTTTTTTTATATGTTTATTGTGAATGTTTTCAAAGTTTACAACTAAGACCAAGGGGTAAAATGAACACCACCTCATTTTCCATTTGGGCTTAAAAATGAACTCACTTTTTCAAGTTTTTTATATTCACTTAGATTTTTAAATTAAATTTTTGTTTGGTAAAAAGAGAGATGTTGTGTGTATGCTCTTCCATTTGTCCCCTTTAAGAAACCATTGGAATCAAAAGCACCATTCCTAGTATAATTAGCCTAGTCCAAGGCTTATAAATAAATTCATCTAAATCACTCCCCAAAAACTCGTCAAAGTTTGGGTGACCTTAAAAATGACCTTAAAGTATTTATACTTTCATGATTTCTTTATTTTTATGCAAACTTGACTTGCGAGGAGGTCTTCATCACCTCCCGTGAGTTATTTAGGGAAGCTTTAACCAGGGTTTCACCTCTTAGAATTGACTTCATTTGGATCCTAATTGGAGTTGTACATGGGACGTAGTGGCACTTTGGACATCACACTACACAAAGTGAACAATAGGATGTAATAGTTGTAAAAAGGACTAGACATTTTTACAAAAATCCAAGTGATATAAACCCAAAATCCATGCTTTTCTTTTACATTGTTTGGTGTGAAATTCATTGTGAAATTTATTACCATAGAAAATTTGGAAACTTTTTAGTTCTTAGACAAATCCCCACTTGTCACACAATTATTGGTGGTGCAAGGTGTGCCTTAAGGTCCATGTCATAGTAATTTAATTTGAGAGAAGGGGGTGTATAAACCCTACTATATAATGTGCATTTAATTTTGGATGAACACTTAAAATCTTGTTAAATTATGTATATAGATTGATTCCAACAATACCATGAAACCTTGTTAGTTTAGAGTCTAAGAGTGATTAATCAGTTGAGTTTTTTCCTAGATTAAAGTACTGTTTGAAGTCAAAACTTGGTGTAAACAAACAATTCAAACCAAAACACATGGTCCTCATTTTTATTTAAACAAAGAGGTGTTATGTTTCTCATGTGAGATCATCAATTTTCCTTGTTCAAAGTTCATTAAAAGCCTGGGAGCCATATCATCCACTTTGGTACAGTTATGCTTCCCACTTGAGTCTAGACCTTTACCAAAGATGTTTAAGTCCTTTACTTATACTATAAATTCAAATTTTCACCTTTATAAGTTCATAAGGTTGATGTTTTAAGTGGGTTCGCCATTTTTACTAAACTTGAGGGAACTTAGGTTCAATTTCCAATTTGGGTTGAAGGCCATTTTATACTTAAGATCATTATCACCACTTGATATACTTAAGCTATTTTGTGCTAAATACTTTCACTTTGAGTTTATGCACCATAACATTTTGAGTCAAGAAAAAGTAGTGTTATGCTATCAAAATTGTGTGAAACTATATTTACCTTAGAGAGTTTTTGAAACAAACTTTTTTGTCACACCTTTTGGGTAGTGTAGTATCATTATGCCACCCAAAACATTTCAAATATTATTTCATAGACCCTCTTGCATAGAGTTCAAATTTGTTCCTACATTTTTAGACCAATCCAAGTGTACTTTTGTGATCTTTTGTCTAACACAATTATATCATTCACTTTTGTCCAGCTCATTTGTAAAAATAACCAAGTTTTATAGCATTATTTATGAAAAAATAAACTATCTTTGAAGTGCCTTTGTTTCATACCTTATACCTAGTTGATCAAGTTCATATCCAGGAATCAAATGCCTTGTGTTTGTTAAAAGTGTTTCAAATCTGTTAGATTGAAACTTTCATCTATTTTCAAAGTCTAGCTTTTGATGCCATTTTGGCTGAGTTCTAGCACATGCCCTATTTGAGCCTAGATTTTGACACCATGTTTGGCCAAAAGACCTAGCAACTTTTTAATTTCTATATTAGACTTATTTGAAACACTTCGACCTTAGATTTTGGCATTTTGATTTTTGGTCCATTTACTTGTTTATCTTTTTATGAATAGTGAAATTTTAGATACTTTATGCAATTTTATTTCCTCACAAATCTTTGCATAAACCTTTTGATCCTTTTGATGAATCTAGACCAAGTTGGAACATCATCTATTTTAGATAGTGTCCTTTTTAGAGTTTTTAGAATTCTTTAACCTTTTATCACAAAACATTGACTATGGATCCCAACATGTATTCCTACACTCATAGTGGACTCATGTAAAATATAGGGATTAGTAATGTAATTTCATAAGAAGAAATGGTGTAAGACCGATATGCAGATAATATTCCTTATGAGATGGATTCTTATCCCTCTTATAATACTCAATAAGGGACACAAATCTAAGATCCATTAGCTAACTATTTGGTTAACACACCACCCTATTCAAAATAATACCAATAATAAACTACACAATACCTAGCTATAATACCCATAGTGGATGAGCCAATTCTTCAACAGTCATATTCTACTAATATGGCTTCCACATATGATCCATTTTTGTTTGAGCGACATTTTTTAGAGAATAAAGATGAGATTTTGGTTAGATCCATAGAGGTAAGGGCCAAGTTTCCAACAAACTTCCCCCATGAAACTTTACCAAGCCTAGTAAGAGTGCCCCATAATATCATTTATGATTAACAGGCTTTTTATATCAATCTTATAGCTCTAGTCCAAAAAATGTATCAAGACCCTAATATATCTAATCAAGGCAAAAACATCATGGAAGACCATTTTAACCAAATGTAGACAACATATCAAACCTACTTGAATCTAGCATGTAATTTTAATCATATGAACATGATAAGCAAACCTCTTATTGACCTAATTCCTTCAACATGAGTGTTGATAGAGTTAACTAGACAAGAGAATCTAAGTTCTGCCCCATTCATGCAAACCACTTTGATAGATAACTTTATGCATATTCCCATTATTGAAGAAGTGTCTTTGTCCTTTATGCAGAATAATGAGTAAAATATAGTGGACAATGGGAAAACAATGTCTAATCCTAATCAAAGTGGTACTAACACACAAATAACTAGCTAATAACATGTACATGTAGTTAATGTTATGAGTGGATCATCATACCAAGGAATATGAGTTTCTACATCCCAACCCTAATTGGTTGCTTCCTCAAGTGTACAACCTATAATATTAGGTATTCAAACAATAACCAATGTCACAACCTCAATGATAGAATGTGATGAATCCTACTCCTCCTTATTAAGTAACGAGTAGTATTCCATAATAGCAGGCACAATCTAGTGTACCAATGCAACAAAGTACAAATACATTGCCACATTAATTAGGGGTAACTAAAGTTATATCTCACCAAGTAACAACAAACATAACTCTTTAGTAATAGACTAATATGTTAATCTAAAACCAAGCAATGACTAGTCAATAACATGAAAATATTAGTCAGTGATAAATGTCAAATCTATAACCTATTTTCACTTCTCCACAAGGATTTGTGAAATAAGGAAGTTCTCATGTTTCTCAAGTACCTACTAGACAACCATTGGTTCAAAATGTGCCACAAAATTAGAGACAAGATCTTGGTCCATAAGTTCCCACTCAACAACAAAGTTTGATTAGTCAGGAACATGTCCCTTTTCAACCACATCAGACATAGTATAGTTATATCCCTCAATCCCAATCACAAAATCCTCTAAGTCAAACCTTTATCTCCAACCCAAACTAGAATATTTCAAAACCAAATATATAATTTCAAGTACATCCTAATCCACATATGCATATTCTTGGTCCATTCTCAAACCAAACCAATATACCCTAAGAGGTATCTCCATCATACCCTGGTCAAAGTGTCCCACTTGTGACCTCCCAACCATCTACCCAAACCAATATTATCCCTCAAACCAATGTTCCTTCTAGTTTCCTATCCCAAAAATTAGGATGCACTTTCTACCATTCAAGTTGAGAAATAGAATAAAAATTTCAAATTAGATGGCATGTGTTCTTATCCATTCAACATGGAGTATTTGTAGATAATATTTCATCTAAGATATGAACCATCAAAATTCAACAAATATAAATAAAAAGGTGACCCTAAGGCCCATTTAACTGAATTCTTTGTCACATGTCAACCAGTGGCATATAACGACATATACCTTTTATTTTTATTTCTAAGGAGCTTAGCTGGATAAGCCTTGGAGTGTTTTTTAAAGTTTCCCAAAAATTTATTAATGAATTTTGATGATCTTTTTGATAAGTTTGTGTAGCACTTTTTCTATAATCTTGAGCATGAGATTTCATTAGTGGACTTAATGCAAGCAAAGTAAAAACCTGGCGAGAGTTTTACAAGTTATCTACATTGATGGAGAGACCTTGCAAGTTATTTCACCCATAGTTTACCAAATAAACAATTATCCACTATGTTTACTAAAAATTTTCATAGTGAGATAGCTTATCATCTAGAGCTACAATGTGCACATACTTTCAAAGAGATCATTGATAAAGTTTTGTTGATTGAGCAGGTGATAATTAATAAAGGAGTCATCAAGATCAATCAAACTAATCAAAATCAAGTTACCAATCAAGGAAATTGCCAATATCAACATCCCATTCAAGTGCAAGCATCACAACTAGCACATGCCAATAACCAAGAAAGATCGAAGCAATTCAACTACAATAAGAATTTGTGGGAAATGGAGTAACCAAATCCTATCATGTCTAAATGGTGAAAACATCATTTGTGCCACATTTTTATCTTACTCCTACCCAAAAACCTCTCTAACCAATGCCTTAATCATAAAAACCAAGAAATACATAATAAATATAGTAGCATTTACCATTACAAACCCCTCCTTATAGGAGAACCATGCCTACACATCATGTCTTAGTGACCTACGAGAACCTATTGAGTCTGTATTTTGTAATATTTATAATACTAATCTGATTATTTGGCCTATACCAAAGCATTATTTTTAAGGCATTCCTTATCTTTATTAGTATTGTGAAAAAAGATTCTATGACTATTAAGATGTGTCCAAATCAAGTATTTAATTGAGAATATGTTGGAGAATGGTGAGATAAAATTAGATAATGGTGCTTCCACTTCTAATCAAACTCTTGGTATTTATCAAAACCCCTTTCCCTAACATAACAAATAGTAGTAGTAAAATAATTAGTAACCATAATAATAATGGCTAGTGTAGTAGCAAAATCAACAATATCAAAATCAAACGCTGAGTTAGTAAAATCAATAAAATTAATAGTAGAACCCACAATGATAAAATAATGGAAAAAACTAAGTTTAAAATGGTGACAAACAATAAACCTACCATGCATTTTCACATGGATACAACAAGGTTGTAGTTCTTTTTATAGGGGGTAGCAATAATACCATCTCTATTATCCTAGACCAAGCACTAATCAGCCTAGATCATTACTAAAAAATAATATTAAGACAAATTACATGGATAATCCTTATTTGACCTAGAAGTACATATAGGTAAACCAAAAAACTAGGAATTACCCCTTTAGACCTTATATTGACAACTCATTCTTGCCACATGACCACATACAAGTGCAATGACAACCAAGACTTGTCTTATCTAGTCCCACACCATTCCTAAAATTTGTTGGAAATAATGGTCTAGTATTTAATTCCAATTATGAAATCACAACTCAAAATTTGAATATTAATATCCTAGGCCCACAACCATCCACCACTTTACCTATCATCTAGCCAACCATTTAGCCTCAAAATAAACCATTCACTATTGACCAAGACAAGAAGTTTGATATTGTGGAATAACTGCAGAAGACACTAGCGCAAAATTCTATTTTAGATTTTCTACGAATGTCAATAATCTAAAAGAACATATTGAATGAGTTTTTGACCCAATCCACTATTGCAAGTGACATATCCCCTAATAATTTCAATATTTGATTGGACACCTAGCTCCAACCCAAAAAGTCACATTTAACTAAAGCAATATGTCTTCCCTTGGTCCACTCCATAATAACCCATTGTATACAAAATGTTATATAAAGTGAAATAAAGTGAAATGTGTCCTTATAGACAATGGATTAGGTGTCACCATAGTGTCTCTAAATCTCATCAAAATTCTTAGGTACATAATGGCAGTTCTTTAACAAAAAATGATAACCATCAAAGCCTATGATAATTAAGAAAGAGAATCACAAGGCACCATTAGTTTGTCAATTATTATTGGGCCTTTGACCCATGATACACTTTGCATGTGCTTGATCTTGAGTTTTCATACAATATGATTCTAGGTAGGACTTGGTTATATGAGATTCATGTAGTCCCATCAATGCTACACTAATGTATCAAGTTTTTCCACTCAAGGATGGAAGTGAATATTCCAAAAGATTTACACCCATATGAACACTATAAACATCTTGAGACTAAATTTCAAAGATATAATTATCATTACAACATGAATCCAAGTTATAAATTAGATAAATGAAAGGCTATACTTATTGATCCTTCACCAGATAATTACATAGTTCATAATACCTTTGATTCCCTTTCCCACATGCCTCTTCCTAAAGCTTCTAATCATTTCACCATTTTAAATAATGGACCAGGAGAGTATGTGACCCATGATACATTTCATATTTCCAATCTTCCTTAAAATCCAAAAACCTTTGGGTGACATAAAATCACTCAACATATGCATTAAAAAAAAAAGAACAAAGATAAGGGACCTATCACATTTGTACCAACATCTGGCCTAAAACTTGACCCTCTTGAAGGGGATGAATCATGGTTATACAATGAAAACCAAGCTAATTATTATAAAAGTACAAAGTATCTTATTCCCAATAAGATCATGGATCATCATAATTATGAAGGAAGAGGCCTTAGAATAAATCAATAAGGAACCATCGAGCTAATTTTTATGACTAAGTGTGAAAGATCTTATCGACTACAATTTAAACCACCTAGAGGTGACCCCACATATCTTATTCAAACTCCATCACTAGTGAGTAGTGAGGATGATTCCAATAGTGAAGTAGAGTCTGATCCTAGCCTCACCATTGATGACCCAACTAAAACTAACTTTTTTGATAACAATGCCATCTACACCCTTACCCTAGTCATTCATCATAACCCATTGCCATTATATTATCCCCAATTGATAGATTGGGACCAAAAAGAATCTTATATGCTAATTGATGAGTTCCAAAATGATGAGGCATTCTATGAATTATTAGGCCTTAGAGAGAATGTTCTATTGGAAGATCACATATCATGATTCTCAATCACATTGGATCCTACAACCTATTTTGGAAAGTGGGTGAACACCCTTAGCCAAAAACAAATAAGTAAAACATTGAGGTCCCAAAGTGAAAACCTCTTTGATGTGATTTTTGATCAAGGAAAAAGTAAAGATAAAGGCTATTTTAGTGGTGAAAACTTGTTTCAAATGCCATTAGATAGGGGTGTTCATTCTTCTTCACATTTAGACTAAGAGACCACCAACGATGAACTTGCCTATGGATCTAAGTTTAGTTTTGAGCAACAAGTATTTGATCAAATTATTCAAGAATTTTTTACTATTTTTGTCACATGGCAAGATCTCCCATTAGAAGACTCAGATTCATCATGCCTAAGAGAATTTGAAGAGCAAGTCCTAATAGAGGACCTTGACATATTCCAATAGTTCAAGTCATTACCTACTATCCTAGAAGATAGTTTGACCCTTCTATTCAAAGATACAATAGATGTAAACATCATGACTCCATCAAATCCAAAATGGATAAAATTAGGCATGTCCCTCACTAAGGAGGAACATGAAGTCTTTACATCTCTATTTAGAGAATTTATAGATATCTTTTCATGGTCCTATTCTGACATGCCATGTTTGGACCCCACTTTAGTTCTACAACACCTTGTGGTTAATCCTAAAGCCAAACTAATCAAATAAAAGCTACATAAGATGCATCTTCACATTTCTATATTAGTAAATAAATATTTGGAAAAACTCTTAAAAGTAGGATGTATCTGATCCACTGACTACTCAAAATGGATCTCTAATGTGGTACCTATTAGTAAAAATCCTAAAGGGATCATAATCTATACTAATTTTTGATACATCAACGAAGCTTGCCATAAAGATGATTTTCCATTGCCTAATATTGACATGATCATTGAATCTATGGTAGGTTATGAACTACTTTCATTCATGGATGGATTTTTAGGATATAACAAGATCAAAATAGCACCAAAAGACTAGCATAAAACAATGTTCACCACTCCATGGGGAACATTTTGTTATCAGGTAATGCCATTTGGCCTTAAGAATGCTAGAGCTACATATCACAGGGCCATGACTATCATATTTAATGATATGATTCATGATATTATTGAAGACTATGTTTATGACATATTATGAAAATCCAAAACCAAGGCCCACCATCCAATAACGCTATGTAAGATATTTGAAAGATTAAGAGAGTAAAAAATTAGACTCAATCCAAATAAATGTGTTTATCATAGCCTCAATAAAATTACTTAGATTCATCATGTCTCATAAAGGTTTTGAAGTTGATCTAGCTAAATTCCATGGTAAAATTGAGATGCTACCACCAACCAATTTAAAACAACTCCATAGTTTGTAAAGTAAGATCCAATCAATCTAATGCTTCATCTCTTAATTAGGAGACAAGTGTCATCCATTTACACACCTAAAGAAGGGAGTTAAATTTCATTGGGATAATCACTTCCAAACAACATTTTAATAACTCAAATACTATCTTATTAATCCACCTATTTTATTACCTCCTATTCTAGGAAAGCCATTCTTGTTATACCTATCAGCTACTGATCATGCTCTAAGGGCACTCTTAGCTCAATATGATGAAAATGGAAAAGAGCATGACATATACTACCTAAGCCATACCTTGGTTACATATAAACATAACTATGCACCTATTGAAAAAGCTTATCTGCTCATGGTATTCATAACTCAAAAATTATGCCGCTACATGTTGAATAATAAGACCATGGTCATTTCAAAAGTAGATCTACTCAAGTATCTACTATCTAAAATATATTTATAAGGTAGAATGGCTAAATGGATCATACTTCTCAGTGAGTTTAACACAGAGTATGCCAATCATAAGATAATCAAGGGACAAGTTATTATAGATCAACTTGTTGAAGCACCTCTCATAGACACACATCCACTCACATTTTAATTTTCTGATGAGTCCATAATGGCCATCATTGATCCACCCCTTGAGGAATAACCCTTAAAGCTATATTTTGATGGTTCATTAACTGGACATGGATCATGGGTAGGCCTATTATTTATTACACCATAGAGGGATCTAATCCTTAAATCATTTAGAATCAACTTTCTTTATATAAACAACATGGCTGAGTATGAAGCACTTGTTGCAAGACTTTGATAGGAAGTGAATTGGAGCATATCTCATCTCCAATTTTATGGTGATTCTTAGTTAATCATCAATTAGGTGACATCATTTTTAGACCAAAGATGACAAGTTGGTTCCATATAAATCCATGATCGACACTCTTAAGCAACAAATTTCCAACATTCAATTTGAGCACATACTAAGGGCTAGTAATAGAACTACATATGCCATGGCTATTATTGGCTCTCTAATTTGACAAATAGATAAAGCTAGAGAGTATTAGTTCCTCATCAAGAATTTTCTATCACCAACTCATAAACATTTAATTGTTGTAATGATTTGTGATATTGTTGGTCCTAATTCTATATGGTACTCAGACCTTTACAACTACCCTCATGAGCAAGTTTTACCACCTAACCTATCTTAAAAATAAACCAAAGCATTCATTCATCATTCCACTTGTTATACTCTACTTAGAACCACCCTTTACCATTTTAGTTTTGATGGAACTCTACTTCATTATTTAACTTTGGTAGAGTCTACACTAGCATTAAGAGAAGTTCACAAAGGATTATGTGGAGCTCATTCTAGTAGGGTAGTCTTATCCAAAAATCTCTTACATTCTAGTTATTATTGACCTATGGTAGATGTAGATGTCGTTGCATATGTAAAAAAGTATGACAAATGTCAATGACAGCTAATCTAATTCATGCCCCAACCAAAATTCTAAAACCAATGTTGACACCATGGCCATTTTCTACATGAGGACTTGAGCTCATTGGGAAGATCAACCCCACTTCATTTGATGGTCATAAACATATCCTTACCACCACTAAATATTTCACTAAGTGGGTTGAAGCTATACCCCTCACATGATTGGAAAGCAAATTTCCAAATTCAGCATCAACCATCTCATTTGCCACTATGGTATCCCCTCTGACATTATATTTGATAATGGAAGATCATTCAAGAATAAGGATGTCTACCAACTATGTACCAAATATAACATCAAACAACATTTTTTTACTACATATTACCCTCAGGGTAATGGCCAAGCTAAAGTATCAAACAAAACCATTATCAATATTCTCAAAAATATTGTCAATGATACCAGTCATGATTGGAACTTGTAGATATTCCCTACCCTTTGGGCAGACTGTACCAATCTTCATACCCCCACAATAGCCACTCCATACCCACCTATTTATGGTACTGAGGCCATCCTTCCCATCGAGGTCAAATTGCCTTCACTGTGTATCTCTTTCAATCATGTTCTAGATGATCATGACTATCGAGTATCTCAATTGTAAGAGCTAGACCTACTTGATGAAAAATGCATAGCTTCACTCAACAATATTCAAGCATATCAAAACCAACTCAAAGAACAATATAATTGACATGTTAATTATATAAAATTTGAAATTGGTGATCTTGTTCTTAAAGAAAACCAAAAGAATACCATAGATAAGAAGAAACATAAAGGAAAATTCAAACCAAACTGGATAGGGCCTTTTATCATTACTGAATATTATGGATCAAGAGCATACAGGCTTACCGTACCAGATAGAGATGAACTTCTTGAGTTGATGACTATTATTCATCTCAAGTAGTATTATGCTTTAGCACTAAGGTGTATTGTCTATAAGGACCATTTTAGTTACGCCATTTTATCACTATTATTCTTTGTACAAATATCATCCTTATCCATCCTCTTATCCATATCCACTTTCCACTTCTATTATATCAATCTAGTGTGTTCTAAAGCCTAGCCCATTTGACATTGGTTTTTTCCATTCATTATGCATTTTTAGCATTAAGGTATCTGATTAGTTTCATCAGTTAGTTCATGTACTTCAGACAAATATCATATTTTGGAGCATTGTGATAAAAGTTTTAGAAATTACATCCTTCATTTGTTATTCCTTTCTTATCCTCAGTCTTGTTACTAATTATAACCACCTTTGGGAAACTTAGTACCATTGATCCATGGCATTGTGTCCTAGTTATACCTTCCTATGTGAAAACTAGGGCTGACATTTGTTTATTTAGCCTTGATGTACCAGCTTACCACATCATATGTTGTACTATGCCTTTTTGCCAATTATGCCTATTTTGTTTGAATTGACTACTACACTAGTCAAATTCCTCTATTTTAGGGTGGATCTATAGTGACTTGATGTCCTACTTTGGGACTATGTAGGTAGTGCTTGATACTTATTGAGGTTAGCTCAGTCACTCTTTTCCCCATGCTCTCACCATTTTTCAAGCAACCTTAGTTTAAACATTTTTGCCATTTTATGAGCTTGAACCATTTAATTGTCTCATCATTCTTGATCAAGTTGAGATACTTCCAAAAAATTCTAAAAACATTTGAAAAATCATTAGAAAAGAACAAAAATATTGACTTCTTGCCTTAAGGATTCTGGGAACCCTTACTAAGTTACAAGAAAATCCTTTTTGGCCTTTTCTCTCATATACTTTCCATTTTGTAAGACCATTATTATTATTCTATCACATCCATTATGTTTCTTTTCATCAATTATCACATTCTTCCCATTCCCTGGGAGAACTACATTTGGCCTAAAGTTTTTATTAGATATTACATCCGTAGAACTATGTAGGCAACATCTACTTGCCTAGTGCATATGGAAATAGCTCGACCACCCCCTTTCTTTTCTTCTATTACCCCATTTAGTTCTTTTATTAAGGTTTCACCACTTTTTTATGGGTAATGTTTGTAGGGTTTCTATTACATTGTTTGTTTGTTTATTTTTACTTATTTTATTTGTTTGTCTACCTATTTATTTGCTTTTAGCACTATTGCCTTGATTCAATTTATGTGTGTTCATTGGGAGGTTCCTTGCCCACACTTACACTCAAATCCATCCATATTCATATATTTACATTGTCACCATGGTTTCTATCATTGGTGCATTTTTTCTATTGAGTATTGGATTATGGGAGTCAGTCTTTATGCATATTTCAGCCAAGTCCTCATGAAGTTATACCATGATGCCTACCAATACATGCTAAAACAAACCTCAACTTAAAGAAGTCTATTTAGCAATGGTGGAGTATCTTTGGCACTGACATCCTAATTCTATCCTAATCATATCCCAAATAGAGTAATTAACCACGAAAGAATTTCAACCTTTATTAGTTCAGATGAGCATCTCCCTATTAGTAGGTTGTTCCAGTTCATCATTATCCTCTATGCTAACTTATCATCATCCTCAACCAAGTTTATCTTGTTTTTCATAATTGGGGTCCAATTATTATAACTACCTATGGGAAAATCATTGCACATAATCCCACCTACATTCCTCAATGATTATAGCTGCCTTTGGGAAAATCATTGTATTGTCACCACTTTACTTTTTATACCCATATAGAGGTATGTTATTATCTTTTTTATCTATCCTAATAGAGGTAGCTCCATCTTATCAATGATTTTAACCACCTTTGAGAAAATCATTGTGTTATCATACCATGTTGCCACTATCAGGGTATAATGCTTATAATCACCTTTGGGAAAACCATTTTACACCATCCCACTTGAATTCTTAATGAATTTGACTAATTTTTTGATATCATTATGTTTTCACCTCATCACCTTTCCTTTTTGTGGTCCTCTCATTTCACTTCATTCTTTTTGAGGGATCATTCACTGACCTACTTATGCCAACTATTCCCTCAAGGGGGCATCATATAATTAGTTTATCATCATTACAATTATAGGTATACATGACCTTTTCATTATTTGATAATATGTGACTATGATTATAAATAGGGGCAAATTGTAGACACCTAAATATTGCCACCAATGACCTCCAACCAATCTTTTAGCTAATTTCCACCTAAAATGATTAATTTGGCCTAAAAACACTAAAACACATTAAAAGATGTGAAACTGATGTATTCAAGTGCCAATTTTGGATAGATTATAATTAAATGGGGCAATGCAATTTTTGGACTAGCTAACTTTGATCTGATCATTTTGAGTCAAAATGCCAATTTTGCACCTAGGTACTTTAAATTGCTCTTTCCTATCAAATATTTTGTACAAGACACATGCCTTTGTTATTTTATATTGATAAAAATATAAATGGGATAATGGATCTAATGCATCTGACATTACCTTCCAATTCTAATTCAATCAAATTTTGGACCAATAAAAAAGCATTCTGATCAGTTTGATTAATTTATGGACAAAGTGCTTAAACATGATTATGAGCTAATTAACCCAAATCAAAGCCTAATTAATAATTCCATGGAAATTTGTTGAAAACTTTGTTTTGGAAATGAATATTGAATATCTACATCATCAGGTGACTTCATTTCTTGGGAAGACATCCCTAGTCCATAAATAACACAAATATCAATATTCATACCCTCCATGCCTCATCAATGCCTTCCATGATGCCCTCCATGCTTCTTAATTTCCATTTATTCCAATGTCATTATGAGGATAATTATAAACTTTATTCCAAAAATTGGATTAATCCTTAGCCACATATCTCAATCCTGAGATAGATGGTTTAGGTTGATTCTGATCAATCTCAAAAATATATAAATAAGATTCCTTAGCACATCATTTCTAAGTTATTTTGGTTCAAAGTTATTATGCTCAAATATATTCAAAGACATGATTATGAAAATTTATAATGTAGAATTGATTATAAAATCTTCATAGAATTAGTGTTACCATGCTAAATTGATTCCAAGCCAAGCCAAGCCATAAGCCAAAGGTGCCAAGTAGAGATGGAGGTATCCAAGCTTCTATTTCCAAGGACTTCATGAGCACACACTGAGCAAGCCACTAAAACAATAATTTTAGAGCATCCAAGGAAGGTAAAAGATGGTTTGTTTTATATTTTAGTTGTGTGTTTTATTCATGTTTATCAACTAAGCTCTCCCTAGTGTTTAAGCCTAGAGATGTTATGCTAGTTAGTGTGTTTCTTTCATTTTGTTTTCATTTTGAAACTAACACCATACTAACAATCCTCTCTTGAGTCAAATTCCTAGTTCATAATCATGTGATCCAAGATTCATTACATGATAATCCTTATCATTTACCTTGGGTTACTTTGGTGCTTCAAAAATATTGTCAAAATCAATTAGTATTTCTAATGAAATCATCTATTTAGGTATCTTATTATCACTTAATTGGATAATTTTAACATTAATTTCCTCCTCATGAGAAGTGTCATCAATCTCATCAATAATGTGAGCTTGAAATGTCCCAAAATTAGTTAAGAAATCTATGATTTGTTGATCATCATTAAAAACTTGGAAATGATTTATATTGTTAGGAACTGAAGGACAAGGTATTAGCTCAATTCTGATGCTTTGAGAATAATTATTAGGCATGAGGTTAATTATAGTAGAGGAAATCTCATCAACATTTTTGTTTTCTTCTCGTGGAATAGATAAAGATGTTAAAAGCATCAAAAGATTAGATCAAATCCCACACCTTAAACTTATATCTCTTTAAGTAAGATAATTTGCACTAGTACTTACTTCTCACTTGGTTAAGCACAAGTTCAAAGTCTCCATAGACAAGGATTTATTTAACTTTATGTTTAATGGCAAACTACAATCCAAGTGTGAGAGCCTCATACTCAGCTAAATTATTGGTGTAAGGAAATTATAACTTATAAGTTGTATGGTATTGTTTTTTTGAAGGATTCATCAATACAATACTAGCTCCTAAACTTGATTTTTACTTGGCACCATCAATTTCTAACTTCCACAAACCACAAATTTGATAAGAACTCTTAGAAATTGGTTCTTTTATAATTTCCAAAGTGAAAACTCCCAAATCAAAATCTAAGAAATTTACCATTTCATTAACAAAATTATATTATGTTATCATGTGTTTCATTATAGGTTCCCTTTCTACTATTATTTTATTTGGCACACCTTTCCAATGAATCCATAAGTGTTAAAAATTAATAGACATATAGACATTTAAAGCTTTAGTCCATTCTCTACTTAAAAGCAATCCATAAGCACTAGACATTTCTACCACTTAGATATCAATGAATTGCTAAACCCTTGGATTACTAGCCAGTTGTATATGCACATTTAATAATTATCATACAACCTTAACTTTGGATTTATCCAATTGAGTGACTACCGATCATATTTCATTGGAATTAACCTGATATGTTCACATATCCTAGCAAGCATAATGTTGGTTGAGGCTCTCAAATATAAAAGACAATTATGAATTTTTTTTCCAAATATCCTGACTTTAAGTAAAAAATTTGGGGACTCTACTTTGATCATTTATGTAGTTACGTTTTCACTATCATTCTTAGGGGGTTTCCCAATTTTATTTGATAAAGATTCCAAGAGTAAGTCTCTTTGTTCTGTGATTTGAGTTAGCTCATGTAAAGTGATATTAGTTTTAATATTTTTCATATATTCCATAATGTTGTAGATAAATTTTCTTGGAGGATCAATAATTAACAATAACTTAGAATATATTCCTCTAGGAGGCTCAATATTATTCTTTGATATAGTGTCTAGAGGGGTCCAATATTTATTAGGAGGGGTAGAGGTAGTCAATGGTTAATTTTGTTCCCTATTTCTTAGAGGATATGTCTTCAAAAATTTCTAGAATGCTTGAATTTCCTCAAGAATATTCTTAGGCTCATTATCCTCTTGAAAATGGAAATTAAATATTTCCACCAAATGCACTTGGTCAGATGGTTTAGATTCATAATAATTTGTAGCAACCTCTTTTTTTGGAACCACTTCAAACATGTCAAGTTCTTCTTGAAAAGCTTCAAAATCTTTACAAAACTCAATGCAATGAATCTCACCGTGTTTGGAAGTAGCATGTGCCCTATAATAATCTGGTAAGGCAATATTAGTGAGGTTTATATCCATATTATTTTTACTAGGGAAATACTCATTAGCTTTATTAATATAGAAACTATCATTCTTAAACCTATTCTCGGGTCTGTTGAATTTTTGGAAAGTGAAGTTCCTTATAGAATTGTCATTAGCATTACCAACTTATTTTTTCAATTGTAGACAATTAGTGCTAATATTCTATACCATTTTCAATATAGATTCATTCTCATTTTTTGGAACCTTGGCATTTTGACTTTGGTTACTATTAATGACATTGAAATGTACTAAATCCTTGTGATCATTATCATGAAATCCATTGGTAACTTGATGGCTCAAGAAGCCTAGATTTTGATTAGGAGTAGCATGACTAGTAGGCAATACATTTAAAGTAGGAAACTAGTTTAATGCTAGAGTATATTGGTTATTACTTGGGAAAAGGTTTAATGCAAGTATTTAAGGATTAAAATTTGGGATAAAATAAGCCATATATCCTTGGGGTTACATTTGGTCACTAATAAACACTTATTTAGAATAGGCTTGAGCCAATGTGATGATAAGTGGAATAGCTCTCTTTAAAAGCATAGAAGTCATGGGGTCAATAACATCTTTATAAACCTCCAAAGCTAAAGCTTCATTAGGTTTATATGGATCCATGGTCTGGCTAAACATATTTTGGAACTTGGTATTAAATGACCTAATAGGCTCACTTGTATCTCTCTTAATAGTTTTGAATTGATGATAAATGACATAAAGGCTTATGATCTTTCCAAATTGATCATTGAAAATAGTGTCAAAATTATTCCATGAAACAATACAATTGTTAGGTAGATTAAGGAACCATTCATATGCAACATCTTTAAATGTAAATGGGAACAACCTACATGATACATCTTCACAAATAAAATTAAACAATCTTAATGAATGTTTGAAATATTTAGCATGTTCTTCAGCAGTCGTAATACCAGTTGGACTAAATATTGGTAAATAGTTTTTTGGATTATGTGGTAAATCATGAACCACACCTGGTATATTGATATTCCTATCCACACCATGTTTAGATGAAGATCAAGCATAGGAATCCCTTGTAAAGGTGATGATGGTAGAGATTTAGAATACCTATGTTTCCCTCTATCTTTCCTAGTCCTTTTGTGAGAATCTAGTATGAGCAAGGTTTCTCTATTCTCTTAAAGTTATCTAGTCTTAATTCTTGGTAATTCCAACTTGAAGACTAAGGATCCTATTTTAAAACATGGTGTAGCACATTAATTTTGAAATAATGATAAATAATATGCACACTAATCTTAATTTTCAAAAAAAATTTCATAAGAGAATAAAGGACATCAATCTTTAACTAAACAAGTTCAAAGATGTATTGAATTATGAAAATATGACCAATATGTACAACTTATGAGTCAAATAAACTTCTTATTGTCAAAAAATTGTTAATTTTGAGAAAAATAATCCATCTTAACTCCAAATACTAATAATTTTTTCACAAGAAAATCTGTATTTCTATAAAGTTTACCAATCTTTACATAATTTATGTTAAAAGAAACATAATCATGTAAAATTTAGATAATTCCAACCAAATACACTTTTAAACATATTAAGCATATTTAAAGAGGCCCTCCTTCTGTCACCAATGAAGCTTCTCCTATTGATGTTTCTAATTGTACCATAGGTGTTCTTAGTGTTGAAGAACACTTCTCATTTTAGGATTTTGAGAATCCATGGCATGAGTTGCAGTTTGTGACTATTCAGTGATTGCCCATGGTGGAATAGAAGCAAAGTATGAAAATTGTCCACAATATTTATTTAATTTAGTGGTTGGGAGCCACCAGGCTCTATACTATTTGAATAATTAATAATTCTGAGGATTCAGTAGTTAAACTAAATGATTATTAATAATGACCTCTAAACTAGAGTGAATCTTGATAAAAATAAGAAAAAGGAAGGGTAAAGAAGAAAGAAACATGATTGCAAGTTTTTATCTCAAATATTATGACAAAATTCTAATTAATTTGAGCACATTTGAACCAATTTATGTTATAAAATAGCATAAGCTCACATTATATCACAAATCAGGCAAAATTCAAAGGAAAAATATGAATCATAAGTAAGAACCAAATTTACTTTAAAGGTTTGCTATTATGATCTGGATAGCCCAAGTACATCCAAATACAAAGCTAATAAAATGAAGTATATTTGAGATCTTTGTAGTCAATTTAGCATTTAGCACAAAGTAACAACCTTATGATAAAGAATGTAACTCAAATAATAAGAATCATTCAAATTTAGGATAACTCCCTGTAATTGAGAGATAACATAGACATTTAACAAAAAAAAATAGATAATCTTTTCAGAATTCCTTAGTTGTATTAAATGCTCTTGGTATCAATTTATCAAAAAAATCTCTCTTTACAAATGGTAACCATCCACCTATTTATAGGAAATATAGGTAGTTAATTGGTTAACTTTCAAAAATATCCAGATGTGGATAAGGATAACTATTTTTAATACAAAGCTATAATGCAATAAAAAAATCATGCCAACATGACAAGAAAGAGTATATGCTAACAAACTGGCATATACTTTGCAATAAGAATACTCTTTTAGGAATTCCATTGGTGGGTCCTTCTAATTATCCCTATCTAAAAAATCCTTTCACCTTGGTGTATTACTTTTTGATTAGCTCAAAATCCACTTCAGTCTTCATTAGACAATCCCCTTCTTTATCTATTAACTTTTCAAATTCACTATCTACCTAAGATACAAGTTCCTTGACACATTGTACTTTTGCAATTTGTTTCCCTAGAAAAGTAATGGTATCAAGGGTCTTTTGGTTGTCCTTATCTAAATGACTTTGGCTATCTATGATGCCCTGGATATGGGTATCAACCCTCTGCTTTAATTCTTCATCATCAATCAAGCCTAAAGTAGTGGTTTGAGAAGGGTTATTTAATAGATTTCCTAAAAGTTTCTCAATCTAGTTTATCAAATCTATGTCTCTCTTGATGAATTCCTTAACATCACTACTCCAAGTGATCAAATCTTCTTTTTTATCTACCAAAACTACCATGAGGATGTCCAGATGCCTGAGTTTGATAATATTGAATTTCATTGCCTACTTTGTCTTATGCACCTTGATGAGCTCCTCCATTTGAGCTTAATAATTCTGGCACTAGGTGATTAAGGTTTGTGCCATCTCAACTTGATGATCCAAAGCATTTAATTTAGACATAATGATTTTAAAATTCTTGAATGTATCCATCAAATATTTATTCAGAATTTATAATATATTTTTAGGAATTGTCAAGAAGACCTAAGCTTCCAAATCTTGCTTTTATATTTCCAAGTTAAGGATCCTCTATTTCAATCCTTGAACTCTAGCTAAGGCCATTGTTGGTTGGGCCAGTACCACACTAGCTACATCCTCTTAAAAAATAGGATGCTCCCCTAATTCCTATTCTAGAATAGGAGTTAATCTTGTAAATGGCTCCTCCTTCTAAAAGGTGAACTCCTTAGTACCAATAGTGACTTTCATAGTCACTACTCTTTCAAGAGTTAATGTCTCTAGATTAAATTAGACTTGAGGATCAAGTTATTTCACCTATGGTTATTCAATAATTTCTACATTTTAACTCCTAGAGGATCCTAGGGTACCAACCCATTAAATTTCATTATTATGAAGAATCTAGATGCTTCTCTTTGCTTGTTTGTTCAACATATCCTAAATCCATGGCTTGACATTATCTTGAACACCTGTGTCCACTTGAGTTAGAGATATTGAAGGAGAAATAGATGGTATTTTATGCAACATTCCATAAACAAACCAATTAGGAATGGTTGTTCCATAAATAGGATTCTCATCACTAAAGAGGTTTATTTCACTGGTATGGTGAGTGAAAGTTAACCAAGGCCTCTTTCTTGGAGTCAGAGGAACTAAGGATAATTTTGCCTATCTCTTTCCATTTCTCAATGGAACCAATTCCTTTTCTACTTCCTTAGATGGGTCTTCTTCCTTCTCAACCATAAGTTTCCATGATGTTAACAAGGGTACTCTCCACTATTTCTTTGATTTCTAAAGCAATTAAGCTGATAACTTGTATTGGGGAAGAAGGTCTTGGTGGGGATGCATAAATTTAGAGGCTTTTGATAGATATTTTCTCAATCTTATAGATTTACCTTTTCCTTCTACATCCTCAATTTGCTCAATCTGAGACAGCTTTGTCAATTCTCCTTGCTGAGGCTCAAAAGATTATCCCTCAAAAGGTGGTTCTTGATCTGTAGTCCTAGATGATGTTGGCAACAAGTGATAATGTAAATGATGTAAATACCATATTTTTCCTAAAGGATTATTATCCTTAACCAAACTATGTTCTAAGGTTATGTTGTAGTTTTTAACCCTAGATAGGACTTCTTAAAAGTTCTTTGCCCTTGTGTAAATGTCATCCCCCATACCTAGTTAATGCTTTTACTCAGTCTTTGGGACCTACCAATATTGAATATGGTTATCCACTCTATTATTGGGGTCCCACATCTTAATATCATCTAATTATAAAACAAAAGAGTTCCTGTGCACCACCATGATCTATAGTTGTTTCCAATCCTTGATCATAACTCTACCAATGTCTAGTGGGAAGGGATGAACATGAGCCTTTTTATTCTTCTTGTAATGCCAATCTATGCCCTAGATGATTTGATAATAAATTTATTACTCTATAATCTTATTGAGAACATATATGGGTAGTCTATATGGTTAGACCATGATTCCTTCTATCCTTATTATAGTGCAATTTGGATAGAACTACACATCCCCCATAGTCTCCACTTATTTTTTGATTAGAGGATGAAGTTTAGGCATAGGAATACTAGTGATTGTCTCAAAAATGACTGGAAGACACCATCACATATGAATTTCATATGATTCCTATATTTCAAAAAATTTAGTTTAGAGTAATGATGGGAAATGGTAGTCTTACCATCAAGGGACCAATTTTAGATGCCAGGGAAATTAATAAAGGCCAGGTGTGAGTCAAGAGGTAAGACATCATAAATAAATGTTTGGAGATCTTTCTCTTGATGGATATAGATTATTTGGCCAAGAAGAAATTTATCAAGTCTTTAATGGGAGGGGTTAGGTTCTACTCCAACATGTAATGGACAAAAGACACCCAGACCTTACTCACATAGGCTATAGAAGAGGCACAAAAGGCTCTATTCAATAAGGTCATAGTTACCCTAACACCTTCTCTAAATTGGGTAATAAGAATCTCACCATTAGGGGTCCTAAAAACATGGGAACTTTGGATTAACCAAGGTGAAAGAACTAAATCCAGGTTTTGGGAATTTTTCCATTATCTCAAGGATGGAAGATTAACATGAGGTAAAGGGAGCTTATAATAAGTCTCAAAGTCCATGGGATTTATACATCTAAATTTACTAACATTTCCTTCATGAATAATCCATTATCCATCTAATTTTCAATCAACAAAAATAGGAAAAAGAATGTCAATACAATGTATTACCTTTGGTTTAGCAACTGCATGATGAAGGCCTACCATTTGAATTGATACTAAATCCTTGTATCTTTGGTACACTGAAGCATTCCTCTTTTCTTCCTCAGAAATTGGTTACAACTCTTCAACAAAGAAGAATAATTTAGACTAATTCTTGATTCATTTTATATTCAATGTTGTTGAATCCAATGTTGTGTCTCTAAAGACCCTTCTTTCACCATTTGAAGTTAGATAAAGCTCTGAATTAATCTTCATCTATGGCTTACTTGATGCCATTGATAATAATGTATTATAATTGCAAATATATCAAAGTTATCACTAATTCATCTACTCTAAATTTAGTTTTTAATTATCTCAAGTGTCACATAATCAATTTGAACTGATTCTGGCCTTGTTTATGGAGGGTTTAGGTTTTTTTTACTTTAATGACCAAAACATCCAACTTTGATCTCATACATGCCTTCGATATGATGGGACCTTATTTATCATCTCTCTTATGTTTTCAATCATGAAATATATTTTATTTGGATCCTCCATATTTACATGGAGCTTATGTGGCAAGGTTCCATACCTTTCATGGTAATTTTCATAAATGCCATTTGAAGAGTGACCGTTGGTTTTCAAAAGTCTCTTTTATTTTTCTTTGAAAAGCCAAATTCTAGTCCTTACATTTCATTGGTTATTTATCTTTAAGCTTATTTATTATGCCATATGTAAATATTTTGAGGCCTTTGAAAAGTCTTCAATTGGCTCACACTATTGGATCAAATCCAATAAGCAAGTGATCACCATTGGATCCTTTGGGAGATCTTGAGGCTTTCGTGTTGATGTGCACTATTGGATGAAATCTAGAGACAAAGTGATCACTATTGGATCTTATAAGATGCTTACCCTTTTAATTATTAAAAATAATTAGGCCAATATTCTTATGTCTCAATCTTACCTTCGTAAGAAAACTAATAATTTGTTAAAAAGGCTTTAGAAATGCCCCCTTTGATTAGTCTTAAAAATTTGTCTAAGTTAAATTTGATGGGTTCAATCCTATCAAATATGTCCTCATAGACATCAAATGATGGGGGAAAAACTATCAAATTTAAAATAATGAATTTTATTAATCCAATAACTAAATGCCATATGTAAAATCATCGAGAGATCTCAAAGCTTTGAGGATTGTCTAAGTTAAATATGACAGGTTCGGTCCCATCAAATATGTCCTCACAGACATCAAATGATGGGGGCAAACCTATCAATTTTAAGATAATAAAATCTTATTTATCTAATAATTGAATTCCACATGTAAAACCATTAGGAGATCTCAAAGCTTTAGGGATTGTCTAAGCTAATTTTGATGGATTTGGTCCCATCAAATACATCCTTGTAGACATCAAATTATGGGGGCAAACCTATCAATTTTAAGACAAAAAAATATTTATATTTTAATTTAAATTTAATGTGTTTGGTCTCATCAAATACATACTCATTGATGTCAAATGATGGGAGAAAACCTATCAATTTTAAGACAATAAAATATATTTTATACCATTACATTCAAAACCTTTGATCAAGAAATCACTATTGGATTCCCACTAGGACCTGAATCATTAACTATATTCCTTTATAAAAGACTTCAAGATTGACACATCATTGGATCAAATATAGTGAACAAGTGTAAAGAGTTAGATCTATAAAAGTTCATGAAATTTAAGCTAAAACCTGATCATGCATAAAATTTCTTGTTAGATTTTCCTATGAACATTTAAATTCAAACCACTAGGGTTTGTTTTTTGGGAACCCTGACTTCTTTCATGGAACCTATAATTAATAATCTTAAAGATGACTTTTAGCAACATCAAAAACATGATCAAATAATCTTTCACACTTATTCTAGGATATAAAAGCTTTGAGAACAATCACATGGATCCCCTTTCAAAAAAAAGATGTGGTTGATCTCAACACCTCCTCTTTTTTGAGATTTGCAAGGCAATCTCATTCTTCAACCTCCTTTAGTCAATAAAACCATTAAACATCTACAAAATAGACCTCTCACTACTCAAATTTCCAACATTAATATAAGAGGTATAACATCTATAATTTCTTATAATGGATCAACCAATCCTACCCTTCACCACAAAACATTTGGAACTCTTTACAAAGATTGGGTCAAATTAAACACATTTTTCACTACCAATATCCTAGCCAAAACCCTCATGGGTGATGCCTTGGATTGGTACAATCAACTTAGAGCTCAATCCATTTCTTGTTTGGAGGACTTAGTAAATGCTTTAGTGCAATAATTTAAAACTAATGGTCTTCTTGAAAACACTTTGGCCCATTGCATTAATGGAAAACAACATGAGAATGAAATTTTCCAAGATTTTGTTAAGAGATGGAAGACTTTATCAAAAAAATGTGAACATAACATGGTGGATGATAATATTTTTCATCTCTTTACAAAGGCTCTATTTCCTAAATTACAATATCAAATCAACACTCTTTCTCCATGTACCTTGGAGGAGGCTATTGACTAAGCTACACATCAAGATTTCATAATGCATCAATTTGAGCCACCCCAACCTTTTTTGGGTCCTCATTTATCAATAAATAACAAAAACTACAATATCACTAATGATGTTGTTACCAATTCTTATTACACCATTCACAACGTTCAAGCTGTCATTCCTAACCCTTCTTCAGAACTAGATCCTTATTATCAATAATTTACTCATCCTCATTTATATTCACCCAAAAACATTAACATTCACAAACCTCTATCTTGAGCTAAATTGATTAAGCATCTACTCAAGCCTCTTCCATGATAAATTGACCCTACCCATCCTATGAAATCCTGGTATGATCCTAACAAGTTTTCTTGATTTCATGCTAGTTGGGATCATTCTCATGACACTTTTAGAAAAATTCATAATTTATCTATGGATTTTCTTCTTGGACCCAAATTCGATCATGATTCCATTATCTATAAGCATCAACAAGCCTTTGAGATTGATTTCAAGGACTATAAATCAAATCACAAAACTCAATCCTTGAATCAGGAAAATACTCATTTTGATATCTATAAATACACTTTACATAATCATCAACTGATTCAAGACAATCAAGATAAGCCCACCCCTTCCAATAATAATTTAGAAAGTCTTGTTGAGCTAAATTCTAAAGAAAATGTGGTTAGCATGACTAATATGCAAAGGGTGGTGGCTTTTATTGATTCCTAACCTATCTACACTCCTTCTTATAAGACATATTATGTTATACAAGATTCTTCTCTAACTCATTTAAATGAGTTGGGTCTAGAATATATTATAACTTTTTATTATCATATTTATGATTATCCCTTCACATCACATTCTATTTCTACCACTCTTCCATCATCTTCCATTACTAATTCTAATCAAGATTCTTCTAATTATCAAAATCAACTTGAGCTAACTAGTTCATAATATCAACATGAGTTACCACCTTATTTTAAACCTTCTTCTTCTTTTTACCAACAAAAATTCTAATGCGCTTCAACTCCTCCTTCCAAGGACCTCCTTAACCATTACGTACCTTTATATAACATCCTTCTTATAGGCTATGATGAGTGGGGTCTCATCGTGGATATCACTAATCTCCCATCCTAAATTCCATTCCTTGATATTATGAGGACTTCCCCACATCATAGAAGCTATCTCATGCAGATCCTATTCAATATGAATGTCCCTTGTCCTCCCCTCATAGGATATGAGGCAACTTTGTCTAGTTTTGAAGATAGTATTTTGCAATAATGTGAAGAGATATTTATCTATGTTGATGAAACCTTAGACACTTATCTTTCTCTAAAATTTCCCATAGATTTTATTATTCCTATTGAGATTTTGATTCATGTGGATGATCCTTCTTTATTAATTAGCATCCAAATAGGTCATATCAAAGTTAATCATGCCTTTATTGATGAGGGTTTTGGTACATGTGTCACTTCTCTCAATTTAATTAAGACCCTTGGGTATTACAAATGCAATCTCAAGTCTACACACAACACATGCCAAGGATATGATAGAAGGCAAATTCCTCCTTTAGGTTATGTGTGGCTTCCCATTACCATCCCACCTATCATATTTTATGTGAAGGTGATAATATTTAACTTCCCCCTTTCATATAACATCTTTCTTGGTAGGCCGTGGACTCACTGCATGAGAGTATTTATTCATCTACTTGCCAATACATTAAATTCCCTCATAATGGAGCCATTTAGGTGACACTGACCCTTGGAATTTTGAACAATTACAAGATCATGGTGTCTTTAAGATTCCTACTCTTGAGCCTTTGCCAAGTGTTCCATTTCATGAGTCTCAATGTCTTAAATATTCTATCAATTCAACCTATGGTTACAATGGGCATCCTAAACTCATTGGTAACATTCCTCCTAATTTTATAGATTATAATGATGATGATCATAATGAGATTAACTTAAATATCAAAAAATTTAATCTCTCACATCATCTTATCTCTCAACTTCCTACTTCTTTGAAACCTCTTTCTTGTAAGATTCCTTATGAGGACATTCTCACAGTCTTGACCAAGACTAGGCATTCTAATCACTATGCTTCATTAGATGACAAGGTTATCCCTAACCATGTTATTTATCTTCACACCTTGGATTATGATGATGGTTATTCCTTAGATGATCCATTATTATGTGGTCTTTTACAAGCTTGTGATGTTGAGATTATCCATTATCATTCTTATTTACTTGAGTCTTTTCATTCATATCATCATTTTCATTCACTTATAGTTCATAATTTTTTCATTTTACCCCTTTATTGAATGGTAGAGATGGCACTGATACCTCCAATTTCTAAGGAGCCACATAGGACAATGTTCATGGATCATGTTATGACCAGGCCTTACCATTTTTATAGGTTCCTTGACTCCCATCATTGGTTTACCCCTAAGGTTAGTGTAACCCTCTTTAGACCTTCTGTATATCCCACTCCTCTGTTAGTATAACATACTATAGTTTAACCTCTTCCCATACCTATTATAGTTTATCATGTTTCTACTTCCACTATTTATAAGCCTACCCTTGTTTTTGATACTATCTATCCTTCCCTTGAGCTTAATTCCATTCCTTCCTCATCATCACCTCCCCTTGGTGATGGCTTTCTTCCCTTGCCTAAGATGTCTCCTCTTCCCACTAAATGGACCAATGAGTGTTCTTTAGATTGTTATGTTCCTATTTTACCTCCTTCTATGAGTACTTCTCCTAAAACTACTCACTAGCATATATGTTGCTTCAATAGGATACATAACCATTCTTCCACCCATTATCGCAAGTTGTGACAATTTATTGATACCTTGCATCCTTTTTCCCCATCATCAAATAAATCCATACCTCACCTCAAGGTACTTATTGAATATATGCCTAAGTATGGTGAGGTATATTGTCTATGGAATTTATTTAGCACCCATCACACTGATCATTGTTGCATCTTATAACAACATCTCACATATCATATTATAACCATTCACAAAACTTCTTCTATCCTTACCATAGGTCATTCCTACAATAAGGCATCTCCTTCTCTCATGGTTCCACCCCCTATTTTTCCATCACCTCTCATGGCCCCTTATATGCCACCACCTATTATCCCTTCACCTATATACCTACCCTCACCTGTGGATCTTTCTCCACCTGAAAGTCCTTCACCTATAGATATTTCTCCATCGATTATTCCTTATCCTCCCATGGATCTTGTTCCCATGAATTATCCTAACTAGCATTTTCCTAACTTTCCTCCTTAATGTGATCCTTTGAACATTCCTAGTTTTTAGTTGAGGAGATTAGAAAATAAGTATTTACCTAGTATTCATTGAATATTGATGAAACCTTAGTATCAGTTTGATTACCCCTTCATTGAAAATCATCAATGTATTGGATAATGTGTGTGGATATATTTAGAAGTATTTATGAGCACATGCATGGTGATTTCACATTTATATTAGTTTGGATGTGTGATCTAATATTATTTCTATCTGTTATGTCATTTGACACTATGTCAAATTTTTGCTTATCTTCTATCATGATTTCTTACTTGTATTATATATTTCTTATCTTATTATTTATTTTTGCATATGATTGTCTTTTTCTTTATCATTTCTTTCCCTTCCCTTTTTCCTTGGAGTTTTTCTCAAAATCTCTTTCTTGTATCTTCATGAGTGTTTTTCTTTCTTATCCTTACTTTTCATAAAAAATTTATCATGGTGATTTGGTTATACAAACCTTGTTACCCTTGGTTTTGACCTCACTTTAACATTGTGATTAGTTAGAAAACAATCTATATCATTACTATCTTCTCTTACTAGTCCACTTTGGATCTCCTTTTTCCCTCTTCCTTTTTTTGCAAACTAAGCATATATATAGCTGAGACTTGAGATGACATGCTAGTTCATTGTCAAGCCTAAGTTTCCTAATCAGTATTTGTCTTTGGTTAATTAGATTCCTTTAGCCTTTGTCTATAGCTCATTCTTGTGTATCACTATCTCTCTCATGATTGGTCATTCCAAATCTGTATAGACGAGTAATCCTAAAAAGCCTTCAAAAGAAAGTTAAAATCCAAATCATTTAAATAAAAGATAATGATATCAAAAGGCAAAAATATTCTTAAAAGTTTAATCACACTAAAATACATGATTTAAATCACATCTCCTTCTTATAGTCAAAGTTAAAACTCCACAGTCAGCTTCATATAGAGACAAATTCCTTTAGAGTACAGTAGGCCAGTAGACTAAAAGAGGTGAATTAAAAAATATATTTTAGTGATACCTAATTTTTCACATAAGTACTCGATCTTCATAGTAGACTGACGACTCTATAAGGGGTCCTAAGGAATGAGGAACACATTGTGTGAAGGTAGGTCTATTTTAATTTTCCTTATACCAATATACCTTCATGAGTTGATCTTAGTAGCACACTTATTTTCCTACAGAGCTTTGTGTCTATAGCGTGCAAGTTTCCTTTGTACATAGATGACCATTAGTCACTTAGTATCTTCTCATGTCCTTAGTATTCCTCTTGCCTCTTAATTTATTCTCGTAAGATTCCTAAGTCTTGATTTTTACACTCCCCTTTTCACTCCTTATATCACTTATATTTTATCTTGAGATTTTTTGTTTGTTGTACTAATCACACCCCTTGGGATTTCATTTGAGTTGCATTATAAGACCACAAATAGGATCTGATCATCCTCACAAATTACCATATTTTACTTTTTATTACCCACATGCTTTTATTTCCTAATTTTACTATTTATTCCACCCTATTGGTTTTCTCTTTATGGCATGGCAATGTAAGACCGTGGATAAGACTTGAGCCCCTCACAAAACTTTCCAATACCCAATTCATCATCCAAATTACATGTGTCAAATTTGAGATAAGATTTGATCAATTATGAAGTTACACATCATTTTGCATACTTCCCATATTGATATTTAATATGTTTTATACTTAATTCATTTTTCATTTTGCCTTTTTTATCTTATTATTTTTTGAGTACATGTAATATTTAAACCATTTATTGAATTTTTCATACTTCTCAGCTTGAATTAGTATGACCAAATTAAGACCAATGTTTTTTGAATTTTTTTTTTCTTTCATATTTCCTAGCATGATTTAGAATGATTGATTGAGTTAATTAATTTTTTTATATACCATTTGCACCTTTTTACATACCTTCTATTTCATTACTTTGTTTGTCATACTTCCCAATGCAATATTAGTATGATTTTACTTGTTTTAATTTGGTGCAAAAATCTTGCACATTGGTTTAAAAACAAATTCCTTCTTACCATCTTGTTTTGCCATTTCTTGGTTCTTTATACTTAGTCATTTTTTTTTATTACACATTTCCCATCTTGAAATAGTGTGTAATGCATTTTCTTGATTAATTATATTTTTCCAAGTCCTTTTTCCTATTTTTTTTAAACCATGCATGTGTTTTTCATAATGCTAGAAAAGAAACCACATCTTATATATCTCCTATAGTATATACAACAAAGCTAAATACATGTGATAGAAATAAATATATCCAAACCATCCAAAGCTACAACCATAATATAAAAACATAATCAACCATAATGACAACATACAAATCCAAAAATAATATGCCAAAAATGACCCATCATATATATATATATATATATATATATATATATATCATGAGTTCTATACAATAAATACAACCATGTATAATTTTATAGCTCTATAAATGGGCTCCATCCTATCTATCTTGTGGCATAGCCACATTATTTGTTGATGCCTCAGTCTGAATCCTCTAAATAGTACACTATAAAGAGGCCGTATGAGATCTCGATTCCTCTACTTGTCCTTGTAAGTGTAATGCCCACAATTATGACTCCATCAGTTGGGTCTGGATATTTATCATCTATGCTACTATAGCTATATGTATAACTTTATTATCTACTAGGGTTTACCATGCTTGTAGATCCTTCACACCCATCATTTATGGTGGATGCATCCTCTCTCTATATGCCCATATCTACCTCACTACCTCTCTAACTAATTTGAACCAGTGCACATGATCTAGAGTAGATGGTACACTCAAATCCTCCAATGTCATGGGGTTGTATGGATACAAAGTCTCATCTAGGACATCATGAAGTGCTCCCCTCACTAGGGACCCCCATCTTTCCTCCTCACCTGCACCTAAAAAATCACATAAGATGGATATTATATCACTATTATATCTCATAATATATATCTATTTATTATTCTAAATGAAAACTTAAGCAACAAATGAATCATCTTTTTACCTATCTGTGTATCGACTATTATGGTCTCTCCATCTATGCAACCACCTAGTATAGTCTCCCCATCTGCATAGCCTCCTAGCACCTCCTCTATAGGCCACCTCCTCAATTCAAACCTAGCTACCATGATTCCTATCAATCATAACCTACATCTGAGTGGTATCTCAATTAGCTCTTCTAGTTCACCTATGGGGTCGTCTAGGATGGTAATAGTCTCCACTCTATCTTATACCTCCTAACTCTATTGATGTCATATCCTTGGTGGTTAATACTAATATTAATGTGGAGCTGGTAGTGTTACATCTGGTATCTCTAACTCTACATCTCTATCCTCCTGCTCAGCTCCTCATCATGCTTAACTAGTCTATGGTTACTCTTAGTGTGGCCTTAATGTAAGCCTCACTACTAGTGGCTATAGTCCTCTCATCCTTTATAGGTCCCTCACATGTTGAGCCCACTACTTATGCATCAATATAGATGTTACTAGATGAATTAGTCCCATCTTCCCTATCATGTGTACCACCAGATATGGCTCTCTCCACCAAATGTGGTATCTAACCACCTTTGTCCTCTATATCATTGGTGTAACTATATGCCATCTCACCCATGTCATTTCTATGTGCTCATATGGCTTCCACATAATGTCTGCACATATTAATAACTATAGCACTAACACATGGAGCATGACTCATACTACTTAGTCTTCCATCCATCTCCTCACTCAAAGTAACCTATCATCAACTGCATGGGGTAACCTAGTTGGCTAGTACATAAGAAACCTCTCATAGATCCAAGCTATCAAAAATATGGTTAAACCCATAGTCCTCTACCCTCTAATTAGAATCTAATATATACCATGTATCGAATAGAACTATATGACTGATTCTAGGTCATATAGAATTCAATCCTCCATGATCATCTTACTTAAGGCTACCATGACTAGTAGTACCTTTTCATCTATCTTGTGACATAATACCCACTATTTCAAAAGGCCTATCACAACATTATGGATATCTAGAATATATGACGTATAAAAATTAAAGATACTCACCCTCTTGCCTAGTAGTATAATCTTTAAGCCTATATCCCACATGGTTAAGGCTCTCCTCTCCTTTATACTATCTGTGGTATCCCTATAATCACATGTGATCCTACTATAGGTAGCTCTATAATGGCATGGAAATCATCATAATATCCACCTCTATTATATCCCCATCCACCTCCCATCTAAAGGTGTTAGTCAATCATTCCCAATAACTAAGGAACATAATGAATAGGTCAAAACTAAGGGGGATCTAACACATCTCTACTATACTTACTAGACCTATGGATCCTAGTCTAGCCCTATCTCCATCTAATAGCCTATCTAGCAAATCCAATAACCATGCCACATCTATAAGTTGCCAAAATATCCATCATCCCTATACCCAAGAAATAATAAGGGATGTATGAGTTCCTCCACATCATGTATAGTTAAAATACATTATTTTTACATGTTTATATTAAAAATAAGCCTACATTACCTTATTTTATTCATTTTATCCTTCTTGATCCTTCTTGACCTTCATTGGTCATTTTAGGCCATTATAGCCCTCTTTCAACCTTTTGCATGCTTTTTTGTCTTGTTCTAGCTCTTTGGTCAAACTAGTTTGACTAAAAGTTTCCTATATTTTTTCTTGGTTGACTCAAATATTTAAGTCAACCCCCTTATCTTCCTCTCCCTAGTGTTGAGTTTCTATTTTGGACCTTTTGGATCACCTAACAACTCTGAACTAAGCTTTTTGTTGGGGATCAACCAACAAAGTTGATTACTATATGAAAGCAATTTAAATACAGAATTGAACCAGAATGATAAGTAACTAGAATCAGAAAACAACAAACAATAAGAGATACAAAAAAACCACCCTGAAAACTTGTATTAAACTCTTTACAGAAGGAATACAATTGAAGAAACTTCTTTTCTTCCACACCTCTCTCAGATGTACAGATCTCTTTCCCTCAAGAGCTCTCTCTCTCAATTACATTCAACTCCAACACTTGGATTGATACACATATACAATTATTGTACTGTTACTCTAAAATTATAATAAGCTATGAATATCTATCCCTATTATATAACTTTAGGGATCATGAGCATACAATCACAACCATTAGATGCACCTCCTAATCAAGGGCTCAAAAATAGTCTTACTTAAGATAGAGATGCGGACTTAAGACTAACACTTAATCCTATCATGCAAACTTCTGTTCTATCCATGAAAATAACATTTTGGATGCATAGGTGACCGATGTCGGTCCCTGCCTATCTGCTTGTGACCGATGTCAGATGATCCATGACCGATGTCGGCATCTCCTAGTCGACTCCTGATCGACGTCGGTCTCTCCTGACCGGCGCTAGTGACTGTGTAATTCCTGTAACCTGCAACTTGCTCATTTGGTGAAGCTTTTAGCTCCACACCTTAACACTTTTAACCTAAAAAATATATAGGGTCGATCTATACTTACTAGGTTAACACTATGGATTCTGCCTATTTTCTAGCCTACTAGGTCAAATGGGTTAACCTAGTGCTTTTTGCCTACCGACTCATTGTATTTTCTTGATAAAGTTTAATTATCTTACTTTTTGCCTAAATCCTTCAAACCCATTTTTGATCTTCCTATTTCCTACCCCTAATATCTGATTTTTCCTCATTCTAATATCTAAATATGCTTCAAATCACAAAATGCTAAAATTACACTTAATTCAACACAAATTTCAAAAATTGGTTTGAGATTCTTAATTACATACTTTTAGTTCACCTACTGCCACCTCTGGAATCTCTCCTTGTCTAGCATGTTGTCTCCTCACCATCCTAGCTTTTTTCTCTTTAGAGCTCTCTTTTCTCTCCTTTCTAAGACAAAATAACAAGTGACTTATTTTTCCCCTAATTTAACACACTTTTTAGCAATTTAAATCTTTCAATTATTATCCTGAAGATTCTTTATTTTGCTTACATCTTTTTTCTTCTCATCTATTTTGTAAACTATAAAATGTTTTAGATTCATGATGACGTAGAGATTATCTTCCACTATCCTATGCTTATCTTCCCAAAATTTTAATTTTTGGCTATTTTTTTCACTCACTTCTATAGGTTTGTCTAGTGTTCTCTACATTGGACACCTTCACATCTCTTATAATCTACTTCTCTATCTATAGCACTATGGCAAGTTAAATGTATGTTTTTTTTCAATTTAGTCCTTTCATTTATCTTATTTACTATTACTGTACTTTACTTAGAGTTAACATTATGTGTTATTATGTTCTTTTCTTGAAGCACCATCTCATGTTACAATTACGTGACACGTGATGAGCTTCGAGTGGGGCATATATATACACAATATTTTCAAACTTTTATTTGAAATGATACTTTGTATCTTTCAAAAACCTGTCAAGTCTTAATTTATCTAAATTCATGCCTTAAGGGGTGTACTGAGAAAGGGGTGGGTAGACCATCAATGCTTCATAAGATTATCATTCCTTTTGCCACTATCCATCTACACACTTGTCTCATAGAACCATTTACCCTAAGATTTTTATTATCAGTCCTACCTATTCCAATCCTTTTCCTCTTTCCATTACTCCTTTTCTTTCCTTAACATCCATTTTGACTATCAATTGTATTAGGTTGACTAGGTTGACCCAGTATAGTTCAGGGGTATTTTTCACTTTCTTGGTTTGTTAGCCCTTTGGCCGACCTAGCACAAACCTAGTGATTTATCTATGAAAACACATTGGGTTGATTGGGTTGACCTTGTACTACTGACATTATCAAGAGAATTTAGGGAAAGATTCACCTATATATACAAGGTCATTTCCTAACATTTCATAAGAGAATAATTATTAGCTAAGAAGTGCAAGTAAACATCTACTTATTGACCATTCTACTTGAGGAATAAAGTTTAAGGTTCCATACTTTGTTTTGAGATATGAATCTTAGAAGTCTTTTATATTCGTAGATAGGTTATATATCCTAGAGCTTATTTATCTTGTTTATCCTTACATACCACAACAATCTCTTATTAAGCACCTTGGTAAAGGGAGAGATTGAGGCTTGACGGGTTCATCTTCATAAATATTTATTCTTAACTTTATTTCTCCTTTGTATTATTCTCTTCATGTATTAATATTTTATATACATTGATGTGAGTATATGTCTTCTAATACATATTTCTTTTAGTTGTTTATTTTATTGTTTTTAACCCTCACTATATGCCATAAGCTTTAGTGAGTGCTAGATTAGATTTTACTTTCTTTTTATTAGTATAAGTTATTTTTTTAAACCTTAGGACTTCATTAGGGTTGTTGTGTGATTGTGTTAGACTTTAGGCTTTGGTACCACTCCTAACATGATGTGTTGTGACAAGTGATCCCCTAATCAGGTCTAGTGGATCCCCATATTGGTCATGCTCTTGCTTTACAAGTGTATTCCCTATCAGAAGTGTATGTATGATATATCTTATTTGATCTAGGATTAATTCATAGACATGATGAATTTCCAATTGCATATAATATTCAATCCTCTATGATCTTTTATAAATTCTATTGTTACGCTTTTTTAACTAATAGTCAAGAAACAATAACTAGGTGATAGATGACATCTATTAGGTGATGAATGATAACAAAAAAGTATCATAAAACTATAGGTAGATACCAAGTGATTGTGCTAACTAGGTGATGGAAGATAGATAAAATTCAATGGATGACATCAAGAATATGTTAGATAACTATAAATAATTGCTATGTGACTATGTAGATTAGTTGGGCAAATGCATGGAGTAGTTAGGTGACTATGTAGAGTATTTGAGTGACTACATGGAGCATTCAAGAAATTTTGTGGAGTATTTAGATGATTATAACTAGAAGTTGAGTGGCTACTTGGAACATCCAAGTGTCTATCATTTGTGTATAGTGTTGATTCTATGGCATCATAAAAAAATTATAAAAAAACAACATATTATTTTATCTTAGACAGAGGGTAAACACAGGTGTAAATATTAATTTATAAACTATCTTTATTTATTAATTAATATTAGGGTTCATTAATAATTAATGTCTACAACCATTTTACATGCAAAATATAATTATATTACAATCAAATATATGCCTCAATTGGAAAATGTACCTTGGTATAAAATACCAGGTAGAGGTACTAAATATTATTTAATTTACTATTCTATTATTTATTTACACTTATGTTACAATATTTATTAATAATTAGTCTATAACCATTTTTCATGAAGAACCCAATGATAATATTTTTGAAGATATGCCTCCATTGGAAGACTACCTGGGAATGAAATAGAAAATATAGGTACTAAATATTTTCTAATGTATTGTTTTATTATTTATTTTCATCTTTGTTATATTATTTATTAATAATTATTCTACAACCATTTTGCATGTAGAACCCATTGATAATAGTTTTGAAGATATGCCTCCATTGGAAGACGTCCCTAGATATCAAATTCTAAACAAAGGTACTTAATATTTAATGATTTAATATATTATTAATTTTTAAACTTTCATATTAAGGACTAATTTTTAATAATAATTACAATATTTGTACCCATTTTACAAGTAAAACCCATTGATAACCTTTTCAAAGATATGCATCCACTAGAAGATGCCCTCAAGTATGAAATTCCCTCATAGAATTCAATAAAAAAGACACTAGAGGACATCATAATGGATCTTGATAATGAGAACCCAAAACCAATAGATGATATTTTTACTTAGCCAACATAATCTTCAGTTGAAAAATATAGTAAAAACTCTAGGTGAAAGAAGATAAGTACATGGACAATTCGAAGGTAATTTATGTTTAGTTGGGCAACTAAATACCCATTCATTGAACTTGTATAACATGAAAATAGTATTGAATCACCAACAAAATGCAAATGTATAATATACAGTTGGAAACATGGAAAGGAACACAAAATGTAACTTAATTTGGATATAATTGAGAAACATTATGGTAAAATATATGAGTTCATAAAAGAAAAATATGGACAAATAAAAAAAAGTGAGATGGAAAAATGTAAGAGAATGCATGCATTAATGTTATGCAAAAGAGTATGAAAATAATTAGAAGCATCAATAACACCTCATTCACAAAGGAGGAATAATCACACTTAGTTTGGAAAAAAAATTAGGTCAATCTACTTGCCAAAAATATACAAATTTCCACTTTATATCACATTCTAAAAAGAGGCAAATCAATCTCTGATTTTTCAAATTACAAGATTTTATTTTAGAATATTATATTACATAATATGCCTCAATCATATTGGTCAGATAATCATGCTTGGGATATGGAAAAATTCCTTGTGATGATTGAAAAGTAGGATTTGAAGGAAAAAGTAAAAGTAGCATGGTTTATTTCACTGTCCATTGATGAGGTAATAGAAGTTGATAACACATTATGGTTTTGCATGTATGTTTAGAAATTTGAGAACCATTCAAGGAAACCTCACCTATTATCTGTAAGTAAAATGAAGAAAATTTTAATGATGAGGACCTTTCCAAATTGGTTATTTATAATTTGGTAGATATTGTTGTGATGAATTATTATGATATAGGTACCAAATTAGAGTGTTGATGTGGATGGTGCATCATTAAAGTAGGGGAACAAAACCAGTCTGTGTGTTTACCTATAAAAAATAATTGCCTCATATATGACTCCAATCCATTGTATGGCACATATAATGAATCTTGATTACAAAATTGTTAGCACATTTCAAAATATAAAAAAGTGGAAGATCTTATCTATGACTTGCACATGTACATGTCAAGCAGTAAAAAAATATTTTTAATTTTTTATAAATTTATGATTGGAGTGATTGGTGGTAAAAAACTATTAAAATATGTTGATACAAGATGTAATGACCTTGAATGTAGAATATTTGAATAATATCAATCATTCATAGGTTTTATGTTTAAATATAAGATGGATGTTGAAAAAGAAAAATATTTATTATACCATTTGACATATTTTGAAACCTACTAACATTGTATGGTATTCTGCCCATGTTAAAATGAAATGCATTTTTTGATGAAAATGCACAAGAGAGATCCATATATATTGTTGACTTCATACGGTTGAGGAAATATGTTTATCAATCTATTGATATATTATACTACTCAAATGAAATTTTTAAGGAACAAATTTTTGTTAGTTGGCAATTTTTAACAAATAAAGGACCCTAAAAACTAGTTAAATTTCAATATTAATGATCATCTTTATATTTTTGTTAATTAAAATGATATACCAATACACACTTTCTAAAGACTAACTCATGTGGTTGGAACAAAAATTTAAGAAGTACCTAGATCATGGGTTTTATATGATAATGTCATATATGAGGCATAAATGAAATTGAGTAACATTTCAAAAAGCTTGTGTGTTGAAATTCAAGATCGATTTCAAAGGGATGAGTTTCTTGAAGCCATGGGAGTGGTAAATCCTATATTTTAGAATGATCTATATGGTAAAGAAATAACAAGTAGTTTATTTATCAAATGCATGGGTACTTATATTAATCATTTCAGTAAGTCTGTATAAATTGATGGAGTTGAAGTTAAGGGTATTCTATAAAAGGATTTATTGAAAAAATAGTCAATAAAATTTTGTTTTACAATGCTTGAACAATATCTAACCTTAGATGAACCAAAAAAAATAAGCGATATTATAAGGTTATAGAAGAAACTATATCCAATCAATGTGTATGCAATGGAAAATGAAATAGACATACAAATTAATCCTAGCTCAAAGAAGATAGATCCTCCTTACACTTCTAATTGGAGATATATTAGATAATTTGGGTCATGCCCAATATGGATCCACTAAGCCTAATCAAGGGATATCTTACCATAATAAGTTCATTAGGTAGGGTTACAAAGCCTCCAATCAATCAAACCTATGCAATAATCTTAACTAGGTCCTATGTTTTCATATTCACTAAACTAATAGCATGTAAAGAAAAATCTAATATAGTACTCACCAAAGCTTGTTGAAAAAAGTAGGGGTAATAAATAATAAGAATAAACATGCATAGAAGACATATACTCATGTCAATGTATACAAAATCTTAATGCATAGAATAAAATTAAAAATACAAATATATCTACTCTTACAAAGGAGAAATAAAGTTAGGAATACTTACCTTTGAAGATGAACCCATCGAGTCTCAATCTCTCCCTTGGTTAAGGTGATTCACAATAGGTTATTGTGGTATGTAAGGATGACAAGGATAAATCAGCTCTAGGATACACAACCTATAAATGCATCCAAACTACTTCTTCACAAGACAAGATATATATCTCCAAATAAAGTATGAAACCCTAAGCTTGATCCTCAAGTAGAATGATGGATAAGTAGATATGAAATATGTCTTACTTCTTTTTATATTCTCTTAGAAATGGCAAAATCAATGTGTTTATATAGGTGGATATAACCCTAAACCCTTTTGAAAGTTTTGATCGATATGGTCAACATAGATAACCTAGTATTGAAATTGATAAAAAACTAACTAGATAATGAACTATGTTGACCATGGATGACTTAACTCTTAGTAGGTTTTGTAAATAACAATATAGGTTCAATGTGGCCAACATATTTATGTAAAATTCCAAATATAGGTTTAGGTTAGGGAAAAGGCTAATGAATATGGTAAATGAATAGAAGAGAGTGAAAATTAGGGGACAAAGCTTATGGGAATGGTTTTTATGAGACAAGTGTGTAGATATTATGTGTAGAAAAGGGAAAACGATCTTATGAAGTACCAATGGTCTTCTTACCCCTTTTCTAATCCACTCTTTAAGGCATTCACTTAGAGAGATTGAGACTCGATGGGTTCATACAAGATAAAAAACATCAGTAATTAATAAAGTGTGAAAATATTATTTTCATACATATGCCTCACTCAAAGCTCATCACATGTCACGTAGGTTCAACATGGGATGGTGCTTTGGGAAAAGACCATAGCAACACATAATGTTGAAGCTGAATAAAGTGTAGTAAGGAGTAAATAAGATAAATGAAAGGATAAAATTTAAAAACACATACCTTTACTTACCTTAATGTTGTAAATAAATAAAGAGATGTGAGAAACATCTGTAACAACCATGCCTTATTCAATAATCCTTGAAAGTTCACTAATAACATAAAAATCAATAGGAATATGTTCACCTTAGACTACAAAAATGATCTTCATCAAAATTTTGTATAAACTCTAGAATAATGTTCTCCTAAAAACTTTGGAATGTCTTCAAGAAATATAGCCATCTTAATGTTTCAAAAGCAACCCTAGTAGATTGTCATGTCCCCTTTTCAATTGACATGTTCTGAGTTCATGGTTAGCCTATTATGCGACCTTCGTAGGCTAATAAGATGGATAAAGGGTCATAATGGAGCTTGGCTCGACTTTGATTCATAGGATTTCTTCATTTGATTTTCATTCAGGGTATTTCAGACACATTTGGCCTGAGCTCCTACTTTTTAGGGATATTTGATATGCAGCGGAGCGCCTTTATTGTGGCATGGTTATGTGCGGAATCACTCCCTGATTCACTAGCTTCGATCGGTGCGTGGATCCGACATGTATTGAGGGAGATATTAATATTTGATTGATTTAATCAAATATTAATTATTTAGCCTAATTTTAATTAGAAACCCTAATTCTAATTTAAGAAACCCTAATTAGGGCAAGCATATCTTTTTGGAGGGTATAAGGGTTTCTCATGGAGGCCATTGAGTATTAGGCTATTGTTTATTGATATTGATTTTGAGAATTTCTCCTGTGAAGACTGAGCCTAGGGTTTAAGGATTCCATTTGCATTGGAGAACGTTCCCTCTTCAGTGTGTGCAATTAAGAGGCTGTGGAATATCAGCTGATCTCTTGCCAAAGTGTGAGATAGCTTCATCCAGAAGTTATCACAGAATTTCAGGTTTGAGAGATAACTTCACACAGAAGTTATCACAGATATTCCAGGTATTCTTTTATTCTTGTTTTGATTCAATAAATTATACAGCTAGAGATCTTCTGTGCTAGAAACGTATATTTCAGATCAGGGGTTGAAAACAGGGAAGTTGTGCTTAATTGGCAGCCATACAAAGTCCGTACAGGTCTGTACTGATCCGCTCAGGAACTGACCTCGGCAGACGGAGGGTTGCAGTGACTGACATCAGTCGACTGAAGACTGACGTCGACAGAAACGACCGACAGAGACCGACGTCGGTGAGATATCGACCGATGACGGCGACTGTGTGTCGACACAGAAGGGCCGAGACCTTCCAGAATTCAATTTTCACTTCCAATTTTGATAAGCCAGGGTTTTTAAGACTGTATTCCATATTTATATGCATGTGAAAGGACTGCAATTGTAATAGTTTAGAAGGACAAGTGATACAATCTGTAATTTGTTATTAAGAGACTATATTATTGTGATCATTCTGAATTTATTCAACAGAAGTTATATCTTGTTCAGAGTTTTTTGTGTTGCTATATTTCTTGTTTTGGAGGGGATATTACATAGATTCATCTTATAACATAAGTTTTGAAAACTCTAGTTCAATTTTAGTCTTACCCCCCATCTTCATAGCTATTCATAGTATTCTTGAAAACTTTCTTGCACAATGCAAAATTGATTTCAAAATCACACATAGTAATGAGTAAGGCAAGGAAGTTGGAATATGATGTGGTAATGAATAATAAATAAGGGATAAAAAGGGTTGCACAAGTGTAATTATATTGGAGATGATGACCAAGCACTTTAGAGAAATCAAAATTTTAATGAAAGATTACTTTTGGAGTCAACATCAATGATGTGGCATGAGAGATTATGCATGGCAGTAATTGAAATGATATTTATAATGATTTATACATTAGGAATTATATTTTTGAAAATGTCTTTGGAAAAACCCTACATCAAATCTTTAAATTTGGAAATAGTACCATTTTCAGTCACATCCAAGTGACATCAAAGGAACTTATCCATATTTAAAAGTATTGTTAACCTAATGGTCATACATGCAGAACATAAAACAAAAAATGTCTAACCTATTAGAAAGGAAGTACAACTATACTTCTGCTATAAGGATCCATGCTTATCTCCTAAATTTTCCATGTGTCTTATAAGGATAAACAATTTTGAGATGTTAAGTTAGTTGACAAGACAATAGTTCGTGTTTATTATAAAAGCTTTAGCTAAAAAGTGCCATTTTTGGTTTTCACTTTGTAGTGATTTTTATTCTTTTTCATATATATATATATATATATATATATATATATATAATTTGGAAGGGAGGAGAATCAACATTTGCTAGTTTTTATCACTCCCTCTTTATTGGATGTTTTCTACAAAGATCATTCATCTTTAGTAGAAGAAATAGGTTCTTTCATAAGGTTAAATTTGTCTTCATTCATTTTAATGAATTATTCCCTATTGAGAGGTCTTTTATACATTTCAAATATATGACCGTTATGTTAGGATCTACACATAGCTCTGATACCACTTGTTAGGACCTTAGAATACAATTGATTACTTTTGTATAAGCAACTAAACATGGAGTTAAAATAGAAGTAATAAGTAACTAGAAATCAGAAACAACAAAGAATAAGAGATATGAGAAACAACCAATTTGTATTAAACTCTTCCAGAAGGAAATACAATGAAGAAATCTCTTTCTCCTCACACCTAAAGATGTACAGTAATTCTCCCTCAAGAGTTCTCTCTCTCTCTCTCTCAATCAATTACAACCAACATAATTATTGAATTATGTTCACCTCTTTGTGACAATCAACTCAATTGTTGTTGTACAAGCTATGAGGATCTAATCTTATTATATAGTAAACTACAACACTAGGGTTTCATGAGCCATGCATTCTCCACTGTTAGATCCACCTCTTAATCAAAGGGTCAAATCTGTTCGCCTAAAAATAGTAATCTAAAATTAGAAAAGCTGGAGACGCACATCTAAAATTAGCATTCTAGAAATGCACAAATGATCGATACCGGTCGGTGTCGGTCTGTAGATGACCGATGCCGGCTGATGCCTAACTAATGTCTATCGATGCCGGTCGACCCCTAACCAATGTCGATTGGTTTTGACCAATGTCAGCTACTGTGTGACCGATGTCGGTTACTGTGTAAAACTAGCAACCTTCACATTAGCTCATCATTGAAGCTTTTAGCTCCACAACTCAATAATCTCCCACTTGGATATAAATAGCTGCACCTGTACTTGTACAAAAACATCCTCTAAAACATCTATGGCTTCTTCCTCCCTCTTCAAGTTCAATATTGAAGACCAACAAAAGTTGAATGAAGATTCAACTTCTCCTTTGTTATCAGCTTTGTTAACATATCAGTAGGGTTCTTATCTATATGGATCTTTTCTAGCTTCAACTGACCATCCTCCAATACCTGTCTAATGAAGTGGTACCTAAGCTGTATATGTTTGGTTCTTGAATGAAAGGCTGAATTATTTGCCAAATGAATTGCACTTTGTCTATCACTATACAATCTGTAACTCTCTTGCTCCTTTCCTAACTCTTTCATGAACCGAGTCATCCAAATCATTTCTTTGCTAGCCTCTATGACTGCAATGTATTCTGCCTCTGTAGTAGACAAGGCAACAACCTTCTGCAACTTTGAAATCTAGCTAACTGTCATTCCACCAATAGTGAACACATATCCTGTGGTGCTTCTCCTACCATCCAAGTCACCTGCCATATCTGAATCTACACACCTATGTAGAGAAGTGTTTGACCCTTCATAGCATAAATGCCTACTGCTGGTCCCTCTCAGATATCTAAGAATCCACTGAACTACTTTCCAGTGTTCCTTTCCTAGATTGGCCATAAACTTGCTGACAACTCCCACTGCTTGGGCAATATCTGGTCTAGTACATACCATTGCATACATCAAGCTCCCAACTAATGAAGCATATGGAACTCTACTCATGTACTCAACCTCAGCATGTGATTTAGGACACTGTTCTTTGCTCAACTTGAAGTGTCCAACCATAGGTGTGCTTACCAGTTTTGCATCATGCATATTGAACCTCTCCAACACCTTATTCACATAATCCTCTTGAGACAAAATCAAACTATGATTTTTCCTATCTCTCTTAATACTCATGCCAAAGATTTTCTTTGCTGCTCCTAAATCCTTCATGGAAAATGTCTGAGCTAATTTTACCTTAAGCTCAGTAATTTTTTGCATGTGTGAACTTGTAACAAGCATATCATCTACATACAATAATAGCATTTGTCTATTGTCTCCTTATTTTAACCTGTAAACCCATTTGTTTTTTAGTGCTTTCCTTTTGGCTAGCAACTCAACCAAATCCCACTTATATTTCTCTTCCAAAGAATCAATTTCCTAGTTCATGTCATGCTCCCACTATTTCCTAGATTCTACCTGCATTACCTCACCAAAACTTTCTGGTTCTCCACCATCAGTGAGAAACAAGTAGTATAAAGAAGGGGAATAATGAATTGGAGGTTTACTTAACCTTTCAGACCTCCTTATGGGTGTTTGAGACTCATTTACAGCTTGTTGTCCACCCAAATTTCTTTTTAACAGTGATCGATCCCAATCATATTTGACGGATGTCAGTCTGCACCCAACTGATGTCGATTCCACTTGACCAATGTCAGTTTACACCTAACCAACATTGGTTTTCATCTAACCGACGTCAGTTTCCACCTGACCAATGTTAGTTATCACCTGACTGACATCGGTCTCTATGTTTTCCTATGAGAGATGATTTTTACCCATGAGCTCATTTTGGACCATAACCTTTTCCAAATCAAGATTGCCCTACTTATAATTATTCAGCCTCTTGAGCTGATCACTGTACATCACCTTCTCATTTAAAACCAAGGCTTTCCATTTCTTAAATGTGTCAAAAACATCAAATTTCCTCTTTATGCAATAAACCCATACCTTTCGTGTAGCATCATCAATGAAAGAAACATAATACTGTGATCCTCCAATAGAAGCTACCTAAGCTGGTCCCCACAAGTCTATGTGAATAAGCTCTAACTTGTGCTTCTTCTTTGTTGACCCAATTTTGAGAAACCTCACTTTCTTCTGTTTCCCAAAAATACAATGCTCACAGAAATATAGATTTATGCTTTTCAAATCTGAAAGCTTACCTTTTGACTTAAGAACATTCATTCCCTTCTCACTCATGTGACTAAGCCTATAGTGTCACAACTTTGCATCTACATCTGAAGTAGATAAAATAGAAAGAGAATAATTAGTAATATAAGTAGATAGATAAAGTGTACCTACTCTCTTAACTTTTGCTAATACAAGTGCACCCTTGGAAAATTTCCAAGATTTAGATGTGAGAGTTACTGTGCAACCCTCATCACCCAAATTTCCTACAAATATTAGATTCCTCTTCATGATGGGTACATGCATGACATCCTCCAACATCCATGTGTTGCCATTCTACAATTTCAGCTACACTTTTCCTTTTCCAACAATTTGACAAGGCTCATCATCCCATAAATAAACTTCTCCAAAGTCTCCATGGACATAATCATTGAAAAATTCTCTATTTGGGGTTGCATAGAAAGAGGTACTAGAATCTAAAACCCAAGATTCTACTTTATCCAAGGAAAATATAAGAGCATCCTATGCAAAAATACCTACATCTTTTGCTTCTTTATTACCTTCATGCTGATTTTCTTTGAACCAACAATCTTTATTTGCATGCCCTTTCTTTCCACAATTCCAGCAGGTTATACTTCCATTTTTGGATTTGGATCTACTTTCCATCTTTGACCTTGATTTCCCTTGCTTGCCCTTCTCTCTTTTCCTTCTCCTACTTTCAACACTTAAAGCATTACTTGATGTTTCCCCTGTGCTTTTCCTATGAATTTCTTCATTCAATATTACACTAACAACATCATCAACTTTCAAGACATTTGAAGCAGATGCAGTATTACTAACTGTCATTACCAAACTATGCCAACTTTGAGGTAAAGAGCATAAGATTAAGAGAGCCTTAATTTCATCATCAAAAACTATTTTGACTAAATTTAACTAATTTACAATTGTATGGAAATCATTAAGATGACTATATACATATCTACCTTCATGCATTTGCAAATTAAATAATTGCTTCATAAGATATACCTTATTCAAAGCTGAGGGATTTTCATATAAATTTTCCAAAGTATCCATTAACTCTATGGTTGTCTTTTCTTGAGATAAGTTGGAAATCATAGAAGATGCCAGGCTCAACCTTATAGATCCAAGAGCCTTTCTATCAAGAACATTCTATTCTTCCTCGTTCATATCTGTGGCCTTCCTTGAAACCCCACCCAATGGTAAATACAAATCTTTCTGATACAAATAATCTTTAATCTGCATCCTCCATAATTGATAATTCTTGCCATTGAATTTCTCCATTCTTAGTTTACTTTCTTCTACCATTACTTTGCTCCCACTCAATCAGAAACCCCTGTGAGTGAATTCTATAATCAACAAACACTAACCTGCTATGAGCTTTTCTTCAACTTGGCTCTGATACCACTTGTTAGGATCTACACATAGCTCTGATACCACTTGTTAGGACTTTAGAATACAATTGATTACTTTTGTATAAGCAGCTAAACATGAAATTAAACTAGAAGTAATAAGTAACTAGAAATCAGAAACAACAAAGAATAGAAGATACGAGAAACAACCAATTTGTATTAAACTCTTCAAGAAGGAAATACAATGAAGAAATCTCTTTCTCCTCACACCTCGAAGATGTACAGTAATTCTCCCTCAAGATTTCTCTCTCTCTCTCTCTCAATCAATTACAACCAACACAATTACTGAATTGTGTTCACCTCTTTGTGACAATCAACTCAATTGTTGTTGTACATGATATGAGGATCTAACCCTATTATATAGTAAACTAAAACACTAGGGTTTCATGAGCCATGCATTCTCCACCATTAGATCCACCTCTTAATCAAAGGCTCAAATCTTTTTGGCTAAAAATAGTAATCTAAAATTAGAAAAGTTGGAGATGCACATCTAAAATTAGCATTCTGTAAATGCATAGATGAACGATATTGGTTGGTGTCGGTCTACAGATGACTGATGGTTGCTGATGCCTAACTGATGTCTACTAATGCTAATCGACCCTTAACTAATTTTGATTGGTTTTGACCGATGTCAGTTATTGTGTGACCGATGCCGATTACTGTGTAAAACCAACAACCTCCACATTAGCTCATTAGTGAAGCTTTTAGCTCCACAACTCAACACATTAACCAAAAGTATCCTTGGGTCACCATCGATTTGTTGAAGTTGGACATAGCCATTGATGTGAATAGTTTTGATTTGGTATGGACATAACCATCTTGTCTTAAGCTTACCTTTAAAATACTAGAATCTAGAATCAAATAGAAGTACCCAATCACCTTCTTGAAACTATTTTTCTTTGATATGAGCATCATGACACTATTTTCACTACTTTTGGATCATGTTGGTTTGAGTGAGTGTATTTATTCTTATTTCATCTAGCCCATTCAATTTCATGATTCTTTCCTTTTATGCTTCATCAAGATTAACTCCCATATTGGCTACTATCTTCAGTGTTTATAATTTAAACTCTATTAGAAACAAAGGTTTATTTCCTAAAAAAAATTCATATAAAGATAATCTTATGGTAGTCTTTTATAATGTATTATTTTTCCAAACATCTTTAGGTACTCTATATGCCCAATCCTTCTTGCTATTGTTCACTATTTTGGTTAGAATTTTTTCAAGATCTTGGTTAGTGGCCTCCACCTTCACATTATCTTGGGGGTGGTATGGTGAGGATTTATGATGATTGATTTTATAAAGTTCTATAAAATCCTTGATCATTTTAGACATGAATTGATAACCTTGATCATAAATAATATATCTAAGAGTTTCAAATATTAACATAATCCTATGATATAGGAAATCAACAATTATTTCCTCCTTCGAAAAGGTGAGTGATTTCACTTCAACCTACTTGTAACATAATCATTATATACTAATAAATACTCTTTTTATTTTAGATGGTAGGTTGATTGGTCTAACAACATCCAAACCCCATTTCTCTAATGGTTCTAAAATGATTCAAGAATTGAGAGGCATTTTTTAGGATAGAGTAGGCTTACCCATCCTTTGGCAAGGATCACATTTCCATAAAAATATTTTTATAGTCATATAAAAATATGACCAATAATAGCCTACACCAAGAATATTATGAATGTTTGTTTTTTTTTGAATAATGTCCTCTTCTAAGTTTACTATGGTATGTTCTTATGATGTCAAATACTTCATCTTCTTTGATACACTTATGAATTACATGATCATTTTCAATTTTAAATAACATGACTTTAAACAATTTAAAATGAGAAATAAATATAATCAAATGTTTTCTTTCTTTATAAGTTAAAAATGAGGAAAATTCCCTATTTCCAAGAAATTTTCCATGTCTACAAACCATGGGGAGTATGTAGATATAGAAAACAATTGTTCATCTAAAAAATAATCTTCCATAGGTTCATCTTCACCTGTAGTGATCAATATAGATAAAAATTTAGCAACAACATTATACTTAACAAGTTTGTCTATAATTATAATCTCAAATTTTTAAAACAATAATATTCATCTAATAATTCTTCCACCTACTACTGGTTTATTTGTTTAGTACATAATATCTAAATGATCTATATAAATAAATACCTAATAACCAATAATGTAATGTCTAAAATTATTTATGGCATAAATAACACAATTTTTTTTATGGTAGTGTAGTTTTTATCTATGGGAGTAAGATTCTTGTTGAAATAATAAATGGCATACATTTTTCCTTCCTCATCTCTTTGTCATAGAACATTCCCTAGTGCATTATTAGAAGCATCAATATAAATATGAAAAGTATATTGAATTGGAGCAGTTATAAATTTATTTTTTAATGTTTAAAAATATTCTTAACACTTATCATTCCATACAAACTCACTATCTTTTGTTAGAAAGGAAAACATAGGTACAACTATTTTGATAAAGTATTCAATTAATGTTTTTTTAATACCTACATGACCAAGAAAAAATTTGACATTTATTTATATTTGAGGAATAGGGAGACTATAAATTATCTCAATCTTTTTGGGATCCACTTTTATTCCTTGAGAAGAGATATGATGTCCTAAGACTATCCCTTAATTAACCATTATTACACACTTCTCATGACTCAAAGATACTTAGTGTTCTTCAAATTTGGTGAGAAATTTATCTAAATTTCTCAATGATTCATCAAATATGTTTCCTTGGACAATTAATTCATCCATGTATACCTCTACACAATCATTTATAAGATCAAAAAATATGGCTAACACTGCTCTCTAAAAGGTAGTAGGTGCATTCTATAATCTAAAAGGAAGGACTGTATAAGTGAATGTCCTCAAGGGGTAGGTAAATGTAGTTTAATCTTGATCTTCTAGGGCTATTCTGATTTTATTATATCTATTGAATCCATATAATAAATAAAATTACTACTTTCTTGCCAAGTTATCCAAAACTTGCTCAATAAGAGGCAAAAGAAAGTAATCTCTCATAGTGGCTTTATTCAATTCTCTATAATCTATGTAGAGTCTCAATTTTCCATTCTTCTTAGGTAAAATGACCAAAGGTGAAACCCCTTGAATATAGGATATGGGGTAAATGAAACCAATTTCTAAGAGTTTTTCTATCTCTATTTTTATAATTTATTTTAAGATTGGGTTAATTCTTCATTTTGGTTGTTTAACTAGTCTAACAACTTGGGTGTAAATGTGATGGGTACATACACTAGGATGTATTATTTTCATATCACTATAATTTGAAGAAAAATATTTTGTGTTTCATACCAATACATCAAATACTTTACTTTCTTGTTGGTCAATTAACCAGCTGTTGATATTCAACAATTTATTAGGATGGATTATAATTTGTTTAATACCTAGAATGATGAAATTTATCTTCTTGTATTCACTCATAAAAACATTCAATGGACATATATGTGGTAGTATCATGTGAAATATAGCCACATCATTGTAAAAATTTTCACTTTTGGAGAGAAGATTGGTTATTAGACAATGAAATGCATTTAAAAATGAATTCTACCCTTCTTGAGCCTAGTCAACTATGGCTTGTTGGATATCTTACAGACCAGATAACATGCTTAGGGAAATTATGACATTATATTGGTTCTTAGTATTAAATTTAAATTCTTATCAATCATGATTGTTCATCTTTAAATCTAAGTTATTAATCTTCAGAGCTAAGCTATCAATTTTTAGAGCTAAGTTATTATTCTTTAGAGCTAGGCTTTTAGACTTTTGAGATAGGCTATCAGACTTTAGAGCTAGGCCATCAGACTTCAGAGTTAGGCTATCTTGATCCGAATATTATATTATCTACACCTCAATTTATTGGGCATAGTCTTTTATGGTAACCATGGCTAAGGAAGACACACTATTCTAATTTTATTCAGGCTGATCCACCCATATTTATTCAAAAAGATCCATAGAAGGTCTAGCAGGTAGATACAAGAAGATTTTTTTGGTGTGTATTTCATTGAAAATGGTCATATTTCTAGATCTACAGTCCATTCATGTTGTGACTATAGCTAACCAAGATATTTTAAGAATAACTAGATACCCTACCTTCATGGGCTTAGATTGAAAGATCATGAAATATATAGGGTATCCTGAATATTCTATGGTGACTAGAACATTTTCTATGGTTCCTTCAGGCATAATAGTGGATTGATCTACCACTTTAAAAATTGTAGTGGTAGGCTGAAGACATATAAGGGATAAATATTATACTATTTTGATAGTCATTATGTTGATGATAACACCTAGATGTACAAATATATTTTTTATGGACTTTTTATCAATTGTCATAGTCATCATGGGGCTATCAAGGTCTTTGTATTTGGGAACAAGTATGTTTCCTACTAGTAAATCAATAATTTTACTAGTTACCTAAATTGTTTTAGATTTTTTTTTTCCTAGTGCTTTGATGCACAATCCTTTAATTATTTGATTCAATTCAAGAATATATTTAATAGATCTTAACAATGTAATTTTTATCTTCATCTCTCTTAATCCTTTCACCAGTTAAAAATCCTCCCTAGGTTTTTCTTCATTAAGTCTCTCAAGAAATGAAATAATATGGGGATCTCAAATTATGGTTAGTGTAACTAGGATTATGGTGGCTTCTACCTTTTCTTTATTTGGTTCTTGGACTATATGTGACTCAAGAGTATTTTCATTATTGATAATTTTGTTTATGGTAATTGGTGAATCTCCAACTACCTTTCCTAACCTAAGTTGAACATTATTACACTTATTTGAACCACTTACAACACTACTTTCTTGGTTAGCTTCATAAATAGGAGTATTTTGCCTATGCTTAGAATTTGCCACTATTTGGGAAGGTAATTGTGTTTGGCTAACCTAGTGCTCAATTGGTGGTGGCTAAGGTTGTGAAGGCATCAAAGCATATTATGGAGGAAACCTTCTCTACATTTTATATTGTTGATTTGGCCATTAAGGTGGTGATTATTATATCCAATGTGATTTTTTGTTCTAATTTTGTACCTAGGGTTGTGAAGGATTTTGATGTGTCCCCCACATTTTTGGCATCCATTCTTGACTACCCCATGGTTTTGGTTGTGGTGTTGGTCCCCAAATTTTTGGTGTGACTTGTCTAAACCATGTTGTCATCCATGGATTGGGGAAAAATCTTGGACCAAATTGATTTTGAGGTTGGGAGTATTGGTTTCCTTGTCTTTGGATAAATTTTGATTCTTCAACTATATGTACTAATTTTTTTACTTAGTTTCTCATAGTAGAAAGATGATTGTAGTTCTTGGTGTCATGGTATAGGTCACAAATAACACACACCTATATTTTATCTAAAGGACAATATTTTATCACATTTTTAAGCCTACATCTAGGATAATATATTTATAAATGTTCAACATTGCTGGCATTGGCCTTTGATTTGAGACCATATAATGTGGATGTCAATTGTTCTATTTTGAAATTATCAAATTCTTCCATTAATTGGCTAACTCTAGTGATTTTCCTAACTATGATTTATTTATGCTAGGTCTTGTCCTAGAATAGTTAGTATATAATGCTAAAATATGATGAAAGGTTAACTTGTCAATGTCACCCTTTCCCATGAGGTTCAAAACATCACATTCATCATCATCTAGTGATTTAATAAAGATTGCCTTGTTGACCTCCTTTGTGAGTTGGTAAATACTCTATTTATGGGCAAATATAAAGCTATTAAGGAAATATTCTAAGGTTTCATTTTCATTTTCATTTATGTTGAAAAAAATATTCCTTCCATTCTCTAACTCTACAATAATCCTAATATTTATCAATAAATTCACTTTCCATTTCTTCCCAAGTTCTTATAGAATTACCCTTAAGGCCCATGAACCATATGGCTACATTCTTAAGTGTAGATGGGAATAACTTTAACTTCTAATTTTCAATGACATAGTCATATATTTGGCATAGAGTTTGAAATTCAAATAATTGATCTAGATCCTCTAAGGATTTACCTATAAAAGTATGAAAAATAGATGGTGAAATATTTTTCATGGAGGTTTTATCATCAAGATCTATGTTGATTGGATAGGAAAAAGTTTTATCCTATCGAGGTTGTCTATCAGGGTTTTTCACATGTGCATGATCATCTCCCATATTATATTCCCAGCTTTGGTTATCAATCCAATCTAAGTTCTCTTCTTGGGTTCTCAACCTGTGGTCTACTAGCTCAAGAGGAGAATCTTTGTTGGTGATTAGATCTTCTTATTATAGACCTTATGGATCAAATTTAACTATTTTAGAAAGGATATTCTCAGGATCAATTCTTCCTATGGGAGAAGATGACCTAAATAAAATTATTATTATAGGGATTTATTTGTGAGGATAAACCTATTTTAGGAGAGGAATAAAAAAAAGTTTGTATACAACTTTTAATTGCCTTTCTTTCACTTCCTAATCTTTCCATCAAGAATAAAATCCTCTCTTCTTGTTTTATTTGGGAGTCTTTAGAGATAAACCATCTTTAACAATCTCTTAAGTAGTTTATAAATCTAAGGAGTCCTTGATTATTTTTGTGTTTTTAGGGTATATGATTTTTTTTGAATTTTACCTATATAACTCTAATATAGGATCTCATTAACACTTATTGATTAAGATTTCCCTGATAATAGTGCCAAAAATGATGGGTTCTCACTATACCTTTCATTTAACAAATCAATGGATTGGTTTCATTTTCTACTAGGGCTAGTTTCCAAGGCTATATGAAATGAGATATTAGATATTTGAGTTAACAGTTCATTATTTTAGGGGGGTGTTTACTCTAGTATTGATGTCTAAATCCTAAAGTAGCAAATAAGATTCTAATCCTATGTTGTAGAAAAGGTAAATCTAGAAATTTTTACTAACTGAATATCCCCTATGGAATTATTTGTTAAAATGATTATTTTGTTCACACCATCAACATATGAAACTTAAACATCTAGCATACGACACTATAATGTCCTCACTTGACTTGCCCAATTGGGTAGGATAGTATTGTATTTCAAAATGTGATAATGTTGATTGCCTATTGTTACCTAGACTGCTCCCTGATAGATTCTAAATATGGAGATGAGTCAATAAACTTTCCTATTAACTTTAATCTTATGAGAATTTAAAGACACACTTTTCATAAAGGAAACTCACGTGCATTGAATTAAAACAAACTATGAATTTAATGAAAGCACACTTAGATTAAAATAAACACTCTTTGCATTAAAAGGGAAATCACACTTTGCATTGAAAGAGAAATCACACTTTTAGTAAAATAAAATATAAATGTATCAAAATAAATACACTTTAAAACTATAAACTAGAAATACCAATTATCTTGATCTTTAGAGAGAAGTATACCCTTGTTCCTTATTTAGAATCGTATCAACTTTTACTCCATAATGGAATGGAAAGATAAACTTTATTAGTACTTCATTATCAAAAGGAATATATAAAGATGCTACAAATTCTATATTAAAACTACACTTGAATGTTTTTCTCTCTATTACCTATTTCCTATTGCCCTATAATGAGAATGAGACATGTACTTGAGACATCTACTTAAATCACATGTCAACAACTAATCTCAGGATACAAAATCTTATGATCTAAAAAAACAAATATACTTATTTTAAATAAAATATATATGAATTAGATCCAACACTTATAGGAGGCATTAGAACTGATTCAACTAACAATAGACTGAGTACAACTAACATATATATGAAGAGATTATGTCTATATTTACAAAATAGAAATATGTTTATATCCAGATCATTTTAGAATATTAATATGAATATTAATGTCTAAATAAAGATATATAATGAGGGGAAATATATATATGTACATTATATATCTTTGGAGTTTCTAGATTGATCTATGGAGTATAATTGGGCACCTTCAGAGTGAAGTTAGGAATCTTTGGAGCATGGTTGGAAATTCTTCAGAGCTTCATCATAATGAATTTGGAAATAGCTGGTAGATATTTGAAGCTTTGATGGAATGTATTCAGAGCTACAAATCTTAGAATCTTGACTAAGGATCTTCATAGCCCACTATGTTCTATGTTGAGTCTTCAAAACTTATACCAAAAAGGTGTTACCAAAACTATTGATGACTTCTCAAAATAATCTCACCATAGAAATGTATCTCTGTATGTAAAATTATACTTATTTCATCCAAGTTAGACACAAATAAGAAGATAGAGAATCAATAAGGTATCTCATATGAACAAAATACAATTTCACTCATTTCTTAGATGAGACCTTAATTATTAAATATAATGCAACATATACCCAAGAGGTAACACTTATGGATAGTTTATATGAGATATAATGAGATATATAGAATGTTTATCATAAACCTATAGAGACTAGCAAAAAAGAGAAAAAAATAAAAAAAATTGCAACATGTACATATAATAGTGTAAAATATTCTCTATGATGTTAGGATTCCAAAACATTTTATGGTTTGGAAAAAGAGTTCGTAGAGACAAATATATGAGAAAAATAATAAATATGATGGTAAATTTTGAAGGGTAGAATACCATGGGACTAGTGGTGTTGTTAAGCGCATGGATATATGATAGGTTCCTAATGTATCAACTATTTGGGTTACCATATGTGGTTGATGATAGGTTATCTTGGGTTGTTATATGGAGACAAGACCAAGTAGTGTAGTTTTTTCCCTACATGGCAATGTTATAGACAATCACATGAGGAGAGATTATGTGGAAGCTCTATGTACATATTTATATAATTTGGTCAAGTTAGATGACCATGGTACCAGGGCTATCTCAAGAGTGGATCATAAGCCACTATAACTATTGGGTAGAGTTGTTTCTAGTGACACACTTGCCAATTTAGTTTGGACTCCTATACCATATGAATCCTATAATTGTGCCTACATTTTGGGCATGATATGAAAGAGAGCCAATGGGGATAAGAGGAGGAGGAATACCGGTTAAGTGATCAAAGATCAGACTCTAGCATGTGAGACCATGGACTAGTTAAGCATGATAGTTGATAGCTGGAAGAGGAGAGGGTATGGATGTGGATGTAGGGGTGAAATAGGTACCATAATAAGAACCATAGTAGGAGGGGAAATGATTGCCTCAAGCACACAACTGATGAATATACTAGTGACAAGATCAAGTACAGAGAGTGGTGATATAGGATGACCTAATAATCAGCCTAGGGTAGAGTTGGTCGATAGAGGCAACACTGAGGAGAGACTTGAGATGTGAATGAGTGGTGATTTCATGTTTTACATTGATTGGTATGCATCCCATAGATGAAGTGCTTAAGGTATGGGCTAATGGAGAGACCATGCTTGGTAGATGAGTAGATGGTAATAACTTGATAGGTAATAAATGTTATATTTGTTAGTCTTTGAGATATAATACTAGTTGTATATGATTATAGATAAATAAATTTTGAGATATATGTGATCTAATATATATCTAGGATTTGGTTTTTACAAACCTATGATATAGGAGACTATATGGGGGTCCTTAGTCATGTCAGTAGTCCATGACATGTTGGATGGAGTGCTGGCATTATGCAACCCTACCATGTTGGATGATCTTATGGTACTATCTACCCCAACTTAGGCAAGTTAGTTTAGACTAGTGGGGGAGGCTATGAGTTAGATATATAAATATAGATATGGATTGCATCCACTGATAGGATTGGAAAAAATAGAGGCATAAGCTTGGTAGGCCCTAGCTCAAGAGAGAGATGCATGTATGGCTACCATGATCTAGCTGGGATAGGTATAGGCCCAAGTGGCCAACCTATAGGGATAAGTAGTGGGGTTGAGATCTCAAATAACCTCATTAAATAAAACCATGTATAGGGGATAGTTTGAGGCATCTATGGGTAGCATGGATAGGCCACGAGATAGACATGATGGAGCCTAGTCATAGAGCTAGATCGATGTGTTTTTATATTTTATAGAAAAACACATACAATATAGAGAGATTATTGTGATAGTTGGATGTCGATCTTATGAGTTATATTTTGGTTGTGTTTTAGGATTCATGGGTATATTTATTTATATCACATATATTTTTATTTTTTGGTATATGCTATAAGAAATATATTTGGGGTGTGTTATTTTCTATCATTATGGAGTACACATGCACGGTTTAAAAAGAAATAGGTGAAAAGGACTTGGAAAAGTATAAGTAATCATAAAAAAATGCTTTACACACCATTTCAAGATGGTAAATGTGTAATAAAAAAATATGACTAAGTATATTAAACCAAAAAGTGGTAAATAAGATGATAAAATGTTTTTAAACCATGAAAAAAATTGGCACCAAATTAAAACAAGTAAAATCACACTAAATCACATTGGGAAGTATGAAATAATGTAATAACAATGGAAATCATGCGAAAGACCAATGATATAAGAACAAATTAATTAATTCAATGAATCATACTAAATCACATTTAGAAGTATAAAAGAGAAACAAAATTGGCAAAATGGTCTTAACTTAATCACACTAATTCAAGTTAGGAAGTATGAAAAACTTTTAAAAAATGGTTGGATTCTTACATGAAATTGGAAAATAAGAAGATAAAAGTGAAATATTAGTAAATTAAGTATAAAAAATACTAAATCAAGAGGGGAAACATGTCAATTATGTGTAACTCATAATCAATCACACCTTATCTCATATTTGACAAATGTTTCTTTGTGACTTAGTATTGGCAAATTTTATGAGGAAGGCTATGTCATATCCATGATATTACACTACAACTCACAAATAAAACACCAATGATGTGGAATTAATGTGAATATATGGTAAAATGGGATGTTTGGAATTGTAATGTAAATATTTAGTAATTTGTAAGGAAGGACTCATCCTTTCCAAGGTCTTACACTGCAACTCATAAATGGAATCCCTAGGGGGAGTGATTAGTGAACAAAAAAATTTCTCAAGGGGAAATATTAGGGTAGTAGTGAGTGAAAAATGGAATTTAATAATCATAACATATGTGTCTTATGAGAAGACCTTAGGAGACATGAGTACACTAAGGACATGAAAAGACACCAAGTGATTAGTGATGAGCAATATACAAAGGATACGTGTTCACTTATAGGCACAAAGTTATGTAGGAAAATAAGTGTGGTACTAAGATTAACTCATGTTAGTGGTTTTGAATAGGAATATTAAAATGGACCTACCTTCCCATGATGTGTTCCCAATTCTTCAGGACCTGTTATAGAGCCATCAATCTACTACAAATATTATGTACTTATGTGAGAAAGTAGGTAGCACTAATGTTTTTTTTAATTATCCTTTTCTAATCTACTGGCTATCGCATGCTAATGGACCTCAGATCTATCATGAGGCCTACTATGGAGTTTGATATTTGATTATAAAAATGAGATGTGATTAGAATCACATTTTTTAGTGTGATTTGACTTTTGAAAATTTTGAATGTTTCCTTTTAGATCATTGCCTTTTGTTTAATGATTTGGCTTTTCAATGTTATGGCTTTTAATATTCCTCCTCCATACAAACTTGGAATGACCAATCATAAGAGATAAATTGATACACATAAAAGAGTTTTAGGCTTTGGATAAAGGAAGCTAAATATCTAAAGATATTATTGACTAAGACATTCAGGCTTAACTATGAACCACTATGTTATCTCAAGTCTGAACCATGTGTATGCTTAGTTTGTAAAAGGTAATAAAGGGGAATAAGGGGATATCCAAAATGGACTAGTAAAAGGAGATTATAATGAGATGAATTATTTTCTAACTGATCACATGGTAAATGAGGAATGACAAAAGGGATAAATGTTTATATAACCAAGTCATAATAAAAATTATTTGTGTTTATAGAGATAAGATAACAAATAATCATGAAAAAGAACTAGGGAACCATAGAAAATAAAATCATGAAGAAGTAGTATGAAATTATGAAAAAGAATCCATAAAATAACATAAGAAGAATAATGATATCATAAGCAACATGTAATGTAAAACAAAAGTCACCATGAAATATGGATTAGAATTTGACATAATGTCAAAATGATATAAAATAGATAACTATAAAGTTGGAAAACACATCCAATCAAAATGAAGAAAGAAATGAAAGAAAACCATGATTGTGTTCATAAATATTGATATATTTTTCCACACACATTATCCATAACATTTGATAAGTCTATATGAAGTTGAACTTAGACTACAACCAAAGTCTCACCAATCTTTAGGGAAAGTTGAGAAAATACTTCGCATCAAATATCCTCAACAAAAATTGTTAGAACACATAAAGGATCATGTTGATGAGGCAGATTGTGTAGGGGATGATTAGGAGAAGGAATGAAGTGGAATATATGGTAGAGGAAGGGGTCATTGGTGGATAATGGGCCATAGGTGAAGGATTCACCAGTGAATAAGTGGTCACCAGGGAAGGAAGATCCATAGGTGAGGGAATTATGGGTGGAGAAATAGTAGGTGGATAAGGGACCAAAAATGGGGGAGCCATGGGGGAAGAATGGGAATCCTTATTACGAGGGTGACCTATGGGAGGAATATTAGTAGGCATAGGAATGGTCATGAGGTGATCCTTGAGATGGTATTGAAAAATGTGACAATGATTAGTATGATGAGTAGTTTATTGGTGCTAGAGATAATATACCTCTCCATATTTGTGAAGATATTTAGTTAATACTTTTGATGGAGGTATAGCCTTGTTTGTGGGTTGAGGAGTGTAAATCATAGGAGTTTAAAAAGGAAGGTTTGTATAGTGTTAGTTTAAGTAAATAAGACTCAAATAAACACACTAACACTTACAATCCTAGCCTAAATACTAGGGAGAGATTTGTAATAAAAGCTAAATGAAATCACAATTAAAACATAAAAAACAATGACTCTTATACCTTCCTTGGGAGATCCAAATGATTTTTTGAGTGGCTTGCTTAGTTTGTGCATTAAAAAGTGTTTGGAAAATGAAGCTTGTTGGTTCCTTCTCTCCTTGGCACCATTGGCTTTGATATGGCTTGTGATTTCTTGGCTTAAGATTTTGGCATTATAACACTATTGAAAATCTTGTCTCTCTCCAAATTAACATTATAACTTTGGCTTATGAGACCTTGGAAATAAATAGGCATGGCCTTGTATTTATAGCCTTAGGAATTAACTCTCACCCAAGGTGAGTTAGGGTTAAGTTAAGTCTTGGAATAGGTTCAAAATTAACCTAGGTGAGTCAAATCTAACTCTAGTAGAGTTAATAGTTATCAAGTAATTATGATTTTTTATTACTCAGCATGGCTCTCAAAATTAGATATTTTAGGATATTTTCAAAGAGCTTGACAAATCATAAAGGTAATGATGAAAGTCTATGAAATTTTAATTTTTGAATTTCCTTTTTTAGATATTTGTTAATTTCAAATGAATAATTCAAATAGGCATTTAATGTGGTTTAGTTTGTTAATTGATTCTGATTAGCCTTTTATCTCTTTCAAGATTTAATCAAGTGTTCAAGTGCCCCACTTAATAGGTCCATTAGCCAAATTGATAGTTGTGATGATGTAAGAGGATTAAGAATGAATCCATGAGAGTTTTTTATTACATACAATATAATACCCCAATTAGGGATGTCTCAATAGGATTATGAACTTTGATAAATGATGTGTAAGAAAACTTGGGACATTCAATGATTTTAAGCTTAATTTACAATGATTGGTAGGAATCAATCAGAAGTCTAATCAAAAGCTAGTTGTGGCTAGTTTAGGTGTCTATAGTTTTCCCTTGTTTGGGAAGGTGTTACAATATATATACATAGTAATGTATTCTCAAAGAATGAAAAGGTCATGTATGCCTATGACTAGAATACAACAAAACAAATAAGATGATGAACATTTCCTTTACGTGATAGAATACAATAAAATAAATAAACAAAATGGAGGAATAAAAGAAAAGGAAGGGGGAGGCCGAGCTAACTCCAAATGCACCAAGCAAGTGGACTTTTCCTACATAGTTCCATGGATGTAATATCTATCAAAAACTTAAGACCAAATGTAGTTCCCCCAGGATATGGGATAGAATAAAATGATGTTCAGGAAAAACATGATTGATTTTATAAGGAAAGATGTGAATGGTCTCAAAAACTGGAAAGAATGTGGATGTTAGGCTAGTAAATATGGGGAAACTAAATGACAAGTGGTTTCTTGTAAATTAGCAAGGGTTCCTAGAGTCTTTAAGGCAAAAAAGTAGTCGATGCAAAATATTTTTGGGATTTTCTTGAACATTTTAAATGTTTTGAAATTTTAAAAGCATCTTAACTCCACTGAGAATTATGACATATTAAATGGTCCACATCAAAAAAATGATGAGAGCATTCATAATTAACATGCTTGTAAAATAGTGAGATAATTAAAACTTAAAGTGCTCACAAAATGGTGAGAGTTCAAACTTAAATTACTCACAAAATGGTGAGAGCAAGGCAAAGGGTGACTGACCTAACCTCAACATGAAATAAGAGTTATGTACATAGTCCAAAAATGGGACCTCAAGTGACAAAATTTTTGCCTTATAGTGGAGGAATATTACTAAGTAACAGTAAACTCATAAATGAAGCAAAGCAGGTAAATGGCACAATATGGCATACGAATGGTAAGGTGGTACTTTAATGCATAATAAAGATGTTGTTTATAATTTACCCATAGGTTGTTATAATTAGGAGATAATGACATAGGTCAATGATACTAATTTTTCCATAGATGGTTATAGTTATTAGCATGATGTTGACCTCTAATTTGCCCAAAGGTGGTTATAATCAGTAGTACTTGAATTGAATGAAATAAAGAATGAAGGATGCAACTATAAACCACTACCATACTATTTCAAGATATGACCTCTATCGAGAATGTTAAATAAACTATGAAAACTTGGATTTGAATCCTATTACTAAAAGTGCATAAAGAACCAATGGAATAGAACCAAGGTCAAATGGGGTTGGGTAAGGATGGTATAAATAACTTGATTGATAGGAAAGGTATGGTAGAATGATACAAGGTACACAGAAGAATGTTGATATAATAGTACAATGGAAAAGTGACTCATAGGAAAAACTTATGATATCTCAAGAGAAGTACCACTTGAGGTGTATAATGTTCGTTGCCTCATCAAGTTCATCCCCATATGGTGTAGCAAGCTTGTATGCTCTAAAGTCAAAATTAGCAACAGTGATGATGGGCCTATCTAGTTGGGTTTAAACTTACCCTTGTGTTTATTCTTGGACATGGTATTATATTGGTTTTATTTGAGAATAAGATCACCAAGATTGAAATTTTCTATGTTTTACTAATCGATTATAGTGGTTATGGAGTCTATTATGGTACGCTTGCAAGGTTTTAACTATGGCCATGTATTTTTCATCAAGTATCTCAAGCTCTTTCAGGTGAGTAAATTGGTATTCTTCATCATCTAGGACATGTTTCAAAGAGATGTGTAAAGAAGGTAACTCAACCTCAATTGGAAGGATGGCCTCAATACTATAAACAAGGGAATAGGGAGTGTTTTCTATTGGGGTATGGTAATTTTTTTGGTATGCCTAGAGAGAATGAAATATTTGGAGGTGCTAATCATGGCCAACATCATTGAAAACATTTTAAGGATGTTAACAATGGTTTTGTTGGATTCTTCTGCCTGGTCATTACCTTATGGGTAATAGGTGGTAGAAATGTTTTGAGTAATTTTGTACTTAGCACATAGTGAATTGACATCCTTATTCTTGAATGATCCACCATTATCAGATATAATGTTAGATGGGATACCATAGTGATAAATGAAATGGTTGAAGATAAAATTTTAAATTTGTTTTACAGTCATGGCCATCACATGAGGTCATGTTTACCTTCCTAATGAGATTGAGGCCCCATGTGGAAAATGGCCATGGTGTAAGCATTGGTTTCAAAGTCTTGATCGGGGCATGAATTAAATTATCATATCATTAGCATTTTTTGCATATTTTAATAAATATTACTATATCTGCATCTATAATTGTCCAATAATACCTGATATGTAAGATATTTTTAGATAGGATATCCCCACTTATGTGGGCTCCACATACTCCATGAACTTGTTTTAATGCTAATATTGAGTATGTTTAAGTTATATAATGAATTAGATTTCCATCAAAATTATGGTGCTAAAGGGTTAGTCCTAGTAAGTTATATCATGAAGATTTATAGATAAATGTCTTAGATTGTTTAAATGATAGGTTGAGTGGCATAAAATGGTCATGAAGGTTAGTAAAAAGGTATGAAAGTAATATATATCTAGGACCAATAATATAATAGATCATTAAAATGGTTGAGGGTTCATGAATTGGTGCTAGAAAATTTTAAATGAGGAATTGATATTATTTTGTCTTGTTTGTATGACAAATTAAAGAGACAATGGTGGCCATAGCATCTAATTTTTTGTTACTAACCCTATTTATGTTTTCAAATTGTACATCAGTAATCTATTGTTGGAGAGTGTCGATCATGGCCTTGTATGGTAACATCTTATCATCTTTATTCTAAAAATCATATGTCACCTAATTGACTATTAATTGAGAATCACCATAAACCTTGTGATGATGAATATTCCACTATACTACCTGATAAAGCCCTACAATGAGTAATTATTATTCAACAATGTTATTGGTATAAGGAAAGATAATCCAAAATGATTTAGGGACTAGATCCCCCTATGGTGTAATAAAAAATAGGCCTTCCCTTGATCCATGTGCTATGAATGATCCATTAAAATATAACTTCCAGTGTTGCTCCTCAAGAGGTGTTTTAATGATGGTCATATGGACTCATCTAGAAATTGAAAAGTTAGAGGTTCTATATCTATAAAGGGAGCTTTATCAAGATAATTTTCAAGTATTTATCCCTTGATATCCTTTTAGTTCACATATTCTATCTTGAACTTGATCAGAAACATGATCCATTTATCCATACAACCTTGTAAAAATTTCTTGGATAGTAGATACTTGAGTGGATCTACTTTTGAGATAATTATCATCTTGTTGTTTAACATGTAATATCAGAGTTTCGAAGTTGAAAAGACCATAGCTAAATAAGCTTTTTAAATGGGCATATAATTGTGTTCATATGAAACCAATGTATGAATTAGATAATATACAACATTTTCTTTTACATTATCATCATGTTGAGTTAAAAGTGCCCTTAGGGTTTTGTTTGTGGCTAAGAGGTACAGTAAGAATGACTTTCTTAGCATTGGTGGCAAACAAATAGGTAGATTGACATGATAATCTTTGAGATGATGGAAAGATTTTTGGTATTCTTCATCCTAATTAAATGTTACACCTTTCTTCAAAAAATGTGTAAAAGGATGGGATTTATCTTCCAACCAAAAATGAAGCATTTGATAGACTAGATCTTGCCCTATAAATTATAGAGCTAATTCAAATTGTAGGGTGGTGGCATTTCAATAATGGCTTATACTTTGGATATATTGACTTCAATGCCTCTATGAGACACAATTAAGCCTATCAAATTTTCCTCAATTTACTTCAAAAACACACTTCTTAGTATTGAGTCTGACCTTGTATTTACATAGTCTCTAAAATATTTTTGATAGTGTTAGTGGATGATTAGGCCTAGTCTTTAATTTTATTAGTATGTCATCAGTATAGTCTTCAATCATGTCTTGCATCATATCTTGAAATATGATGGTCATGGATCTTTGGTATGTGGTCCTAGTATTTTTGAGACCAAATAACATAACTTGATAAAAAAATGTTCTACATGGAGTGGTGAACAATATTTTATGTTGGTCTTCTAGTGAAATCTAGATTTGGTTGAATCCTAAAAATCTATCCATTAGTGAAAGCATTTTGTAACCAAATATGGATTCAAATATCATGTCAATTTTTGGTAGAGGAAATTCATCCTTGGGGAAGTCTTTTTTTGTCTCTAAAACCAATGTAGATTATGATTCCTTCTAACTTCTTATTAACTAGCATAACATTTGAGATACACTCTGAGTAGTCAATCACATGAGTACATCTCACTTCCAAGAGTTTTTTCAACTCTTTATTTACTAATATATAAATGTGAGGATGCATCTTGCATAATTTATATTTCATAGGCTTGGCATTAGGATGTACCATAAGGTGGTATACAACCAAGGTAAGATCCAAAATTGGCATGTCGAGATAGGCCCAATAAATATATAAATAAATCCAATCAAAAGGGATGTAAAGATGTCACATTCCTCCTCAATGAGGGATGCACCTAATTTGATCCATTTGGGTCATCTAGATTCCCGATGTTAATTTATGTAGTGTGCTCTATAATAAGAGTTGAACCATCCTCCAAAATAGTTGGCAAAGATTGGAATTGGCTTGAAATAGAAAAGTAATCTATCTTTACTATCTCTTCAAGTTCCCCTTGGAAAAATGAATCAAAATCTACCAATGGTAACTATGGCCATGTGAAATATACTATTGAAAACTCTTGAATGATTTGGTCGAGGGCATGCTATTTTTTATAACTAAATTCAAACCCATAGGTAAGTTCCATGTTGGTGGTCTCCCAAGCTATGTTTAAGGAAGGTTAAACACCCCTATCTAATTTCACCTAAATAGGTGTTCACCAAAAGACTGGCCTTTCTCTTTACTTTTACCTTGGTCCAAAAGTACCTCAAAGAGGTTTTCACTTTGGGACCTCAATGTTTTATTTAATTTTTTATGGCTAAGGGTGTTTACCCATTCTCTAAAATAGGTTGTAGGATATATTTGATTAATAACCCTTGTTTATGGTCTTCCAATGAAACATTATCTCTTAGGCTTAGGAAATCACAAAAGGCCTCATCATTCTCCAACTCATCTATAGGCACTATGGAGTCTTGTTGGTCCCAAGATATAAGTTAATGGTGATATAAATGAATTGGATTATGGAAAATGACTGATCTAAGGGTACAAATGGCATGAGTGTCAAACAAATTAGTATTGTTTAGGTATTCAAAAAGCCTATGATCAAACTTTGCTTTGATATCGATATCATTGTCATTATTCATTAACATTAAAACATGAATAAGATACATGGGTCCACCCCCAGGTGGTTTAAATCTAAGACCGTAGGTTCATTTGTACTGAGTCATAGATATTTTCTCAAATGTTCCTTACTAATTTGGCCTGAGGCCTTCTCCTTCATAGGTGTGCTTCTCCATGATCCTATTAGAAATAGGATACTTGGAATTTTTTTAACAATCAACCAACTTATCATTATATAATGATGATTCATCACCTGCAAGTGGGTCCTATTCTTAGCTAGTGGCTAGTGTGAAAATGATAGGTGCTAGACTATGTATTTTTCCCTTTCCTTTTTTTTACCATTTTATGCAATGTTGTTTAGCTTTAGTGTTAGAAATATTATTATCATTGATGTTAAAAGGGACATTATGAATATGTCATTAATATTTAGGACCTAATATGGTGATTAAAGGACATGAAAATTATCTTATCAGAGGTCAAGGATGATTAGATTGATTTTGTGTATGAGTGGAATTCATCTAGTTCTTCATATTGATCATCTAGACATTTTGGGCCTATGAAAGGAAAATCTAAGAAGGTATTTTACTAACATAACCATTGCCATGTGTGAATTAGTCTAGGGGAGCTAGTCATATGGTTGTGATCACATTAGTCCCTAGTTATTATGTATTATATTTGAATTGATGTGATGAAGCATGGTAGAAGATATGGGGATGCAAATTTGGCTACTCAGACAAAAATCACTAAGTTTCTATACTTCGCCAAATTTGGAAAAGGGTTTAATAGAGCCAAGTAATCATATTGATGAGGTCAATATTCACATATATGGAGGTGCCAAGATAAAGTGATCATATGGGTTTGTTCATTTTTATGCCTATTTTATATGCATTAAATCTTAGGTCACATGATGTAGCATGATAAAATATACTCATGAGCAAAGTAGGTCTTCCAAGAATTTTGATAGTGTTTTCCAACACTTAGTCAAACTTGCAAGTTGCAAGAAAAATCTGAGAAGGAGCTTTTAGGATGTCATATCTTAAATGTATGAAAGCTTCAAAATCAAATGGATATATGGATGGAATCCCTATGTAATAGGATCTTATGTGATAAATTGAAATTCATGAAACTAAGTGCAACAAGATTTATATAAGAGAAAAGTTGGCATTCTAAGCAAGTTCTAAGCATAGCTAACTCTATGGTAGAATAATCTGAGTGAGCAGATTAATGGCATTATTTATTGCATGTATGAATTATGTATGAGGAAATGAACATATGGGTTTGTTCATTACCATGCCTAGTTTATATTGTCTAAATTTTAGACTAGGTAGTTGAGTGAATTAAAAGATATGAAGGTGCAAAGTTAGCCTTCTAGGCATAATTGAGATGGTCCCCATACTTAGACAAATCTATTGAAGGTAAAGTTTGAAAAAGTATCAAAGAGATCAATGGATTACATTGGATCCAATATTCTAGGATGAATTGAGATAAAGATATGTGATTTAATTTTAAATCTTGATCAATGGTTAGCACTTATTTTTACATTAAAGATCCAATGAAGTGCAAGCAAAGTCAATTTTTCAAAGACACCTCTACTAGTGACAAGTGTCACAATCATGAATCGTTGGATAGTAAATATATGATGTGATTTAAATTCAATAAGTCAATGTTCAATGCGAGGATGCCAAGTGTTTCAATAGTGGGAAATGATAGTAATGTGTAAAAGGTAAGTGTTAATGCCAAGTTTCACCTTACTGAAAGATAAGCAGAGATAAAGATTTAGATTTTCAAAAAATCTAATGGTAAGCAGTTGATCATATAAAGAAGATATAATAGAGTGATTGGAATCAAGTGGGATAAAGAGATAGATGTTTAACATCAAGAAAAAATTAAATATCATTCTATTATGAATATCCAATAGCATGCAGAAGCTCAGATCAAGAAGATCAATAGATGCTTTTTAAATTTGAACAACTAAAGATCAGAAGCATATAAGTATCCAATAGAGAGCGTGAACCTATCAAAGATCAATTAAATAGATGCATTCTAAAGTTTAGCCATTTGAATAAAGAACATCATATCATGGTACCAAACTTAACATCAATAATTGATATTTAAAGATATGTTCAGTCTAATGGTCAAGCACATGAACATGTAGGTAAGCCATATAATACAATAAAAATAATGAGATTAATCATTGTAACTAATCAAATATATGTAATAATGCATGTGTATCAAAACTAGAGTCTAAATAATGCTTTAAATAGTAAAAGACCTGGAATCATGGTGGTGGTACATGAGCTCTAGATGTGGGAAACTTATAGTTCAAGAGATAATAAACCAAGTCTAGAATATAGTGTGATGTGTTTGAAAACAAGTGTGAACACAATGAAGATATGGAACCATATATCAACAGATTATATATATGTCATATAGCATATAAGAAAAGTTGTTGGAGATATTTCTATTTATATTGAGCAACTTTGAAGAGAGAGAGAGAGAGGCAGAGAGAAAAAATTTAATGAAGTGTGTCAAATAGAGATATATATAGAGACATAAGAGTAGAAGGGTAGAGTGGAATAAAAGGGATATGAAGTGAAAAGCATGAGAAGTTATAGACTAGACCTATAATAGAGAACAAAGGATAGGATTATTTTATGAATCAATATTGTAATTTGGATTTATAGCTCCATAGTAGATCTGATTGGTTGGTACCATCAAACAAGCTAAATTGGTGCTCAGTTAGGAAGTGGGTGCTTCCTTAGAGTTGAGGCTCTTAAATCAGGGGATTGGTGTCTCCTTAGGGTTGGTTCCCTTAAAAATTTTAACTAGTGAGGTTCCTTATTATGGGGATAGATTAGAATGGTATATTTTATTATATATTCTCATGGTGTTTTTTCCCATATTGGGTTTTCCACGGTATATCTTGTGTTGTGTCTACTTGTGTGTTTGTGATCTCTATATATAGTTTTAATTTCAATTAAAAGGTTTTGAAAATGACTAAGTTAATAAATATATTGATTGACTTCCCCCCTCTTAGTATCTAGTTGTGTTCCAACATTTAGGTCTTCCATAGGACATGGGTTTTTGTGGAATCTTTGCAAGGTAGAATATATCATGGGTTAAATATTATCTTGGGCCATTATCTATGATGGTAAAATGATTTGAAATTTTAAGAGGTATTATGTGGGAAGATAAATCAAGTCTATCTAGGTTTATGAAATTATATTTAAGCAAATTAACAAGCATTTCCTTCCATTTATTCTTTTTGAGAACAAGATTCAAAGCAAAATGGTAGTTATAGCTTTCATACTCAGCCTCTAAATGTTTACAATGTTTGTAGGGTTTCAAATATCCATGAATAGTGACTTCCATGCCAAAATGAGATAAATTGAGACACTAATGTAATGTTTAAGGGATTTCATGAATATTGTGTATCCAAGGTCTACCCAAAATTAAATTATATGACAAATCTAGGTCTAACACATGGTGTAATATATCATATGTCAAAGGCCTAATGATAATTGGCAAGATGATGGTGCCTTATGATTCCTTCTCTTCATTTTCATAGGCCTTGATAGTGATATTTTCTCATTGGAGATTGGTTATTGTATATCCTCTGAGATGCTTGATGAGCTTTAGATACAATATTTAGGTCCAATCCATCATCTATGTGGACATGCTTCACTTTATGTCATATGATGACAATTTCAATGTATACTAGATTATTATGGAGAGGGCTAAGGGATGAAATATCACTTTGGTCAAAGGATAACTAATGGCCTTGGGATAAATGTCTAACTAAATCTTGGAATTTTTTTGGGATTATGTCATTTATAACTTGGGATTAGCCAAGGAACTCTATTAAGATGTATTTGTGGATGGTGGATATATGCAACAAATCCAAAATGGAAATTTTATGTAGGCATGTTTTATAGTTATTTCATAATATCAAATATATGTTATTTTATAGTGGTAAATGGCTTGCTCCTAACTAGAATAGTGGGTTGGATGGGTGTAGTGGTAGGTGGTTGTGGGCCTGGGATGGTAATCTTTAACCATTGAGTTATGATTACACAATTTGGATTAGATATAGGACCATTATTGCTAGCAAATGATCATGGAGGGGGACCAGATAGGATATGTCTTAGTTTCTAATGCACTTATATGTAATCAAAAGATAACAACAAGTTATTGGTATAAGGCCTTAAAGTAGTAATCCCTACTTGTTGGTACACCTATACATGGTCCAAGGTCAAGGAAAGATCACTGATATAGTTTAGTTGGTTGGGATTGATTAGAAATGTTCTTTTTTGTTTAATATTTTGTCTTAGATTGAAGGAGATGGCAAAAATGTGACCTCCCATAGTATGGACTACAACTTTGTTGTAGTCATATGCAACTACATGGTAAGTCTATTGGTTGTTGGTATCATTCTAGCCTTAGTTCTATCTATTTAGCTAATGTTGGTTCTGCTACTACTAGTATTGTTGTTTTTATCTCAGTTATTGATATTATTGTTATTATAGTTCTAGACTCTATTGCTATTAATATTGGTTGTTATTATGTTTTGGAAAGGGGTTTTGATAAATAAATAGGTTATAATTGGATGTATAAGATCCATTATCCAATGTTATCTCCCCATGTTCCAACATATTTTGAATGAGATTTTTGATTTGTACACAATGACACAAATTATGTGCATTAACCTAATAGTATTCACATAATTCATTTTGTTGGTATTATTATAAATAATGAATTCTATTAGGATAGTTCTTTGATATTAGCCAACTAATCAGATCAACAATAACTAGTTTGTAAAACATAGCTTTAATAAGCTCTCTAAGGTCATTGAAAACATAGTGTGTAGGCCCTTATCTTATACGAAGGGTTTTCAAAGATAAATGTTGTGTTTATTGAGATGGTCTAGGTTGTTGTGTAGACTATGCTTGCTAAATGGTTTTTTATTGAGAAGTAATTTGAATTTGCAACATTGGTTGAGCATAGTTTATACCATTTTGACATGTTGTGAATTGGACACTCCATTCCCAAAAACATTATTTTTGTTGTTAAACTTCTTGGATTTTTGATAATTATTTTCTTGGGTTGTTGCTAATACTTTTACTTAGACTTGTTTGTGGTTCTTATTTTGGCCATTTCCTTGGTTTTTATTTTTATTTTTATTTTGGTTCTGATTTAACAAGGTAAGCTTGATGATCCTTTTGTTAATAAGAGCCTTTTCAACCAACAAAACTTTGTCAATGATTTACTTAAAAGTGTGCACACACTACAAATCCAGATGACAAAATATCTCATTATGCATTTTTTTGGTAAATATAATGAATAATTATTTGTCTAGTAAGCTATGGGTGAATTGGCTAGTAAGGGATCTCCATCTCTATAGATAGCTTACAAAACTTTCACCATTCTTCTACTTGGCTTGAGTCAAGTCTACCAATGAAATCTCATGTTTGATATTGTAGGAGAAATGTTGCATAAACTTATCTAAAAGGTCATCAAAATTAGATAATGAGTTCTTAAATATTTTTAGAAACCATTCCAAGGCCTTTCTTTCCAGACTCTAAGGAAATAATAGTATGAGGTATATGTCACTATATGCCACTAGTTAGGAATCAATAAATAATTTTATTAAATTGGCCTTTAGGTCTTCTTTCCCCTTATATTTTTTGAAATTAAATGGTTTATACCATAAAAAAATGGTATCTACAAATAATCCATGTTGAATGGGTAGGAACACACATCATCTAACTTAAAATTCTTGGTGTATTTCCTAGTTTGGATGGCAACAATTACATCCTTCATTTGTTGTATTTCTTATTCTAAAAAACTAAAGGGAACATTGGCTTGAGGTGGAGATTAAGTGTAAAAAAGTGGATTACTTTGATTGGGGTATAGTGAAAGCATGGTTTTTTTTGGAATGTTGGTTTGGCTAGGGAATTGACCAAGAATATGCATACGTGGATTAGGATGTGATTGTTGGAATGAATGTATTATAGTGAAATATTTTGGTTAAGATTTGGTATATAGCCTCGGTTTCTAGGGAATTGTGTTTGAGATGGAAGGATATGGCTTTGGGTGAAGTATTGTGCCTTTTGAAGTTGAATAGGTATTTGATGTCATCTAGTCAAACCTAGTTGAATAGGGGGAACTTGTTCCAAATCAAGGGCCTATCATTGAATTTATGGCACATTTAGAATAAAAGGTAATTATTTCCTAATTGATAATTTTGGAACAATAGAACCTCTTGATTATTTGAATCTTTGTTGTGAATTAGATTATTTTTAAAGGTTTCACTAACTAATAGACATACATTTTTGATTATACAACATTTATGAAGGCATGTTGGTTTGTGACTAAAGAGGTATACTGGTCACTACTTGACAAGGTGAAACATTGGTTGCCCCCTATTGAGGTGGTATATTTTTTTGATCTACTACATTGGTATATTGGACTATGCCTATTGTTGTGGAATTTTAGTCATCACCTATTATGGTGGAGTAATATTCATCACATTTTGTTAAGGAAAGACATTGGCTATTGATTGATTACTTAATCTTTGTGGTTACATGCATAAAGAAGTATTTAGTTGAGGATTAGAGGCATTTTTATTTATTTTGGAGGTATAATTACTTTCCCTTACTATTGTGAACCAATGGTGTTAACTAAAGGCACTTGTTGTGGACTAGTCATTTGCGCAGTTACACCACTTTAGCCTGGATTAGATGACACTTGCATGTTATCCACCATGTTTGGATAATTCATCTACATAGAAGTAGTATAAGAAGTAGGAACTTCTTCAATATGTCTTTCACTAAAGTGCTTTATGTAAATGGATCTATACCCAAATTTTCTTAGCCTGTAAATTTGATTAAGACTCCTATTGAATGAGATAACTTGATAATAAGAACATTTGACATGGTTAGGTTATTAAAATTACATGCTAAGTTAAATAGGTATGATATGTTTTCTATATCTATATAAAATGGTCTTCCATGAGTAGTTTTCCTATGATAAGCATACATGGGTCCTAATATGACATCGATACTAGATCTTGAAAATTAATAGAAGAGTCATGTTCATTATTTTTATTATAAGGCATGTTGTAAGGCACTCTTAGTAAACTTGGAAAATTTTCATAGGGAAAGTATACTATAAAATTAGCCCCTACCTTTGTGGCTCTAAATAAAACATCATCTTTTTTTTCAATAAATTGATGATAAAACAAATGGGGGTCATATGTTGACAAAATTGTAACATATTACGGTTGTTGTTGAGCTTGGTCTACAACCAAAGGTATGCTAGCTAGGTACTATGTTATTTATTCTTGGTCCTAATTCAAGTATGAAGGCATGTTGACTAAATAGTGAGCTAAAATATATTATATTTGTTCCCATAATTGAGTGTTGTAAGGTGGATAAGGATATACCTCACAAACTACATCATCACCATAGGGGTCTTGAATAAAGTCATCTTGTATGATCACATTACCATATCCTAGATTGTACATGACTCCACTATGAGTATAGTGAGACATATTAAAATTAATGATGAATGATTCTAAAAAAAGTCTTAGAGTTATATAAACTCTTAAAAATAAATTCCAAAGGACAAATTTTTCAAACTTGGTCTAATTTGGTCAAAATAATGACATTGTATCTCCAAAAGGTCTATACTAAAACTTGGTATAAATTAGTCTAACATCAAATGTATTACACAAAAGGTTAAGTGGATGAATAAAATTGAAATTACAAACTATAGGTATAAATTGTTTCAAACAATTCTAATCTAAGGACACAAAAGTTGCTAGGTATTTTGGCAAAACAAGGCACAAAATCTAGGCTCAAAATAGGCATATGCTAGGTCTTTTGGAAAAGGCACAGAGTCTAGACTTTAAACAAAACAAAGGTATGAGATTTTAATCTAAAAAATTTGAAACACTTTGTCATATACTCGGCATTAAAATTTAGACATGAACTTGACCAATTAGTTTAAGGCATGAAATAAAAGGCTTATGAAAAAATAGGCTATTTCTCCCAAATAAAGGTACAAATAGTAGTTTTCAAATTGGGTAAATAATTAATGTAAGTTGCATAACCCAAAAGAGACAGATAAATGCCTAGGCTAAAATTACACAAGGCATAAACATAAATCAATCAATGTTTGGATTTGAATTTGGAAAGGTTAATTAAAATCTCAACTTAGCAAAACTAGGCTTCTTGAGATAGATAACAAGCTAAATAAATATGAACAACATAATAATACTAGGTAAAGATCAAAAAGTTACATGTGGATTGGTTTCAAATTATAAACTTAGATGCAAGGTAAACAATTCTATGAAATGAATCAATCAGTATAATGAAATTAACACTCTCTAAAGATATGATCAATGGTTTGTTACAAAACTCAAAGGCCCAATATTCAAAATGAATTGGGCATCGTAATGTTACCTTTTTCAATCAAATGACACACACAAATATTTGTTTAAAATTTTAAGGCAAAGGTATGGTGTTAAATGGGTGGTATAATGCCTTCTCAAATAAAGGAGTTATGTATACACAAGAATCATTTTTAACATGGAAAAATAGACAAAAATAGATAGTTTGACTCAAAAACCATGCAATAAAGGATAATCATAGAAATACCTAGGTAAAATGTCTTAGATCCTAAAACTGATAAGGTTGCATAATACCCTCAAATTCCATCAATATACTCACTCTTGGGAGGATTTTAAGTATTAATCAAAAAATAAAAGTGCATGAAAAGTAGGGTTTTTAGGCCCCATATTCTCTAAAGAGTTTGTACTATGACATAGAACTTTATGCTACTCACCCTGCATCAGTAGTATGTTCACAACAAGTGGGGTTGTTATAATATATAAATTTTTATATGTTTCTAGATGGTCCCAAGTGTGGCTAACACAAGAGATGTAATCACATCAATTGGATCCACATCAACTGATTTGTTGTCAAAAGGTCTTGTCCTTTTCAAAACTGCTACATGCATCTCTATCTTAGTGTAGTATGATGCCCGAGTTGCCCCTATAGTCCAAGTTAGAGAAGAAATAATGGAGATTATTTTAACCACTCTAAAAAAGCATCCCAATGGGTCACCCTATATTTGTATACCCGACCATGGAATGGGGTTGAAATGATGTCAATAAATGAATTCATGGGTTAACAATTCCCTAGAGATCCCATGAGGAAGTGATGAACTCCCACTCACAAGCCAAAATGCATGAAAATAAAAGACAAGTGAAAAGACTTTAGGGTCAAATTTGGATCACCCAAACCATATGGATTTGTGGAGGGCCTTAACAACATTCTTTTCACACTTTTGGACTAAAGTTATCAAGGAAAATAATGAGTAATTCTGGTCACCCAAATTCCTTAAAGGGGATACATGAAAGCATACATGCATCAATCATTTTATGAAAATAAACAAATTTTGAACAAATAATCAATAAATAAATGAAGCTCTTAAGAGTATTTATCAATTGAAAGAGTTTATTTTAATCACCAAAACAAAGTGTGTTGTGAAGTTTTTGTCCTTTGGCATTTGTTTTTGAAAATTTTGACATAAAAAAAAATGATGTAAACAAAAATATTATTAAAACACCAATTTGAAATGTTAAATTTTCAAGTGAAAAGTTTTTTAAATGTCTCCTTGTGGACTTTGGGTCTTGTAAAACATGTTATAAAGTCCTTGTTCTTACAAGCACTTCATTAATGAATAAATCACTTCCCAAATCTTGCTCTCAAGTTTACACATAGTGCAAAACTACATAATATAGAGCAAAATGGAAACTCTATAAAGATGCAACTATTAGTGCAATACTGTAACTTACAATAAAATAAAGTATAAAATACAATATATCTACTATAGTGGAAAAATAGCTAAACATAGGGTAATATAGCCACTTTAAGAGTTGTGATATTACAACTTAACTTGAAATGGTCAACCTAATTTCTAGTAGCTAATATGTAATATCATTAATTCTTTGGTGATATTATAACTTATGAAATCATAGTATTACAATATCATGAATTTTAGAGTCATGATAATGCAATATCATAAAAATACTTGCAGGTAGAAAATAGTTAGATAAAACTTTGATATTTAGATGTAAAAATGAAGAAATAAATACAAAACTACAACTGTGTGAATTGAGATATTGCCAAAATATCATGACTCTAGAAAATAAAACTGTAACTGCATAGGGCAACTGCATAACTTCTAGAAAAAATCCCCTTAGCCTCCAATTCTCACCTATTTTGATTAACAAGATTAAATTTGTACATGAAAATCATTAGTAGAGTGCTCTTAAAGGCATTAGGAGCAACTTCATGGAGTGGAAGTCCCACCGGGCATGCTATTATGTAAATCATAGGAATCCAAGAAGGGAGGTTAGTATAGTGTTAGTTCAAGTAAATAAGAATCAAATAAACACACTAACACTTACACTCATATCATAGATACAAGGGAGAGATTATTAAAAAAATTAAAATGAAATCACAAATAAAACATAAAAGATAATGGCTCTTTTACCTTTCTTGAGAGATCCAAATGCTTTTTCGAGTGGCTTGCTCAGCTTGTGCATCAAGAAGTCTTTGGAAAATGAAGCTTGTTGACTCCTCTCCTTGGTGCCATTGGCTTTGATGTGGCTTGTGATTTTTTTGCTTAATTTTTTGGCATTATAACACTATTTCAAAGTTTGTCTCTCTCCTAATTATCATTATAGGATTTTATTATGAGAGCTTGGAAATGAAGAGGCATGGCCTTATATTTATAGCCTTAGGAATTATCTCTCACCCAAGGTGAGTTAGGGTTATGTTAAGGCTTGGAATAGGTCTAAAATTAACCTAGGTAAGTCAAATATAACTCCATTAGTTTTAATAGTTGTCAAGTAATTATGATTTCTAATTACTAAACATGGCTCTCAAAATTAGATATTTTAGAATATTTTCAAAGATCTTGACAATTCATAAAGGCAATGATGATTCCTTTTTGAGATATTTATTAATTTTAAATGAATAATTAAACAAGGCATTTAATATAGTTTAGTTTCTTAATTGATTATGATTAGACTTTTAGCTCTTTCAAGATTCAATCAAGTGTGCAAGTGCCCCATTTAATAGGTCCATAGGCCAAATTGATAGTTGTGATGTCTCAAGGTGATTAGGGATGAATCCATGAGAGTTTTTTTTATTTTATATAGTATAATACCATAATTATGGATGTCTCAACATGATTCTAAGCTTTGATGAATGGTGTGAAAGAAAATTTAGGATGTTTAGTGATTCTTAATCTTAATTTGTAATGGTTGGTAGGAACTAGTCTAAAGTTTAGTTGAAAGCTAGTTATGGCTAGTTTTAGATGTTTACAAGGAGTGGTAGGATGCAAGGTGTCTATATATTTCCACATCTAAAGAAAATATATGAATTAATGATTATCTATGTTTTGGAAGCAATAGATATGCTTTTTAGTAAACTTTGTAAGTGTACCAACAAGAGGAATATAAACAAAAGCTGAGGAAGATTGGTATAATGAACAATCTCTAGTCTAATGACCAACAACTTTATGAATATCATAATTAGGTTGATTGGCCCATTTGGTGGACAAATGATCAAGTTGTGGTAAAAGGAACAAACCATTACCAAGGGAAGGTGGGGCTAGTGGAGAGACTGGGCAAGGCTCAACTGAAGGAGCAATATGATCTAAAATATAAAGAGACTTAGCTAGAGAGGAAATGGGAATAGGATATAAACTAAAATATGATAAAGGAGGGGTGGGATACATATAAGGATGAAGGATAGTTTTAAGCATCTCAAGGATAAGTCAACTAAATAGGTCCTAGTATCTAGAAAAGTGATTGGGATTAGTCAAAACATGATCTATAAGCATACTCCTATGAGGATCTTTAAAAACTAGAGGTGTGCATACTATCTCTACTTGTTAACAACCTAAGTTGTACCCTGTTAAATTAGATTTCTTAGATCTCCTTTAAAAATAGACCAACATTAGAATGTTTTAAGGTTATGATATATCTGTAACTAGACCAAACCTCTAGATTAATAGGTTATCTCCTCTGAGATATCTACTTTGCTGAATTTACTAAAACCTACTATCATTTTGGGGTGAAAAGAGGTAAAAGGATTATTAAAATGGTAAATATTATTATACTAATGGTGATACACCTATATTGATGGTTCATCTACTCAAATTGAACTCTAACTAACACTAATAAACATTACAAATCATTGAATGTTATAACTCCAAGGGACTCCTATGCAATAGTGTTTCACATAAACATTTCATAAAGTTATCAAATAATGAGGGCAATTATGGGAGGCCTAATTTAAGGAAATAACCATTAAATATATCCACTATTAGCTTAATCACTTAACATTAAATAATATATATGACCAATATAAGATAACATACTAGTAACTAGGTGAGATGAGGACCTAATAAGGGATGAAATACTACCACGTGTGGAAATAAAACTAAAATAATCACACTAAAACTATATCAAAGAATCTAAAATAATCATTTTATTATCTCAAGAGGTTATAAATCTCAATCTTGGTAGAGTTTCATCTTACCCAAGAGAAGGATCATGAAAATGGGCCTCAAATATTCAATATATAAAACATGAGAAGAGAAGAAGCCAAGATAATGGTGTAGAGAAGAGAGGAAAGAGATATCCATATATCAACTCTAGCTAGACTTCAGTTAAAAAATAGTTTATAATAGTACTTAAGACATCTCTCTATGTCTAGTGTATTGCATGATCTCTTTGGCATTGAAAACAAGGTGGTGGGCCATCATGAGTTGTTAAAACTTCTCTTCTAGCATTCTATGCCATAAATTGGTAAATTAATATTATTAACATGAGATAAATTTAAGTGAATGAACTCTCCTCCATTTATACTTATAACATGCATTGATTATCACTTTAGATAAGTTAACTCATGAAAATGATTAGTTATACATGAATTAGCACTTGAAGACTAGTTGTGCATGTAACTACCAGTTTAATTCCAAATATGTGGCATGATTTATCTTGATTATTATTTATCTATGGTTTTCCACTTTGCATCAACTCATTTCATCAAGTTTTTATGCCATTCTTCACTTACATGTTTGACCAAGTAGGTCTACTAGGCCAATTAGGCCTAGTATCCTAACTAATTTCACTTGATGGATATAATAAAATATATAAAAATTAAAAAACATACCAATATGGTGATTTTGAGAAATTAATAAATGCCTCATATCATGAAATGAGTCCTCCTAGGCATGCAATACCTATAAATTAGTCAACTAGTTGACTAGGTCAATCTATCTTAAATTTTTGTAGATTGGATATTTTGAAGAGACTAATAAGGTAATTTATAAGAATGTATTTGAGTATATGATGGCTTTAAAAGGTATAAAAATTTTCAATCTTCACCCTCCATTGATTGGTATTTATTAAACTACCTTGTACCTCTATTTTCTTCTCTTTTTACTCTCAAAACCCTATTTTATTCCATGTGTGTACAATTTCATACATCACAATACCATTTATAGTACCTTATATGAGTGAAATTAATTTTTAAAGAGTTTATAGGATGATTCATGGGGTTTTTATTGCAATAAAATTTAATCTTCTCAAAAATGGTCTATAGGAGAGTTTTAGAGGTGAACCTTATTAATGATGGTTCATAAAGTATGGAACTCTAAACCATAATGTATTAACATATATGTTTATTCCATATACCCCTTAAATTTTTTTTTTAAAATCTTGGGTTACCATGAAAAGAGTGTGCAAAGATACATCCATAGAGAAGTTTTCTTGTAGGGTTCTAAATACATTCTAGACATGATTATACTCTTAGTGATGGTTCATAAACATAAGATCCTTAACCAATATTAATAATTCATGGATTTAAATTAAATATGGGTCCTTAAATCAATCTAAGATCATTTAGTCAAAACCCTCTTGTGGTGAAAGATATGAACACTCAAATAGGTAACTCGAATTGAGTGTGTGGACTGTGTAGTTCAAATTTCTCCTTAAAGACCAAAATGACCTTTATTTTACTTATCTTTTCTTGAAAACAAATTTATTATAACTGTAACAACTTCTCACATCTTCTTAGGAATTCATATTACATTTTAGTGTCTAAAAGTGTCTTCATGTGGTGTAGGCCTTATAGGTCCTAAGATTGGTTTTAGGCCTAAAAGGCCTAATAATGAGTTTTGATGGTTTGAGGCCCCTGTAAGAGGTAAGAAGGTTAAATCCTCTTATAATATCAATTTTAAACTTATTTATTACCTTACACAACTATCTCAAATGACTCAAACTAAAATTATGCTCCTCTCTCAAGTGGTTGCCTGTAGGTTAGCAATGTTAGTCTATGTGTGAGAAGACAAGTATTGAAAGAATTTTATCCTCCTTCAATGGTATGTTTTATTGAGTTTTAACCCTGATATTTGTTCCAATAATTTTTAACATATTCTCAAAGACATATACTCTATTCATCTTTCTATCCTAGGGTTTGTAAGCAGTTATAGCTTCTTAACCCCTAGGTAACTAAGTTTGGTGACTTTTATTGAAAAACCTAAGGTATTATTATTGATGAGATGTTTCAATTCCATTATTGTGTTATTTTTTCTTCCAATAGCTATATGATCACATGAAGCACCTCTTGACCCACTTGAGTGTCAGCAAAATGGTGCACAAGCCTATCTTCGCTCTCTTTTCCTTACCTATCGTCAAGGGCATTTAACCTAAAAACCTAAATGTGATCAAATAATGAGAATATGAAGTTATTAAAATCATCATACCATTTCTCATAACATCTTCATGATGTCCAAATCCTCTGTTTCTCTTCAAAACTCCTCTCAAAATATCACTTGTCTCTTCTTATGATTGTTAACAGATTATAGATGGTCTATAAAAAAATAGTGATAATTTCTCAATGTGTATATGGCCTTAAGTATGGATTATAAATATTTATATAGTCTTAATAATCATTTTTACCAATTTAGAGAGCTTAAATCCACCAATAGATGCTCCAAAATCACCAATTTCTCCAAGACTAATTTTTTAGTGTTGATTATGACTATATTCTCCTTGGTTTTAACTATTCAAGCTAGGTTGTTTGATCACTTCATGTTTATAAAAAAGGTTTATGAATGTTATATAGGTATTAAGATTCCATAGGCATCATCTTCACTAAATTACCCTCTCTTAACATGCCAATAGTATAATTTCATTTCTAATGCAGAAGAGAGTTCTTTGGAACACATACTATAACTCTTTTTGACTGGGTGTATTCATTATTGTATGTTTTCTCATAATATTATTAGGATTCGTTTAATCCTTAAACATGATTGAGATTCTAGGAGGGTTGAACCATCTCTTTCTTGAAAATCTTGACCTCATCCTTCATCTAAGTTTGACTATGTTTACCCATGAGTTAAATAAGCCTTCTTGCTTTGATTCACTATATGGAGTTAGTTTTCGTTTATAATCTTCAAGGTATTCTTTTATCCTTAGTAAATCTTCCTCTATATTCTCCTTTCATTCTTTGGATACTTTGAGCCTTTTCATAATGTCCATAACCCTAAGTCCTCATCAAACATAGTATTGATGCCAACATTCTCAATAGGTGGTGGTTGTAGGTGTTAAAGACCTTATGAGTGTTCACTCTATGATTTAGGATATCATATCCCACATAATTTACCTCCCTGATAACCTTGAATGTTGACTAAAATTTTAATATCTCAAAGTCTCTTAAACAATCTTGTCATCCTCTATTAGTGTTGAAACTAATTTTCCCCTCAAGAAGGCCTATAAATGATAGTGGAGCATTTACTGTGTATTTCATCACATGACTAGAAATATAAAAAGTCCTCTTGGTTCATAATATGGACCTATTGTAACTTAACTTGATCATATTCCCAAAATACATATTTTTGTCCTTTTCAAAACTCAAAAAACTTAGAACTTCTTAAAGATTGGTAGCTTGACTATGATTTAAGGTGATTGTATAAACTGAGATAAACTTGGACCTTAATAAGGTCAAAGATTTAGTTTTATTATCTTCTCATGATTTCATCAATGATCTCCATAGGTTCCAAATACTCACTTGAAACTCAAATTCAACTTGAATGTCCTTACTCATTTCTCTACCTACTTCTTGGGTTCTTGACTATGTGTCCTTGAAGAGATGACCCTAGGCCTATTTGATGAGGTCAATGACTATACCATTCTACAATTGAAATTCATGTTTTTATATTACTAACTATATTAAATAACTCTCAACCTTGGATATAAAATCTATTGATATTAAATATGTAACAACACCTTCTTTATCATCCATTCATTTGGTCAAAGATACATATACTTTAAGCTTCTTCAAACACTACTGTAGATGGAGTTTTATATGAAAATATATTAAAATCTAGGTTTGATCCTTATTCATGGCCTACCTTTGGTCTGAGTCTCATGAGCATCACTTTTTAACTTTGTCACCTCTATACTTCTTATTCTACTTTCTTGAAAATAGGCTTTTCTTTATAATAGTCTTGAATGTGTATGGAAATTTAACCTTTGTATAGACTATGTCAAAGCTTTGATCTTGAAATAGACCTTTCTAATGCCCTCACCTTCCCTTGGAGTTCTTATTGATTACTAATTTATATTCAAATAGCCTTGACCTTGATCTAAGATTGTATTTTTGATCTCACCTTTTTATTTAGTTTCATTATAGGTGATGATTACTATATACATCTAAATTTTCTCATCTTCATTATCATCACTAATATCACTATTAGTCAACATTAATTCCACTTATCTCGTTTATTCTAATTAATCCTAATATCCCTCTTTAGTCCTCTTCACTTACTAACCTTATTCATCCCTAAAAATCAATTAATTTATCTTAAAATCCAAATAATCCTATCTTAATCCTAATTATCTATTATTTGAGAATTTTAAATTTCTAATGGCCCACCTACTAGCCTAATTTTAGGCTCTCCTACACCCCTGGTCCCTAATCACCCTACCTACTCCCTATCTAATCCCCCATCTAATCATCATTAACCCCTAATAAGGATTCTAGAATTCTCCAATTTTAGAATCCTCTATTCTCATCTTTCCTCTCTAGAAGCCTCTAAATCTAGAAGATTCTAAATAATTTTATATTCCTTTTATTTCTCCACCCTAGATCTCCATGATCTAACTTTGAATTTCAACCCTTGATTTTGTTATGATCCACACTTATAATATTCAGAAATAATGCAAAGATCAATTCAACACAATAGATATTGGTGGACCAAGATGTCTACATATTCAATATATGCAAAATACTCTTAAGGTAGGGCAACACCAACAATACTCCTTTAGGAAGGAATAAATACACAATGTCTCTTCAAAGGGATAACCCCCAATATCCTCTTATAATAGAAGACTCAATGCTTACTTGATATCTTTACAATGATAATCATCTCCTTTATATAGACCTATAATAGATGGGTAACCTCCTAATCCTAATGTAGACTGACCATTACCCAATGCACTAATTCCAAAAGTTACTCCATTACTAATATATTGGACCCATATAAGTACTAAGGGGGATGTGTGCCACATGTCAGCATCTCCATCAACCCATATATAATAGTATATCATATCCCTAGGTACATAGCATTACCTCCCTCTTTGACATGTTTCATCCTTAAAACATAGGAAGAAACTAAATAATGAGTATGCTTCAAATTATTGTACACTTGTCTCCAATCTCAATCTTTGAGCCACCCATATGTGATATTAGTAGGTGATAGCTCTCCATGTATGCTCCTTTGATTCTATTCATAATCATAACTATACTACTTTGGTGCACATGCATAACTATTCCTCTTTTGATTCCATGTACCATATTTTGTTGTGATACTCTGATTCCATTGATGAATATAGTAGGTATTCTTCCATGCATAATCAAAATGATTATAATTTTGATTTCCTTTATATCCAAAATTATTATTATTATTATGACACTCCCTCATCTGGTTCCATAATTATTTCTTCTCATGATGATGCAGGTGTCTATATATCTCAACTTTTTCCACCTTATCTTCTACCACTTCCACTTTGCCCATCTCTATCTCTTAAGTAGATGAAGTGTTAATTTATTATTATATTATGTCTTTATCTGAATCTTCCTCATTCTCTTCATCAATTGTTTCAATCTCATCCTCATGATCTTCCTTGCCTATTATTGGTACCTTTCCCAATATGATATATTATAAAGTGAACCTTTTTTCCTATACTAAAATTTCATGAACTTTTTATGAACATTAATATTGATAGTTTCCAAAGTCTATAACCATGGATATCTAAGAAATATATCCATATCATCGATATCCTAAGCATAAAAATCTGAATGCAAAACATATTTTTCCATAATGAGCTTCAAATCTTCAAACATTGAAATATTCTTACCATCTACTTGAACCTCTTTCATATTCTTTGTTTGAATATGCATATGTTTGGCCACATTCATGTTGATGATGTTATACTTATTGGTAGGGTTTATGGACAGAAAAACCTTCTTATTTTGAATGCATCAATGAAATTGAAAAATTAAATTAGATTTATTTAGAGGCAAACTATTTGAAAAATTAACTAATATTCTTCTTCTTCTTCTTCTTCTTCTTCACCTCCCTCTTTGAAATGTTTCATCCTTAAAACATAGGAAGAAACTAAATAATTATTATGCTTCAAATTATTGCACAGTTGTCTCCAATCTCAATCTTTGAGCCACCCATATGTGATATTAGCAGGTGGTAGCTCTCCATGTATGCTCCTTTGATTCTGTTCATAATCATAACTATACTACTTTGGTGCACATTCATAACTATTCCTCTTTTTATTCCATGTACCATATTTTGTTGTGATACTCTGATTCCATGGATGAATATAGTAGGTATTCTTCCATGCATAATCTAAATGATTAGAATTTTTATTTCCTTTATATCCAAAATGATTATTATTATGACACTCCCTCATCTGGTTCCATAATTGTTTCTTCTCATGATGATGCAGGTGTCTATATATCTCAACTTTTTCCACTTTATCTTCTACCACTTCCACTTTGCACATCTCTATCTCTTAAGTAGATGAAGTATTCATTTCTAATTATAGTATGTCTTTATTTGAATGTTCCTCATTCTCCTCATCAATTGTTTCAATCTCATCCTCATGATCTTCCTTGCCTGTTATTGGTACCTTTTCCAATATGATATATTATAAAGTAAACCTTTTTTCCTATACTAAAACTTCATGAAATTTTTATGAACATTAATATTAATAGTTTCCAAAGTCTCTAACTATGGATATCCAAGAAATATATCCATATCATCCATATCCTAGGCATAAAAATCTGAATGCAAAACATACTTTTCCATAATGAGCTTCAAATATTCAAACATTGAAATATTCTTACCATCTACTTGAACCTCTTTCATATTCTTTCTTTGAACATGTATATGCTTGGCCACATTCATGTTGATAATGTTATACTTATTGGTAGGGTTTATGGATAGAAAAACCTTCTTATTTTGAATGCATCCATGAAATTGAAAAATTAACTCAAATTTCTTTGGAGGTAAACTATTTGAAAAATTAACTCATATTCTTCTTCTTCTTATTCTTCTTCTTCTTCTTCTTCTACTACTACTACTACTACTGCTACTGCTACTGCTACTACTACTGCTACTGCTACTGCTACTGCTACTGCTACTGCTACTGCTACTGCTACTGCTACTGCTACTACTACTACTTCTTCTTCTTCTTCTTCTTCTTCTTCTCCTCCTCCTCCTCCTCCTCCTCCTCCTCCTCCTCCTCCTCCTTCTTCTTCTTCTTCTTCTTTTATAGCCTAATGATCTGGGAAAAGTTGTTCCATTTCTTTTTATGAAGAAAAGCTTTCTATAAAGCTCAACTGATCAAACCAATGTAGTGCAGGCCTAGACAAAAAGGAAGTAATCATCTATTCCAATTTTTTTTTTAAAATGATTTTCCAAAATGAGCCACCATTTTCTAGCATCAACATCATCTTCCCCTAAAATTTTTTGCAACTTCATGATTCACAAATAAAAACTAGGGTTTGTGAAACCCAAAAATGTTAATAACTAATACAAATCATATCAAAATTATCCAAAATTTTTACTGTAGCTTCCTCCTATTATATTGTAACCTCAAATTTTATTTGTAAAAACAATTCAACAAATTACGACCTGTAGAGTGAATATATGAAAAATACTAAAATCATAATAACTCACTTAAAACAATTCAAAAAACTTTAACATTTTTACTATGTTTCTCTTGTATTTTTCTATATCTTAAGTAAATTTTTTGAAGATAAGCTCCTTATATTTCAAAATATATATCCAAATTATTAAAAAACAATAAATAGTAATAACTCCCACAAAATGGATAAAAAAACCTCAATTTTTTTACTATTCCTTAAAATATTATCCATATCCAGAAAAAAATTGTGTATAAATTTGAAACTAATCAAAATATATTGATAATTCCACAAAACTAGGGTTTCATCACCCATAAATTACCCAAATCAAAGCTTCGATACCACTTGTTATGATCCACACTTATAATATTTAGAAATAATGTAAAGATCAATTCAGCACAATATATATTAGTGGACCAAGATGTCCAAATATTCAATATATGCAGAATACCCTTAAGGTAGGGCAACACCAACAATACTCGTTTACAAATGAATAAATCCACAGTGTTTCTTCGAGGGGACAACATCCAATATCCTCTTATAATAAAAAAAATCAATGCTTACTTGATATCTTTATAATGATAATCATCTCATTTATATAGACCTATAATGGATGGGTAACCTCCTAATCCCAATGTAGACCGACCATTACCCAATGCACTAATTCCATAAGTTACTCAATTACAAATATATTGGACCCATATAACTACTAAAGTGGATGTGTGCCATATGTTATAATCTCCATCAACCCATATACAATAATATATCATATCCCTAGGTACATAGTAGATTTTTCCCTCTTCATTTTATTTAAAAAACCCCACCATTCCATGGAAACTAACCACAATCAAGGAGGAATAAATCTAGTAAATACATGTCCAACTATTGAAGCAATCTAAAATATTCATGCCAATCTAATCCAACATCAACAATCCATGATCATGCCAACATAATGTCAAAATTCTAAGTCTAAGGTAATATCAATCCCAATCCTCTTGTTTTGATCTATTTAATCATGGTTTGGAGCAATTACCTTTAGGATTTAAGTGATAGTTTAAATGATTTATTCATTTATTTGCATTTAGTCCTAATGGATCTAGATCTTACTTAGGTGGTTTTATGTTTTGAGTTTAAATTACATGCTTATATGTAATTTAATCAAATAACTCAAAATTTTCTACTACACTTTAGAAACCATAGTGGAACCTATTAGCTATTTTAACCCATATACCAGGCTTCTACATAAAGGCAGTGCAGTGTCCTAAAGATCAAAGAATGGAGCAAGAGCTGAGCAAGTTTTGGATGAAATGAGTGGACCTAAGGGATCATGCATCTTGTAAGACATTTAAAACACTTTAATTTCACTTGAAGTGTAATTTATCAATTTATAAAGGATAGGACTAGAGTTTTAGAGCCCCCATGGGATGCCAAGAATGTTTAGAATGGCTTAGAAATGAATGGGATCCATTTGATTCTTCATTTTGTTCATTGAGACACTTGGGCCTATTAACAAAATTTTTGAGTAGGAAAATTGTTGAAATCACCATTACCAAATATGGATGAGTCAAAAAGAGTTGGTCATATGTGTTTGTTCACATTTGTGCCTAAATCATATGCACGAAGTTCTAGGTCCTTCACTAAAGTGCATCCAAAGCTACAAAGGTCCAAAGTTGGTTCCTTAATCACTTTCTACATGTTTTCCCATACTTATCCATTTTAAGAGGTTCTAATAGATTTGAGTGCGCATCTTCACAAAGCTATATCTTGCACATGTGATAGTTTTAGAGTAAAATGGTCATATGGGTTTGTTCACATTTGTGTCGATAACGTATGCACTAAGCCCCAAGTCCTTTACCAAAGCAAAAATAGAGTTATGCATGTGCATAGCTGGCTTCTTATATTTTTTTAATATTTCCATACTTATCCAAATGAGCTTGAATATCACTAGAACATCATGTAAGAGTAGATATGGATCAACTAACTTGAGAATTTAATATCTTCACTTGGAAAGCTCTTGAGACCAATGGATCAAATGGGTTTGTTCTTTTTATCCTTAAGAACATATCTTGGAAGTTTGGTCACTCCATGACTTTTTCTCTTCAAGTTATAAACCTTTAAAAATGGATATAAAACATAAGACATTCATGTAAGTGTCAAAATATAGCTAGGAAAAAATCCAAATGTGCTTAAATTTGATGGTCTACAAGACATCAATTATGTTTTATGGAACATCAAATGATGATCAGTGGGATGTCAACTTTAAGATAGAACAAGACAGATCCTATCAAGATTAAATTTTGATGATCACACGACCATCAATGATGGTCACATGAATGTCATTTGACATGAGCAAATACACCATTTTTTAAGATCATGAACTAGCAATTGGATTTTTAAAATTAGGTACCAATTGATCTAATGGTTTACATTCAATTGTACATTCAGGTCTAACAATAAGTAGTGCTCAAAGGGTCAACAAATCAAAAGAAAAAATGTGGGCATGACAACTATCAAGGATGCATTCAACTAGCATAGGATCAATGGTTATTAGGTATTCATACCAATCAAAATCAATAGAGTGAGATGAGTCAACATGTCAATGAGCTGAGTCAGATTTCAATAACCAATTAGAGCAAAGGTGAGCTCAAGATTTTTGATGAGGGTTGAGAGGCTATTTTTGACTATGGACAACAAAATTGTATAGGGTCATCATGCCACATTTTAAGCTTGATCAAACACCATTAAAAGGCCATAAGTGATATAATAAAGTATAAAGAACATAAACAGACTACCCATGTGGTTGAGTATGGACCTTTGTCTTGTAAGTTTGCATCATAAAGGGATTATTCTCTGATTATGTTCACCATTTGTATAAAAAGGAGATAATATTTCAAAGGGTGTCATGCAAGTAAAAAAATAGATCCCAATAGTTCATCTAAAGGACCAATTGCTTGAAAGGGACCTCTCTCTCCACTATGCACACTATGACAACTAGTCAAGAACAGTTTGTAATAAGACATGATTTTAAATGATGGATCCAATTATTATAGTTGCACTGTTACCAAAACTCATTTGGAAAAAACTTGATCCTACCATTACAACTGCCATGAAGCATTACCAATGAAGTGTTATAATGAAGTGGAGTATACTAGAGTGACCTATATCAATCAAAGGGTTTGAATGATCTTGATTTATGGAGGCTATTATAATAACTTTTCAAATGGTTTTAAACTCACTTGATTCCCTTTTGAGTGCCAACCCTCCCTCTCTCTTGCTCTCCCTTTCTATAAGTATGGCCTTTGAGCTATTATTTTGCATCCCTCTCTTGAGCATGACTAGAATCTACCAAGATTGAACCTTGTAACCTCTTGAGATAAATAAGATGACTATTTTCAGATTTCATGATATTAGCCTAGTGTGTTCATGTCAGTTTGATTTGTATAAGTGGTAGATCCTTCTCCCTTTCCAAGTCCTAATCTCACCTAGCTGGTATATTGTCTAGTTATGAATGTTATGTTTAATGTTTGATGTCATTTGACTGAAGCTAATAGTGGGCATATTGACTATATTAGTGTCTTTAACAAGGCCTCTCCATCAACTCCCTTATGTTTTTCTCACTTCATGAACCTCTACATGAAATGTTAATGCATGATAGGCATTTAGAATCATAGATCTCATTATTTATTTCTATCTCACTAGTGTTTTAGAGGCTCAAGTATAAGTGGATGGAGAATATTCATGGTGCATCACCACCACTTAGAATAGGTTTTACCTTATGCAAATCTCTTAACTCTTTCCATCCCAACCAGTCTTAGATTTTAGAAGTAAATGTCCAAATTTTGAAATATGAGGAGTTAGCCTCATAAAAAATCTTAGAGTTCTAGTCTAGATATAGTCATCCCATAGCCTGAATAGGTTTTACCTTATGCAAATCTCTTAACTCTTTCCACCCCAACTAGTCTTAGGTTTTAGAAGTAAATGTCTAAATTTTGCAATATGAGGAGCTAGCCTCATAAAAAATCTTAGAGATCTAGTCTAGATATAGTCATCCCATAGCCTTAGACCATTCCCATGTTAGTTCAGGTATGGGTCAGATGTGAACTAATTTGACCTCTGTTAGGGTGTTATCTAGATGGCTAATACTTTTGGCATGCCTAATGGGACTGATTTCAAGTGCCTTGAAGCATACTTTAAAGACATTAAAGGGAATTTAGAAGCTAAAGACATCAATAACATTATCTAAAACACACCTTGATTAGATATAAGCATCTTTGGGAGGTTTTCAATTGACCTCATGTTTAGAGAACTAATGGTTTCATAGTTACAGAGGTAAGAAAGTTTTGTCATAGTTTTGATTTAATTCACTTATTGCATAAGGATCCATGGCATCCTATGAGGAGGGTTCCTACTCTCCACCCCCATATCCACCTTACTATAGCATAGATGACCAATATAATCCATACCCTCCATATTAACAAGGACATCTACCATATTTTTAACCTCCTCATCCTCATGACCAATCCTATTATCAACCCTCTACCCCTTGTAATCCACATACACCAGACACTGACTACCTACATTTATAAATTGAGAGATTAAGAAAAGATATAGGTTATAAGAGAGAATTAGACAATATAAAATGGGATAATTTGAATATATTATCTGTCACCAAAATACTCCTACAAACAAGCCACAATTAGCTAAATTGCTCACCTTGTCTCCCTTTCTTGCCTTCTTAGTCATAGGAGATTTCTTGGTCTATAATTCTTCACTTAATGATAAAAAAAAATCTCTCCACTATTCCTAAACTAGATGTAGAAACTTTGAATCTAAGGTATGAACCTATTTCTAACGTTGATTTGCAATGGAATGGGTCTTCCATGAAGGTATTTGGCATTGTTAAAGATCTTCAGCTCACTTTCCATGCCTATTCCAAACTTTAGTTATGTAAGACCTTATTGTAGCATATTTGTTACCTCATTTTTCATTTTTTTTGGGTAATTACTTCATGACTAAGGTTATAGGGTATTTTTTCAAAAAAATATTGCATATGGTGTGCAAGCTCTAACATGGTGTGGAGGTGAAAATCAAGTTTGAGCCACTCTCTAACTTCCACATTCAACCTCTTACCCTAACCACCCAAAAGGTATATTTCCTTCACTTTCCTTCTCCAAATAAATCTACTTGTGCTTAATATACTATACCAACCAAATAACCTGAGGTTATACCCACTTGGAAGCCTTCAATGGTCATGGATCCTAATTTCATGTCTAACCTTGACAAGGAAGATAAGAAAGGAAAAGTAGGGGTAAATATATATTATTATTCCTTCATCTGTTGTTAATTAAATCCATGTTACCTCTTTTCACATCTCTCCTCAACCCCAAGAGCTTTCTAAAAGATCATTCAAGATCCCTAGTTAGAGAAATACCCTTGCCAACATCAAGTAGCCTAATGTTATTGTTGGACATATTCATTGACGTATGAAGGTTTGTCATTGATGTCAAATGAAGAATTCACTTTCAAGAATTAATGATAAAGGTGTTGAGTTGAATAGAATTTTTTTATAGCTCCATGGATTTATGTGTGTACTTTGAATGACTATGAAAATATAAGAATAGTCATATGAATTTCTTTTCTCACATGGTTATCTTGACAGATATGGCTAAGTACATAGGTGGATGTTAACAACATTTTCATATATCTCTTTGTGGTCTATGTTCTAAGTCATAAGGATGAGTAGAGAAAATTTTACAAATGCATAGGTTTTTATTTAGCTAAAAGTCTAGTAAGTTTCCATACTTAGTCGATTTTGCACCTTTGCATTTATTTTGGATATTCTTTTAGAGAAAGTGGTTAGGTGAATTCTTTAGAGAAAATGGTTTAGACTTTGGCAAAAAAAATGTCCACAATAAATTTTCCAAAGGAAATGAGTGAAATTTGGAATTCTTTTAGAGAAGGTGGTTTGAAAATTCTTTTAGAAAATGGCTAAGTCTTTGTCAAACAAATTATCTTGAACAAAAGTTCCAAAGGAATCTTTTCAAAATGCTGAAGGGTAAGTTAACCATTCAGAGTTTCTAAAGGGATATTTTCAAAAATGTTGAAGGGTAAGTAAATCATTCAATGTTTTCAAAGGGTACTTTACAAAAATTTTGAATGGATATTTTAAAAAATTTGAAGGGTAAGTGAACCATTCAAAGTTTTTGAAGTAATCTTTTCAAAAATGCTAAAGGGTAAGTGAACCATTCAAAGTTTTCAAAGGATACTTTTCCAAAGTTCTAAAGGGAATGTGACCTAAAAAAAAATATTGAAGGGTACTTTACCAAATTTTTTAATGGCATGTGACCCAAACAAAAATCTTGAAAGGTACTTTTCTAAAGCTCTGAAGGGCATTTGATCCAAACAAAATTTCCAAATAGGTCACTTATAGAAGTCCTGAAGAACACTTTCAGAATAAGGGCATTGATGAATTATTTTAGAGAATTTATCTAAGGTAGGTGGACACTTACAAAGTTCTTGGAGGATAATTTTGGATGGAGAGGACACTTACAAATATTTTGAAGGATACTTTCAAATGGAATGGACTCTTACAAAGTTTATGAAGGATATTTTAGAAGAAATACAAGTCACTTGTAACATTGTTGAAGGTTAAGTGTGGAGTCTCATAGGGAAATTTCAAAAGTGTTGAAGGATCAAGGTGAGTTAAAGGTCAATCAAGTCTGAAGAGATAAAAGGAGTAAAATTAATACTTGAATACTAAAGAAATTGAGATGAGGCCAACATACCAAATGATAATGACCTAGTCAATGTAAAAAATAATGCATCTTTAATGATCCAATAATGCACATAAGCTAAGACTGAGAAGATCTAATAGAGTGAGTGAATCCAAATTTTAAAGGTACTCAAAGGTTGATGGCATAATGGTAGAGTTAAATTCCAATCATTTATTTCAAGATATAATGAAGCAAAAGCACTCCAAAGACACAGGATGTAGCAAGATGATATAAGGAGCTTGACACTTAACCAATGTGTTAAGGAAAAATATTCAAAAAACCAAAATAGTGAGGTAGTTACAAAAATCTAGTTAGGGGTGGTGGAGAAAATCCAAGAACAAACACACCTGTTCTAATTCAACCTGTTAGGATCTTGCTCCTCAGAAAGAGCACAGTATGATTACCAAATATAAGCAATTGAATATGCGGAAATAACCAGAAACACAAGTAACTAGAATTCACCAATAGCACAGAATATGAGAGACAATACACTATCTTGTATTAACACTTTACAAAAAAGAATACAACAAAGAGCCGCCACACTCTTTCACCTTACAGAGGTTCGCCACACCTCAAGTGTACAGTAATTCTTCTCACACACACTCTCCTACACAAAAAAAAATGGTCCCAACAACCAACTCACACACAGAATTGGTGTTCACCTCACCAACCAGTCAGTAATAACCCTGTCGGTACACCAAGCACTCTATAATACTTCAAGCTGATCTCTCATGAACCTGCAACCTACAATTCAAAGACCAAACTTACACGTAGATCCCCAATGAGGTTGCAACAACCTACAACTCACTGATCTTACAACCAGAAGGAACTCTTCCTTTCTATCTCATGCATGAATAATACATGCCAATGGGTCTATAAATAGATCCCTAACTTAAACAATAACTTAGACTCTTAATTTAGACAATTATACTCACAGCCCAAGACTCTGGCTGGTCTCAACATGCAAACTCTTCGTTCACTTAACTAACTATCCGTGAAACGAACAGTTCTGGAACACACAGGAGACCGATGTCGATCCCTACTTGTCTAGTTCTGCCGATGTCGGCCAACTTCTTGCCGTCGCCGGTGGCCTTCTACACTGGTCTCGACCGACGTCGGTCCTGCTGCCGACGTTGGTGCTTCTGGATCTCAGCAACCTTCTGTTCCATAGTTATCAAAGGGTTGAAGCTTTTAGCTCCATAACCTAACAATCTCTCACTTGGAGATAAATAGCTGCAACCTGTACCTGTACTCCATCTAGTTTGTTCCCTTGGCTTGTATCCCTCCTCAAGATCACTCTTGAAGACCAACCACCACAAATCCTATAGTGTAAACCCTATCATCCAAATTACCTGCCACATCTGCATCTACAACCATGTAGAAAAAGAACTTGACCCTGCATAGCATGTGCACCTGCTACTGGTCCCACTGAACTGCCCTTCAGTATTACTTTCCTAGATTGACTCCAAACTTGTGACAACTCCCACTGCTTGGGAAAACTCAGGTTTAGTACATACCATGCACTTAACCTCATTATGTGAATCAAGACACCTATTCTGTGAACTGTCTAACCATCGGCGTGCTAACTGGTTTCACACAATCATCCTGAAACAAAGTCAACAAGACCTCCATGTCTCTAGAACACACTCATGCCAAAGAATCTTGCTGCTCCTAGATTCTCCATGACACACCCCTGAACTAGCTTTACCTTTAGTTCAACAATACCTATATATGTAACCCTGCAACAAGCACATCATATAGAAATAGGATAATGTAGCTAATATTATCCAACCTAGTAAAGAGAAACACAATGATCAAACCTCCATTACCCTACAGCTAATACAAGATCATATACCCTGATCTTCCATCTGACGTATCCATTTCTGCCCTTCTTCATCCTTAACATCCATTCGTCTCTCAGTGCTTACTTCCAGCTGGCAACTCTACCCAAAACACCTGTTTGGTTTTCCTCCAAGGAATCACATCCTCATCCATGCCAAGCTCCCATTGTTTCCTGGATCTACCTGTTCTGCTTCTTTGACAACTTCCTGGTCCTATGCCATAAGTGAGCAACAAGTAGTGTAAAGAAGGGAAATGATGAATTTAAGAACCTACTTACACCTTCAGTCCTCCATATGGGAGCTTGAGACTCCATGACAACTAGTTGTCCACCCAAAATTCATCTCAATGACTGATGTCGATCACATCTCAGTCTACAGCCAACCGATGTCAGTTCCCTGTGACTGCCACCTTGCCAACGTCGGTTTCCCCTGGCCGATGTTGGTCTCTGTCTGCCCTGAGTCACCAATGTCGGGCTGCACATAGCCGACATTAGTCCCTGTCTGGACACCGACGTTGGTTTTCCTACCGACGTCAGTCTCTGTGTTTTTCTAGTGAGACCTGACTTTTTCCCGCGAGCTCCTTTTGGATCAAACCCTTGTCCAAATCACCTTTGCTCTGCTCAAAATTCCTCTACATCTTGTGCTGAACTCTGTCTATCACTTTCTCCTTAAAAACCAAGGCTTTCCTGTTCTTGTCACTAACATCGAATTCCTCAAGAAACGTCACCATCTTCTTCTACATATAGAAACCACGATCCATGCCTTCCAAATCTGAAAACATAATCTTTGACTCAAGAACCAGCATCTCCTTCTTATCTATGTGACCAAGCCTATTAAGCCACATCTCTGAATCTACAGCTGAAGTAGATAACCCAGAAAGAGAATCAATAATACAAGTAGATAGATAAAGCGTACCTACTTTCTTACCTCTAGCTACAATAAGTGTACCCTTGGTAACCTTCCAAGAGTCTGCTATGAGAGTTACTGTGTAGCCCTCATCACCCAAACTTCTAACAGAAATCAGATTCTGCTTCAGAACTGGGACATGCATGACCTCCTTTAACACCCATGTGTCACCTGTCTGCAATTTCAGCTTCACTTTGCCTTTGCCAACAATCTGACAAGGCTTACCATCCCCTACACAAATTTATCCAAGGTCTCCCTAGACATACTCATGAAAAAATTCCCTATGTGGGGATGCATGAAAAGAGGCACCAAAATCTAAAACCCAAGATTCTACTTTATCCAAAGAACATACCAGAGCATCCTATGCAACGTAATCCACAACATCTGCTTCTTCTCCATGTCCTTTATGCTGATCTTCACCTGATCTGCAATCTCTCTTTAAGTGCCCTTGCTTTCCACATTTCCAGTAGGTTATTCTGCCATACCTAGACTTGGATTACCTGCCTGTCTTCGACCTTGATCTCCCACGCTCTATCTTCTCTCTTGGCCTTCTTCTTCCTTTAACACTCAAAGCATCTCCAGATGATTCACCTGTGCTTTTCTTGCGTATCTCTTCATTCAAGATCACACTCACAACATCATCCACTTTTAAGACTTTTGAGGGAGACACAGTATTAGAAACTGCCATTACCAAACCTTCCCAACTTTTAGGTAATGAACACAAGATTAAGAGAGCTCTAATTTCATCATCACATACAATATTGACTGAACTTAACTGGTTTACCAAACCATGGAAATCACTAAGATGGCTATGAACAGATCCACCTTCCAACATTTGCAAATTAAATAAATGCTTCATAAGAAATACCTTATTAGAAGCCGAGGGTTTTTCATACAAATTTGCCAAAGATTTCATCAACTCCACCGTTGTCTTACACTGTGATAAGCTGGAAATCACAGATGATTCAAGACTCAATCTAATAGATCCCAGAGCCTTCTGATCAAGAACCTCCCATTCTTCATCTTTCATATCCGAGGGTTTGCTAGCAACCCCACCCAACGGTAAGTACAAATCTTTCTGATACAAATAGTCCTCAATCTGCATCCTCCATAATTGGTAGTTCTTGCCATTAAACTTTTCCATTCGTAGTTGACTATTTTCTGCCATTGCTCAACTCCCACTCAAACAGAAACCATGTGAGTAACCTGTAATCAAAACACACTACCCAGATCTAAACCAATCTGTTAGTATCCCAACCAAAAGCTCTGATACCACTTGTTAGGGGTGGTGGAGAAAATCCAAGAACAAACACACCTGTTCTAATTCCACCTGTTAGGATCTTGCTCCTCAGAAAGAGCACATTATGATTACCAAATATAAGAAATTGAATATGCAGAAATAACCAGAAACACAAGTAACTAGAATTCACCAATAGCACAGAATATGAGAGACAATACACTATCTTGTATTAACACTTTACAGAAAAGAATACAACAAAGAGCCGCCACACTCTTTCACCTTACAGAGGTTCGCCACACCTCAAGTGTACATTAATTATTCTCACACACACTCTCCTACACAAAAAAAAATGGTCCCAACAACTAACTCACACATAGAATTGGTGTTCACCTCACCAACCAATCAGTAATAACCCTGCCGGTACACCAAGCACTCTATAGTACTTCAAGCTGATCTCTCATGAACCTGCAACCTGCAATTCAAAGACCAAACTTACATGTAGATCCCCAATGAGCTTGCAACAACCTATAACTCACTGATCTTACAACCAGAAGGAACTCTTCCTTTCTATCTCATGCATGAACAATACATGCCAATGGGTCTATAAATAGATCCCTAACTTAAACAACAACTTAGACTCTTAATTTAGACAATTATACTCACAGCCCAAGACTCTGGCTGGTCTCAACATGCAAACTCTTTGTTCACTTAACTAACTGTCCATGAAACGAACAGTTTTGGAACACACAGGAGACCGACGCGTCCTTGCTTGTTTGGTTCTGTCGACGTCGGCTGACTTCCTGCCGTCGCCGGTGGCCTTCTGCACTGGTCTCGACCGACGTCAGTCCTGCTGCCAACGCCGGTGCTTCTGGATCTCAGCAACCTTCTATTCCATAGTTTGCAAAGGGTTGAAGCTTTTAGCTCCACAACCTAACATTAACCAATGTGTTAAGGAAAAATATTCAAAAAACCAAAATAGTGAGGTAGTTACAAAAATCTAGTGTGAAAGTTGAATAAAATCAATAGTCAATTGTTTGAATAACTTTGAAATAAATTGACCAATCATAGATTCATTCCAATTTTGTGACTATTGTATATGAAGTGACAAGTGTAGAATTTTAAGAGGATCAAAGAATGGAAGAAAAATAGTCATTTTCTTGGAATGAGAAGAGACAAGTGATGAATGAAAAATGTATAAAGTAAAGAGACTCATCTAAGTTTTTTTTCATGAGATAATCAAATATGAGAGCCATATAGTGTATTAATTAGAAAAATTGAGACACAAAAAAGAGTTATGCATAGTGTCAATTAGGTATATTTAGACAAAGAAAAAGAGGGAAGAAAGGGAATTAGGCAATGTGTTGAATAGAAGAATTCAGACACAAAAAGAGATACTACGAATAAGAATGCACATACAAGTATTGTGTAGAGCATGAGTAGTTGCAAACAAGACTTGTAACAAGGAATAAACCTAGATTATATTTTGAATCTATTTTTCATCAGATGGAGTTGTAGCTTCACACAACTATTTGGTTGGTACCATCACTGAGATTGAGTTGGTGATTAGTTAGGGGATTGGTGTATTTTTAGAGTTTTATCCCTTAAATATATGATCAATGAGGTCATTACGAGTTGGTGCTTAGAATAGGGGATGGGTGTCTCTTTAGGATTGGTGTTCTAGAATGTAACTAGTGAGGTTTAGTCAGTGTAACATATTTTTATGAGGTTAGATTAGAACAATAGCTTCTAGTAGTATTCTCACTATGGTTTTTCCCTTTGGGTTTTCATGTATAAATATGGTGTTATGATCTTTAAGTTTGTGCATTTGAATCTTTATTTTGTTCTTTAATTTTGCATTTGTTTAAGATTCATTTTAAAAGTTTTAACCAACTAGTTTTGAGATCTACCAATTCAATCCCCCGCCCCTCAGTATATAGGTGTGTTCAATAATTGATATTAGAACCAAGGGTTCCAAAAGATAAGTTTAATCATCTCAGGTTGATCTTGGAGTCTAAACATAAAATGGATAGTCACAAAGGAACTTCATCAAATAAGGCACCTTTGTTTGATGGGTCCAACTATGCCTTTTGGAAAATAAGGATGGTAGTGTAGTTGACCTCCTTGGAGTTTTATGTCTAGATGTCCATTGAGAATTGATACACACCCCATATTTTTTCTCTTACTAATCAGGCAATGAAGAAGGCATGTGAAAACAATGCCAAAGCAAAGAATGTTATTCTTTATGGATTGTCAAATAATGAGTTTGTCAAATTCATGCACTATCAAAATGCAAAGGACATATGGATAAATTTAAAGAACATCTATGAAGAAGATGACAAAGTAAACAAGCCAAGATTTAAACACATAAAGAAAAATTAGAGAGCTTCAAGATGAGTGAGGAAGAGAATATTTCAGACTACCTCCTTAGGGTAGATGAGATTGTAAATGCAATTAGAGGACTTGGAGTGACAATGGAAGAGTCAACCATTGTCAAGAAGTTTTTGAGATCTTTGACATCAAAGTATGATTCTAAAATATCTACAATTAAAGAGGCAAGAGATATGAAAAAACTCATAGTAGATGAGTTACATAGAACCTTCATTGCATATGAGATGAGGCTAGGAGATGTAGACTCATCCAAAAGAGAAGTTGTCTTCAAGGTTTTTAAGTAGGAAAAAAAAGAAAAAGCTCCTAATTCTAAATCTGAGGAGGTTGATGATGTAGAGGCCAATTTCATCAAAATTTTGAAGAAGGGCTCAAGTAAATACAAAGGTAAGTTACCCTTTAAATGCTTTAATTATGGAAAGATAGGTCACTTTTCTACTAAATATCCACATAGAAATAAGGATGACTCTGATTTAACTAAGAAAAATAAAAAATAGAAATCCTATTATCCCAAGAAGAAGAAAATCTTCTTTAAGAACAAAAAGGGGATGTATTCAAAAGAAGATAGTGACTTGGTGGATGAAAATAGTAGCTCAATTGATGAACATGATAGTGATTTTATAGCTAAACAAAATGAAGTTATATTCATGACATTTGAATCAACTTATTTTTTTTAAGATGAAGAGGACCTAAAAGAAGATGAAGGAGAAGAAAGAGAATTAAATCTTGAATGCAAACTCATTTATGCTTAAAAATAAATTCACAAGCTTATAAAAGAAAATTCTAAAAAAAAAAGCTTAGTAAATAGGATTTTGAGAAATTGACTAAAAGAAATGAGGAAATAGATCAGATGATAGTGAACTTGAAGACCCAAGTTGAGGAGGCAAAGAGAATAAAGGATGTATTCAAAATTGACCTACATGTGAAGTAATTAGAATGCTTTAATATGGAAGAAGAAATAATGGACCTAAGAGAAAATATCAAAAAGGCCAAAGATCAAGTCGATAAAGGCCTAAAACTGAAAGGAGGATCTATCATACTAGCTGAATTAATCAGCTCACAAAAGCCCTCCAATGAAATATTAGGACTTGAGTATGATAAAGGCAAGAGTCCCATGTTGAGAACAATTATAAATTTGTATGAAAATGTTAAGGTAGCATTAGAGTCAAGAATCAGAAAAGAAAAAAACTACATTCCTGAAGAGAAGAAGAAAAGTTATGACTCTGTTCTTACAAATACCAAGGTTGATATTACAAAAAGAAACATAACAGAAAGTAACATGAATAAAATGGAACTTATGAGACATCCTTTACCTCCTTTAATTTCTCAAAGGAGAGTGAACATAACAATAATTGATTATAAAGTTGTACCTAAAAGAAGAAGCTTTTTAAGTAGAAATTCATTTACCCCTTTGTTAGATATAGATGTTTTATGCCTAAAACTATAATAATTTTTGGCATATAGTAAAGTTTTGTATAATAAATCCTATTAAACCAAAATCTAACAATGTCAAAAGGTTGAGACTCCTAAAGTAAACATAGGCTCACAAATCAATGACATAATAAAGTAAAGTACAATCAAGAAGGCAAAGGAGATGTGGAAAAAGAAGAATCAGTCTATGATTGCTCAAATTACACTACATGCTAAAGAGAAAAATCTATGGGTCATCGATAGTGGATGCTCAAAACATATGAATGGTGACAAGATCAAGTTCATCAATTTGAGCATATTTATAGAAGGGACTATCAGTTTGGAAGATAATACTGTAGTCAAAATCAGAGGCAAACGAACCTTGTATATTGATGGTAATTTCACTAAACATGATGTCCTTTATGTTAAAGGACTAAAACATAATCTAATAAGTGTCAGTCATATGTGTGGCAATGGATATAAAGTCATATTTTATGTTGAAGGTTGTGAACTAAGAAGGTATATAAAAACTATTGCACAAGGAAAAAAAACTGAGAGTAACATATATAATTTGATTAAGGTAAATGGTACAAATTATCTCATGGGAAAAATTGATGAGAGTTGGTTGTGGCACAGAAGGATGGGTCATGTTAAATTTGACAATTTAGTCAAATTAAGTTCTAACAAGTGTGTAAGGCACATGCCTAAGATAACCAAGCTTACGGACACAATGTGTAGAGAATGTCAGCTAGGTAAATAGACTAGGGTCTCATTCTAAAATAAAGAGTATGCAACTAAAAAACCTCTATAGATAGTTCATACTAATCTTTGTGGACCAACCAAGACAAGAGGTTCCAAAGGAGTGTATTAGTTCATGTTGTTCGTAGATGACTACACTAGAATGACATGGGTAACCTTCTTAAAGGACAAGTCTCAAGCCTATGAAAGATTCAATATTTTTAGAGCTATAGTTGAAAATGAAATTGGTAGAAAGATCAAGTGCCTCAGATCTGACAAAGGTGGTGAATTCACTTCAAATGAATTCAAATACTACTATGAAAATCATGGAATTAAGAGACACTACTTTGTTACAAGAACTCCATAGCAAAATGGATTTGTTGAAAGGAAGAATAGGACCATCAAGGAGATGGATAGAACAATGTTGAAAGAAGATAACTTGTCAGATGGTTATTGGAAAGAGGTAGTATAGATAGTAGTATACATCTTAACCAGAGTTTAATTAAGAGTAAACAATGATAAGACTCCATATGAATTATGGTATGGAAAGCCTACTTCAGTCAAGTATTTCAGATTGTTTGGAAACAAATGCTAAATTTGAAAGAAGGAGAAAAAGCTAGGTAGTTTTGAGTTGAGATGTGATGAGGGAATATTCCTTGGTTATTCCACTTATAAAATCCTATGTTTATTATAACAAAAGACTGCATAAGCTAATGGAGAGAATCCATGTTAAATTTAAAGAGATACTCAAACAAGAAACTAAACCTATAAGGAGATCAGAATTGAGGAACTAAAGGAAGAAGTTGAGGATGAAATATCAGATAACGAAGAAGAGATAAATAGGACTAAAAATTCACCCTCAAGGTTTGTTCAAAAGGATTATCCTAAGGAGTAAATCATAGGTAACATAAATGAAAGAGTCCAAATGAGGAAAAGGGTAGCAATCAGAAAAGAATAGGTAAGTTTTGCTCTACTATCTAAAATTGAGCCCAAAAGCTATGTTGAGGCTAAGAAAGATGAGAATTGACAAAAGGCTATGGATGAGGAACTAAGTTAAATAGAAAAGAACAAAATTTAGTAACTAGTTCTAAGACCCATAAACAAGAATGTCATAGGCACAAAATGGGTCTTTAAAAACAATTTTAATGAAGATGGAGTTGTGAGAAACAAAGCTAGACTTGTTTGCAAAGGATATGCTTAGGTAGAAGGAATAGACTTTGAGGATACATTTTCCCCAATGGAAAGATTGGAAGCCATCAAAATGTTTTTAACATTCTCAATCTTTAATAAGTTTAAAGTATATCAGATAGATGTTAAGTTAGCTTTCCTGATTGGAACCTTATAAGAAGTCTATATTGAACAACCTAAAGGTTTTAAGCTAACAAATGAAGAAGACTATGTGTACAAGCTGAAGAAAGCACTATATGGTCTAAAACAGGCACCTAGAGCATGGTATTCAAGGTTGGGTAAATATTTGCAACAATAAGGATTTATCTAAAGATGTGTAGATATTAACTTGTATGTTAAGTATAAAAATGGACATATGTTGATCATAGTTTTCTATGTTGATGACATCAATTTTGGTGGCAACAATAATAATATGTGCAAATAATTTGCAAATAAAATGTAAAAGGAGTTTGAAATGTCCATGATGATAGAACTTGCATTTTTTCTTGGTCTACAAGTTGCAAAATCCAAATAAGGGATATTCATATCCCATACCAAGTATGTGAAGGAGATGCTCAAGAAATTTGGTATGGAGGATAGAAGACTAGTTAGCACTCTCATGATAACTGGAACTAAATTGAGCAAAGGTGATGAATCTCTTGAAGTGAATCATATAATGTATAGGTCTATGATTGTTAGTTTACTATATCTCACTGCACCAAGACCATATATCATGTAGACTGTATGAATGGTTCCTAAATTCTAGGATGCACCAAAAGAAACACATGTAAATACAGTAAAGAGAATCTTTAGATATATCAAAAGCATAGTAGACTATGTCTTATGGTATCTTTCAAGTGATGATTTCACTTTGACAACATACATAGATGTTGATTGGGAAGGACACATAGATGGTAGAAGAATTACTAATAGTGGGGCATTCTTCCTTGGTAATAGACTTATTTCATGGTTGAGTAAAAAACAAGAGCCAGTTACACTATCTACAATAGAAGCAAAATATGTTACAGCATTGGCATGTTACACTCAAGTGTTTTAGATGAAGTAGTCACTAAAATTTATTAAATTAGAGCTCAAAGGACCAATTCCCATTTTGTGTGGTAATTTAAGTGCTATAAATATATCCAAGAGTCTGGTGATGCACTCCAAAAGAAAGTGCATATCAATCAAGTATCATTTTTTGAGAGAGAAGTTTGGTGATCAAGAGGTCATAATGGAATATGTTGCAACAAAATATTAAATTGTAGACATATTCACTAAACCTTTACCTAAGGACCAATTTGAAAATTTGAGACAATGGTTGGGAGTGGTATCTCCTACACCACATCACTAGTTCCTGGTGATTAGGCATGTCTCCAAGGGGAGTATTAAAGTAACATCACTAAATCCTAGAAGAATAAGAGTTTAGGAAATTGTTTCATGGCCTAAAGGGGGAGTTTCTCATAAATTGTTCTTATCTTATAGGTTTAAGGATCAAAATAATGTCATACCTGAAGAGGTGCACTTCAGGTGGATCTAGTTGACTTTGTGGTAGAGAACATTTATCATTAATGTCAAAGGGGGAGAAAATATCAAGACATAGGTGTAAAATAGAGATTATGCTACTTTTCAAAGGATGTTTTTTCCATTAATGATAAAGGGGGAGATTGTTAGACATATTCATTAATGTATGAACGTTTTTCATTGATGTCAAATGAAGAATATACTTTCAAGCATTAATGACAAAGGTGTTGAGTTGAACAGACTTGTTATAGAGCTCCATGGAGTTATTTGTGTACTTTGAATGACTATGAAAATATAAGAACAAGAATATGAATGTCTTTGCTCACATGTTTATCTTGATAGATATGGCTAAGTACACAGGTGGATGTTAACAACATTTGCATATATCTATTTGTGGTCTATATTCTAAGTCATAAGGATGAGTAGTGTAAATTTTACAAATGCATAAGGTTGTTCCAAAACTAAAAGTATACTAAGTTTCCATACTTAGTTGATTTTATACCTTTGCATTTGTCTGAGGAATTATTTTAGAGAAAGTGGTTCTGTGAATTCTTTTGGGAAAATGGTTTAGACTTTGTTAGAAAAATTGTCTATAACAAAGTTTATGAAGGAAATGGGTGAAATTTTGAATTCTTCAAAGAACATGGTTCAGTGAATTCTTTCAAAAAAATGGCTAAGTCTTTATTAGAAAAATTGTCTCGAACAAAAGTTCTGAAGGGATATTTTCAAAATGATGAAGGGTAAGTGAACCGTTCAAAGTTTCTGAAGGGATATTTTCAAGAATTTTAAAGGGTAAGTAAACCATTAAAAGTTTTTGAAGGGTAATTTACATAATTTTGGAAGATATCTTTTCAAAATGCTGAAGGCCAAGTGAACTGTTCAAAATTTTTAAAGGGATATTTTCAAAAATACCAAAGGGTAAGTGAACCATTCAATGTTTCTAAAGGGTAATTTACCAAAGTTTTGAAGGGCATGTGACCCAAATAAAAATATTGAAGGGTAACTTGCTAATGTTTTGAAGGGCATGTGACCTAATCAAAAATCCTGAAAGGAACTTCGCTAAAGCTCTGAAGGGCATGTGATCCAAACAAAATTTCTAAATAGGTCATTTATAAAAATCCCAAAGGACACTTTTGAAAGAAGGACATTGATGAATTATTTCAGATAATTTGTCTAAGGTAGGTGGACACTTACCAAGTTCTTGAAGGATACTTTTAGACGGAGAGGACACTTACAAAGTTCCTAAAGGATACTTTCAAATGGAATTGACTCTTACAAAGTTTCCAAAGGATATTTTGGAAGAAATATAGGTCACTTGAAACATTGCCAAAAGTTAAGTGTGGAGTCTCATAGGATATTTTCAAAAGTGTCAAAGGATTAAGGGAGTTAAAGGTCGAGCAAGTCTAAAGAGATCAAAGAAGTAAAACCAATACATGAATGTTGGAGAAAATGAGATGAGGTCAACATACCAAAGGATAACGACCTAGTCAATGTAAAAAGCATGCATATTTAATGATCCAATGATGTGTAAAATCTAGGATTGAGAAGATCCAATAGAGTGAGTGAATCCAAAGCTTAAAGATACTTGAAGGTTAATGGCATAGTGGTGGAGTTAAAGTCCAAGCATGTAATGCAAGATCTAATGAAGCAAAATCATTCCAAAGACTTAGGATGTAGTGAGATGATATAAAGAGCTTGACACTTAACTAGTGTTTTAAGTGAGGAAAAGCATTTAAAGAACTAAAAAAGTGAGGTAGTTAAAAAAATTTGGTGTGATGGTTGAAGAAAATTAAGAGTTAATTTTTTAAATAGCTATGAAATAAAATGACTAATCATAGATTCATTCCAATTATGTGAATGTTGTATATGAAGTGACACGGGTAGAATTTGAAAAGGCTTAGAGAATGGAATAAAAATAGTCACTTGCTTAGAATGAGAAGAGACAAGTGATGAATGCAAAATGTATAAAGTAAAGTGAATCATCTAAGTTTTTTTTTTCATGTGATAATCTATTATGAGAGCCATATAGTATATTAATTATAAAAATTGAGACATAAAAAGGAGTTATGTAGAGTGTCAATTAGGTATATTTAGACACAAAAAAAGGGGGGAAGAAATAGAATTAAGTAGGGTGTTGAATAGAAGAATCTAGACACAGAAAGAGAGACTCTGAAGAAGAATGCACATATAAGTATTGTGCAAAGCATGAGCAGTTGAAAACCAGACTTGAAATAAAGAATAGACCTAGATTCTATTTTGTACATGTTTTTCATCAGAAGGAGTTATAGCTTCACAAAACTATTTGGTTGGTGCCATCAGTGAGGCTATGTTGGTTCTTAGTTAGGGGATTGGTGTCTCCTTAGGATTGTATCCCTTAAATATATGATTATTGAGGTCATTATGAGTTGGTGCTTAGAATAGGGGATGGGTGTCTCCTTAATATTGGTGTTCTAGAATGTAACCAGTGAGGTTCAGTCAGTGTAACAAATTTTTGTGAGGCTGGATGAGAACAATAGCTTCTAGAATAATTCTCACCATGATTTTTCCCTTTGGGTTTCCACATATAAATATAGTGTTATGAGATTTTCTTTTATGAATGTGAATCTTTATTTTATTCTTTAAGTTTGCATTTGTTTAAGATACATTTTAGAAAATTTAAGGAACCAATTTTGAGATCTACTAATTCACCCCCTCTCTTAGTAGATAGGTGTGTTCAATAGCTATCTACTACCCACCCACCCTCTTTCCTCTTGAAAATAAATCAAGCACACCAAAATTAGAATTGGATCATTCAAGTTTAATAGATTAAAACTATGCAAGTTAGTACAAGAAGGGTTAGTCATTCAAGATATTGATAGTGATGTAGTTTTAGTTGAGTGACAAGAGCACCTTGGAGAGGACACTTCTATTGTCTATGAAGAAGATATTCATATTGGAACCCCCATACACTCGAATGGATTAAAAATTAAGCATGAGTAGGAATTGAATGATAAAGGGTAACAATAGTGTCTTAATGATACAACTGAGGCAAGCGAACCTCAAGTTGATCTTTTCCTAGGAGATCAATTAGATGGTTGTATTTTTAATAACGCTATTGAAGTTGGGGTCAAGAATCCATTGGATGATTAATAGAAATAGTTGTTTTTGGAATTCTTGGGTAACATTGAGCAACTTAGTGTGGTAGATTTGAGTAATGAAGTTGAATAGCAGGCTAAAGTTTTAGATGAAGAAATAAGTGAAACTTTAGAAGTGCCAAATCAAGAAGAGCTTCTTCTAAATGGATTGATAATTCATCCCCCTATTTATGGATGAAGAGGATGAGTAAACCTTAGTTGATTGAGAGCCTTATGATGACCTTGTCGAAGAGAAAGTGGTGGGTAATTAGCCTAATGTCTTATAGGTAGATGAAAAAATTAGAAGAGGGTATTATGGTTTTTAAATTGACCAAGATGAAATGTCATTTTGGGAAGACTTAGAGGACTTATACCTGAACCTAGATGCCTCACCACTACATTAACTAAATCCTAAAGAAAAAAAGATCATCAAGGATGTTGTGATAGTTGTCCACTTGAAGCCCAAGGAATATAATTAGTTGCATCACTTAAATGAAGAGGAGATGAATCTCATGATGCAACATAGAAATATTTGGGAGGAGTATGATTGGGTTCTTGACCCTCACACTTAACCCATGCACATAGAGTTGAATTTAGATGGTTATTTCACTCTTCTAAATGACTAGGAGAATTATAGCTATAGATGGGGGTTATAACATATTAGCCAAAATCTATTTACATGCAAATCATAATATGAAAACTCCACATCAAGGTGCCTTAATGATTTGAGAACATTCCCATTTGATCCTAGGGGAATTAATTCAATATAGGTTAGTTTTATAGTAGTTAGTTTTTTTCTTCCAAATAAGTTCTTTGTATAAGATTGTAGGTTTTTTTAGTTCCTTGCCTTATTTATCCTTACTTTTTAGTTGTGTTCTTAGTTTTAAGTTTATTTTCTTTCCCTTATTATGTGTGTTTTATTTGTGTTGCAAGCCTCTTATGTGTCAAGAGTAAATTTTTTTCTAGAGAGTCTTTATCTCATGCCTCTTTGTTGAGTCACCTTATCATAAAAATTTCTAGGTTCCATTACCAGTAGGTTGGTCAATCCATCTGAGTCACCAAAAATGTTGGCCATTTTAGCCCACATACCAGGATTTTACTTGGATGTAGTGTAGTGTCCTAAATATCAAATAATGGAGTAAGAGATGAGAAAGTTCTAGATGGAGTGAGTGGACCTAAGCGATCATGCAGCTTGAAAGACTTTTGAAACACTTTAAGTTTACTTGAAGTGTAATTTGTCAATTTTTAAAGGACATGACTAGAATTGTAGAACCTCCATGGGATGCCAAGAATTCTTGAAATGGATTATAAGTGCATGGGATCCATTTGGTTATTCATTATGTTCATTGAGACACTTGGACCTAGTAATATGATTTTTAAGTAGGCACTTTGATAATATCACCATTGCCACATATTAATGAGCAAGGGATAATTGGTCATATGGGCTTGTTAACATATGTGCTTAAGATCATATGAACCAAGTTTTCAGTCCTCCTCTAAATTGCATTAAAAGTTACAAAGGTCCAGAGTTGGTTCTTCAATTATTTTTTGTGTGTTTTCCCATACTTAACCATTTTCAAGAGGTTCCAGTAGAGTCAATTGAGAATGTTCACAAAGATATATCTCACACATGTAGTAGTTTTAAGGGAAAATGGTCATATGGGTTTATTCACATTTGTGCTGAGAACATATGCGCTAAGTCCCAGGTCCTCCACTAAAGCATAAATAGAGTTATACATGTGTAGAGTTGGATCCTCAATCAGATTTCACTAAGTTTTCCATACTTATCCAAATGATTTTGGCCATCACCAGATCATCATGCAGGAGTAGATATGGACCAATCAGCTTGAGAATTTAATATCTTCACTTGGAAAGCTACTAGGACTAGCATATCAAATTGGTTTGTTCTTTTTGGTCTCAATAACATCTCTTGGAAGTTTGGTCACTCCATGTCTTTTGATCTTCAAGTTATAAACCTTAAAAAATGGACTTGTAGCATAAGACATTCATGTAAATATCAAAATAGAGTTTAGGCAAAAATATATATGTGCTAAATTTTGATGGTCTATGGGACATTAATCATGTTCTATATAATGTTAAATGACATTCAGTGGGATGTCAACTTTAAGATAAAAAAATATAAATGCTATCGAGATTAAATTTTGATGGTCACATGCCCATCAATGAAGATCATATGAATGTCATTTGATGAGAGTGAGGATGTCATTTTTTTAATATCATGAACTATTCTTTGGCTTTCAAAAAGTGGGTCTTAGTTTATCTAATGGTTCATGTTCAATCGTAAATTCATATATAATGGTGATCAGTGGTCAAAAGGTTAGTGAATCTTAAGAGTTAATGCAGGTATGAAAAGTGTCAAAGATGCATTCAACTGGTATAATATCAATGGTTCTTAGGAATTCATATTGATCAAAATCAATAGAGTGAGATGAGTCAACATGTTAATGAGTTGAGTTAGATTTTGAAAACTAATTAGTGTAAAGGCAAGCTCAAAATTCTTGATGAGGGTTGAAAGCCTATTTTTAACCATAGACAATAGGGTTTTATAGCTTTTCCACCTTTGAATCTTGACCAAATACCATTAAAAGGTCATATGTGATGTAGCAAATTATAAATAACATAAAAAGACTACCCATGTAGCTAAATATGGACCTTGGGCTTGTAATTTTGCATCATAAAGGGATCCTTCTCTGATTGTGTTATCCATTTATAGTATAAGGAGATAATATTTCAAAGTTTTCCATTAAGGCAAACAAGTGGACCCTAATAGTTCATCTAATGGACCAAATACTTGAAATAGACCTCTCTCTCCACTATGTATGCCATGAAAACTAGTCAATAGCAGTTTACAACAAGACATGCTTCTAAATGATGGATCAAATTACTATAGCTACATTATTACTAAGACCTAGTTGGAAAAAACTTGATCCCACCATTGTAGCCACCATGGAACATCACAAAGAGAAAAACGGAGTGGTACAATAGACTAGAGTGCACTAGAATGACTTAGATCAATCAAAGGGTTTTAATGAGCTTGATTTATGGAGGCTACTGTAATAAATTTTCAAATGGTTTTAAACTTGCTTGATTCCATTTTGAGTGACAAAACTCTCTCTCTCTCTCTCTCTCTCTCTCTCTCTCTCTCTCTCTCTCTCTCTCTCTCTCTCTCTCTCTCTCTCTCTCTCTCTCTCTCTCTCTCTCTCTCTCAGGTATGACTATACCAAGATTGAGCCTTGTAACCTCTTGAGATAAATAAGATGACTATTTATAGGTTTCATGATATTACCTAATGTGTTCATGTTAGTTTTATTTTTATAAGTGGTAGATCCTTCTCATTTGCCAAGTCCTGATCTCACCTACTTAGTAGATTGCCTTGTCATGCAAGTTATGTTTAGTGTTCAATTTCATTTGATTGAAGCCAAAAATGAACATGTTGACTAGATTAGTGCCTTTAAATAGGCCTCTCCATCGCCTCCCTTAGGTTTTTCTCATTTGATGAACTTCTACATGAAATATTGATGCATGGCAAGCATTTGGAGTCATATATCCCATTATTTGTTTTTATCTCGCTAGTGTTTTAGAGGATCAAGTATGAGTGGATGGGAAATCTTCATGGTGCATCACCACCCTTTATAATAGGTTTTACCTTATGAAAATATCTTAACTCTTTTCACCCTAACCAGTCTTACGTTTTATAAGTAAAGGTCCCAATTCTAAAATTTGATGAGCTAGCCTCATAAAAAATCCTAGAGGACTAGTCTAGATATAGGCATCCCACAACCTTAGACCATTCCCATGTTAGTCTAGGTATGGGTCAAACTTGAAAAAATCTAACCTCTATTAGGGTGCTATCTAGATAGATAATAGGACCATCCCTCCTAATTAGATCATTTTACTTGTTAGTGGTGTTTTTGTTGGCTTGTAGGTCTTATTGGACAAGAATAGGTTCTAGATTTTTAAAAATTTTCACACATAGGTGAAAATTATGGGTTTCAACTAGTATTCATCACTTTACAACCATGATTTTTTCTTAAAAGTCATGATCTTTCATTAACCATTTGACTTGACTACTAACTATTTTATCTAACCTTGATGATTTTTTGCCTTTAGATTTTATTATAACTCATGAATTGTGATTTTGCCTTAAGAGTTGTGGTATTACATGTAAATTCATGATTTTGACTAAACACTAACAATTTTATTGACATGTTGTCATGATTGTACAATATCATGATTTTTAAAATCATGATATCACACTGGTAATCATGATATTGTGATGAGAGTCATGATATTGTAGTTTTTGGTAAAAACACTAACAATTGTATATTACCATCTAACCTACAGGTTTATTTTGACATTTTTATTTTTTAGGGGTAAGTACTCATCCAAACATCATATAAATCCCCTTTTTCATAATGTCTAAGTAATTTGGGTCTTAAAAAGAAAATTTTGGATGACCTTATTGTTATAACAACATTTTTTTCTCTGTAAAACTTGTTGTGTGATTAGTAGGGTCAATAGGAGAGAGGCCAAGGCAAAGGAGGACATATGAAGTTTAAAATAATCACCATCCTTAATCTTTTTCCCCTCTTCTACAAAACCATAACTCACAAAATTATGATTTTGCTTTGTGAATAGAAATATTACATCTATATTAGTTATTTTGTCATTTTTTCAAATTTTGCCATTTTAAATTAATTATGTCTTGTTAGTTGATATCTCTAAATTTTATAAGGTAGGCTTAGGACCCAATTTGATTAAAAGTAATATTTTATTGTTCCATATTCTATCCAATTTTGGTAAATATTTTATCTTGATATCCTTTTAATACATTATAATCAATTCTAAAATTGTTATAATTATTTGTAAATATGAATTTTGAGCATTTAGGTAGCTTATCGTAACATGTATAAGAATTTGTTGGTGACCAAAATCAAATTTTTGAAAATTTCTATTTTAGTGCAAAATTTCTAATCTTGAAATTTTGATAGTTATGATTTTGCCTTATCAGGTTATGATTTTGCACTAACTCTCATAGTTTTGTAGGTGACCATCATGTTTAACTTCATGTTGTAAAATCATAACTCATGAATTGTGATATTGCACTGGGAGTTATGATATTTCATTGGTAGTTATAATATTAAAGTCTATAGTTGTGATTTTTCACTAATTTTTGCCTTTGGTTTGGTCTTTTTTTAGTGCAATTTTAAGTTATTTTTGTGATTTTTGAGTCATTTCAGGTCTCCCACAAGGCCCAAATTGCCTTTTGAATTGAGGGCTCTACCCCTCAACCCCACCCTATACCATGATAGTGAGAAAACCCAGGGCATTACCCCTAGACACTGTAAGGGGAGTTGACCCTTGACCTCACTGGGGGATATCACTACTAGACCCCCATTTTTTGGCCCTCTCACCCAAAGAAGTTATAAAGCCAAATTGTGATTTTTTAGGGTGTTTTCTTAATGCCTATTAGACTAAAATTTTGTTTCTTTTAGGGATAAATCTAGTGAATATTTTTTCTAGCTAACATCATATTTTGCAAGGCATATTTCGGTCTAATATCTTTTCTTGTAGGTTGCCTCTTTAAAAGTGCCACTCAAAAATACTAATCATTTGCTTATAGCCTACTTGTTAAAGACTCCTTTTGTCATTTTTAATTTTTTTTATTACTTTATCTTAAATATTGTGTATATCTCTTTAATCATTTTATCTAGTATATTGTTGCATCTTGTAAATATCTCACACTTAATCTTAATTGGTTAATTAATATTATTGGCCTATCTGTTTGTCACTTGAGGGTTATTATGGTGTATGATCTCTTCATTTAATCCTTAAAAAAATTATTTTAGGATCAAAACCACTTATAAACCCTCCATATTTTTCTTTTCTATGGGTTGGTGATGTGGATTTCATCACCATGCACTAGACCAAACTCTATGTTCTGATGTAGTATAAAAATTAAGAGAGTTGTCATTAGGTGCCTAAGTGGAACTCCCCATTAAGGGTTTCATGGAGTGAGGGGTGGTTAAGCTATAATATATAGGGTGCTTAGACAATATCCTACATGAATGTAGGCCCCATTGTACCTTTACCTATATCAATAAATCCCCTAGAAAAACATATGCAAACCTACCATAGGACTTATAAGCCACAATAGGTTTCACTATAGGAGGTAAGATATACTCCTAAGAAGTTTTTAAGTGTATATGGGGTCAAGAGGGTTCAATATATTCTATAATAGGTCATCGACGTATAACCTCACCCAAAAAACCATTAGATAGTATGAGATTTGAGTCACACACCCTTGAGTTTACTAATCATAGGTTTGTGGTTTTCTTTTTTGGGTGTGTTTCATGTTAGACTAGTGTTATTTGTGAGCCAAGTCAACCTTCTACCCAAACCTATACATACCTATATAGGTTTTTTGCACATACCATCTTGTATATCTTTGCCTCATCATTATATAGTTGTGTACATCATTTTCATCATCCCATTATACATATTATCTTTTGTACATCCTTTTACATGTTATCTTCCATCTACCATCTTGTCTTCATCCCATCCTAATCTAGTCATACCTAGTCATCATTGATCAAAGCCCACCACCTACATACCTTAATCACATCTTGTCATCCACATCTTTCTCCAAGACCACTCTATCCATAATCAAATCATTTATTTTGACCTTGTCTTATACACCTTATCCCCATCTAGTATAACCTCATCCTATCTTATCATAGTTATCTCTTTAGTTCATACTTGTATTCAAACCATCACCATCTCAGTTTATGTTACCCCTTATCATCACCACTTATCTATACTTGTCCTTATCCTATTATCTTATCAACTTCAATGCATAATCCTATCCCATCCCATCTTGAGAAAATTAATCTAAGATTTGAGAGAGTCCTCTTGTTACCCATCCATATCATCCTACCACTCTAGTCCAATATCACTCATAATTTTGTTAGATCTCATACCTAGTTGGTATCTTACTAACATCTTATTACTTTGTCAATTTCAATATAGCAAACCCATTATCATCAATCTTGTCTCTAATCCAATCATCTTTCCTATTCATAACTAGCACCCATCCAACCATCATCTTGCTAGTTTGAACCTAGGCACCCATCAAATCACCAATCCTTTTTATAGCTTGAAAACTAGGCATTATTGATAGATCACTAGTCTCTATTGCACTATCGATCTAAATTTTGATCCCAATATTTTATCTGTTCCTCTACCTCATCCTCATCATCACTCATTATATTAGTTTAGTCCTTAGGACCTATTTTATTCATAAAACCATGTCTAATCCTTAGTCTACCTCCATTTCAATCCCCCTCTATCATCCTCCATCACCATAAAGCTAGACCCCATTCTTATAGACCAGTACATATTTTTCAACAAGGATGAGATCATCTTGCGATTCTTTAAGAAACCTATCCCACTTCTTGGGGGCATTGATCTCACTTAGATTATTTTATCTAGAGTACAAACTCATTCATATTAGTCCCATTCAAATCCTCCACCCATTGGTCATTGCCCATATTTTGCCCTTTCCTATGCTAGCAAAAGGAATCCTATATTGGCCACCTTACCTACTACCAATTCATCTACCCAACCACATGAACAACCATTTAATCTCAAGTCTAAAGCTTCCACATATAAGTCACAAAGTAAAGTGGGTCCTTATACTCCCCTTCCTATATCTTTTGAATCCCTCTTCCAACAACTAGTCTCCACTAACATGATGGTCTATCCACCCATATGACATATTGATCCCACTAAGCCTATGTAATCTAGGTATAAAGCTAACCAATATTATGCATATCATCGAACCTAAGGGCATACTATAAATCAATGTCATAATTTTCAAGACTATGTCCAATACCTCATCAACCATATTCACATAGTAATTGAGGATGAACAATATGCATTTATACCCATAGGTGAACAACAAGAGGAATTCCAAGGTTCCATTCTCAATAACAATCAATCCCTTCTATTTCCAAGCCAAGGTTAATACACCACACCCATATTACATGATCCCCCCATCTTTGATAAATCTTGCATAAAAAATGACCCTATTCCCCATGAACCTAGTCCTCATGAACCCTTCCATGGGCCTATTTATGTCAAATCCATTATTCTTATAGCATCTCTCCCTCACCTATAATATCAAAAACCCCATGTTGAGAGCTCAATTATATAAAATAACTCTTATAATAATATAATTACATCTTATACATCAAAACCAACACAAGTCTTATCTACATCAGGATCCTATTCAACATTAGTATCCAAATTAGATTCCTCATTAAAAACATCATCCCTCGTTGATATTATAGAAGATGATGATAATCCTTGTCTTTTTTAGGATGCCTCTAATATATATCCATCCAATTAATCATCAAGCATACCTTTGTATCCAAATTAGGATGATGAAGTCATAATTATTTTTACAAGCTTTATATGTCAAAGATAGTTAGAGTGAATCTGAACCTACTTTGGATGCGTATACTACAATTAGTCCTAGTGATCCTTTTGCTGATCTTGAGGATATTTTTTCTAATGTTGAAATTGGGTCTCCAAATAATCCCTACGAAGACCATGCTTCCCCATCACCACTCATTGATCTCATCATACCCTCTCCCCCACCTTCATTCATCATAGACCCCTTTCTTCCCATCAATATTCATTTAATCACCTCCCTTTATTGGCATGAATAAGAACATCCATTTTTGGACCCTTACTTGAGAATTATAGTAAGTGCCACAAATATGGAGGTCTAAGATTATATATTCAATCATAATAATCAAGTCATCTTTTATCCCATCAATCAAAAACAAGAAGAGTTAAATCATCAGTCTAATCCCAAAGTGTCTTCCCCTAGTAAATCAAAAAATTAGGCACTAGGGGGCTATCAAAGTCAAAATAATCATTATATATCAAGTCAAAAATCAATCTCCCCATGTTAATCCCAAAATCAAGCACTAGGGGGTATTCAAAGTTAAAACTAATCAATAAATCCAAATAATGTTAAAATTAGTATGATAATGGTTGATAGTCTTTTAAATAATCAGATCAAATACAAATTGAAAATTCCAAGTATCTTGGATCTCTTAAAGTATTTTTTCATATGGAACCAATCAAATATATAATATCCAACATGTCCAATGATGTGTGTGATTTCTAGTCTTACTCCTTAATCACCGATCACACCTTCTTATCATAAAACCACAATCCTATCAGGTCCTACCATTCATTCAAGTCCCATACATCTCCATCAAGATCTAGTCAAATTCATACCTCACATCACCTTCCTAGGTATAATTTTATCTTATATGGGTGATGAAGGTACTTGATCTTTATATCTAGAGGGGTTTTAATCAAGAATCACTAAAGGTTGTACATACATTAATATATCCAGTGGTGACAACATGCTCTTAACATAACATATCTCTATAATAGGTATTTCATAAAGATCATAATAATGTTTACATATTAAATATCACCCTTATCTAATAAATTGAGATGCATTCCATAATAAAAAAATAAAAATAATTTATCCAATGGTGAAAAATAGTTTTTTGGAACCTTAAGCAAGTACCATGATGAAAAATAGTTTCCAACATCATGGTAAAATAATCTATTATTTACATTATACCTCAACACTTGGTGGCATAAATTCATTCATCCCTTATCCATCCCCCTTCCATTATTTTTACCCATCATCCACCACCATATCATGCATCCTATCTCTAATTCCTTCTTGTCTTGACCTTCGTAAGAATGAGGAACATATCTTGAGAAATGTTTTGAAATCACATCGGCATATCCTCTAGTGGCCACTAAAATAAATAATCATCTAGTTCTTTTATGATGTGGTCATTGGCAATCCCTAGTCCTTTCTTCCATGGTCCTTATCCCCTTTTCTACCTCACACTTATCCTCCTATCACTCATACATCATTTGATCTATCTTTGTCCCGGTTGATAGGCTTGATATTCCATTTACAAATAACCTCATTTTTATGGTGTACATACATTTTCCAAAAACAACCTAAAAATTGAAATATGCTAGAAACCCTAAAAATCATAAAATTTTGAAATATCCAAAAATAGTCCAAGGTGTCTTATCTTATTCCTAATCCCCTAGTCACATCTATCTCCATGCTCTTCATCTTTCACAAAATCTGATATCCATCTCCTATTTTCCCATTCATTATCCTTGAATATTATACTTCATATTAGAACCAACACTTAGTAGTCACCCATGCCTCCATATCTTCATCATCATCTATTTTGACTAGGTTTTATCAACATATGGAACCTTGTCAAAAAAATTAGTCTAGCACCCATCACTTCTTTATCATTGCTTATTTATACCTAACACCCATCCAATCACTATTTTGATAGAATGGAAGGTATTTTATTCCATCATCTCCTAATCTTCTTTCTATATTGAGATCTTATAGGGTTTTGTCTTTTGGTAATCCTTGTTCATTCTAATATTTTCACCATATTTCCAAATCATCCTCCTTTTACCACTCTTAAATTCTATTTCTAGACCAAATCAGTATTTAAAAACCTTATCACACCCAATAACATAATCCATCTTCCTATTCTAAATCAAGGGATTTTTTTTCTATATCAATCCTAATCCTCATCCACGTCCCTATATCCAAAACCTCATCTAAGTACTTATCCTACTCCTAATATAGGTCCTCAAATACATATCCACATCCATTTCCTTGTCTAATTATTAGTCTTAATCATCATTGTTAGTCTATTCCAAATCCAAGACTACAATCACATCATGATCATTAGAAAAGACATTATGACATTATATGTAGATAATTATGTGTGTTACTTGTATGCTCTATGTTTTTTGACTTTTTTGTATCATGTATATATCTTGTTTTTATTATGTTTTATTTGTGTCCTTTTATTATTGAATAATGTATCTTTTTGTCTCTTGGGTAATATACAAGGATGTTATGAGGTCACCAAATATACAATAATGCATGTAAGTGCCCTTGATGATGTAGAGTTGACTATTTTCCCACGTAATTTCACACAATATTCTTTTGGTAATAGTTATATCATGGGGCATCTTTACAAGTTATATATTTATCAAATTTCTTAGACTATGATAAGACTTATGATAGTTGTGATGGATTAATCACCTACACCCTCATCATTGATCTAATCATCTTTATTTCTCATCATTGATCTAATCATTTTGACTCATCTAATTAACATATAGGTTATATCCTCTAATCACTAACATCATCCTCTAATAAATAATATGTCTAATCATCCTCATCCTCATTATCTTCTAATCAATCATTATCATTTATCCTCTAGTCATAACTACATCAGCCTAAATTCTTTTTAGACTATGTAGGCAAAACATGGCCAAATTTTAGTGCCCATAGAAAGCTCAGCCACCATCTCTCTTTAATCTTCCCCTAGTCTTAAATTAGTAAAATCCTTGAGATATAATATCAATCATATAGTATATTGATCAATAAACATCCTCACAATAATCTGCTTAATATTTTCATCATTTGCCCATACCTCTGAATTGGGCTTGACACATCACCACATTCATATTTTTCTCCATCTTTCATCCATTATCACTAATTGGTCAATTAATCATTTACAATTTATGGTTTCCTCCCTTGATTGGGGAATGACACAAACCATAAATTTATCATCATATTTTGGCTCATTGATTTGATGAGATTCAATCTAACTCTTTTTCTTTAGTCACTCGATCATATCTTCTCTATCATCACTTATATTATATCAATCAACTTTATCTTTGAGTTAATCATTACTCTTATCAAATCATCATCTTATCCTAGCTTATATTTGTCCCTTGCATACATACTTTCTTGGGATACATTGAAAGTGTGAGGGATTTTAATCCTATCATCATCATGTTATGGTTGATTACCCCTTAGGATGTGTCAACAACTATGACCCAGTCATTCTCACTCCTTATGCATATGTCTTTGCCAAGGTCATCATAAATTTATAGCTCATGGCTTAAATTTAATTCATATTATATCTCATATTTGTTACCCCATATTCTTATCTATTCATCATATCCCACCCCTTGTTTCTTCTTTTGAGTGGCCATCCATCTTATTCTTCCTCGCATGTCCCCTCGATGGGGAATAATACCCACTAATGTCATATATAGTAACATTCAAATATGAAGTGGTTTTTATTTAAAATATCATTACCCCTTCCACTTCACTCCACTCTTAATTCCATTTCAAAGAGGGGTAAAATTTATGTATTTAAATTCACTCACCTACATTATCATCACTAATATCACTATTAGTTGATACTAATTCTAATTATCTCATTTATTCCAATTAATCTTGATATCCCTCTTAATTCCTCTTCACTTAATAACCTAATTCCAAATAAACCACCTACTAGCCAACTCTTAGGATATCCTAAACCCCTAGTCCTTAATCACCCTACCTAATCCCTATCCAATCCACCATCTAATAATAATTAACCCCTAAGAAGGATTATATAATTATCCAATTCTAAAATCCTCTCTATTCTCATGATTCTTCTCTAGAAACCTCTAAATCTATATGCTTCCAAGGAATTTTAAATTCCTTTTAATTCTCCACCCTAAATCTCCATAATCCAACTTTTAATTTCATCCCTTGATTTATCCCTCCTCATTATATTTAAACAACCCCATCCTTCCATGGAAACTAACCACAATCAAGGAGGAAGAAATCTATCAAATCCATATCCAACTCTTGAAGCAATCTAAAATCTCCATGCCAATCTAATCCAACATCAAAAATCCATGATCATGCCAACATAATGTCAAAATTTTTAGTCTAAGATAATATCAATCCAAATCCTCTTGTTTTGATCCATTTGAACATGGTTTAGAGCAATTAACTTTAGGATTTAAGTGTTGGTTTGAATGGTTTATTCATTTATTTGCATTTAATTCTAATGGATCTATATCTTACTTAGGTACTTTGATGTTTTGAGTTAAAATTGCATGTTTATGTGTAATTTAATCCAATAACTTGAAATATCCTACTATAATTACCATGTTTCCTATATAGACTAAAGTGGAAATTACCTAAATAAAGTCACAAAAAAGTCTTGATGAGCTTTTCCTTAATCCATGTCAACTTGAAAAGATATTTTTGGCAAAGACCTTCAGAAATATATCTTTTATCCCCTCCTTTATCTGAACTTCCATGAGAAACCCTTGGCTATGATTCTTATTGATTTCAGGTAATCATTCTTAGCAAGGTTTTAATATTTTTATAGTCTTTGTATGATCATGATGCTTCCTATAGTTATTAACTCCTTGACAGTGTATACATGAGATGGAGGTGAGTGGAAAGGTGGTATGATGGCAATGTATGATGGTAAACATTTAATGAAGGTGGAGATGGAGCTTTACAATAGTGAAAGGTAGTGAGAATATAGTGTAGATGGATGCAACATGATGGAGGTGAAAAGAGCATGAATATTATATGTTAAGACCATATTTAAGGGTCTTAAATTAGAATAAGCACACCCTCTACAAGATATATCAGTTTGGAGGCTCTTAAAAGAGGTATTCATAGTGCAAAATAAACCTAAAACTCTACTAAAAACCTTAACATATGCTAAAAAACCTTAACATGTGCTAAACTATGAAAATGAATGTGATTGAGGATGATTAATGATATATAAGATATGAATCTTCATGAAACTTTGAGAAACATGAGGAAAGGACATATGAAAAATAATGAGGTATTTTATATAGTCACCAACTAGTTTCTGACAACCTTAGATCATCTCTTAAACCATAAAAAAACTCTTTATATGCTTGTAGACTATAGATTTTCATTATATATATTATTGAGATCAATATGACATCACACATGTAAAATTAAGTTGAATAATTCCATGAAAATGTGCCTCATGCTCTTGAGAAACTCCATAAACTTGATTTTCCTGTTATGGTGCCCAGATGAGGAGAAATCCAAGAAAACTGATTGCTTATTTAGATGAACACCTAATGAATGCCTTGACTTAAAAAGGATGGTTCATGAAGGGGAGATATATAAATTGATAAAAAAAATACCATATATGGAATATATATAATACCCATTTTTATACCCAAAATTTTAGACCTTGGTTTTCTCTCTCATGGTCATACCACCTACAAACATGAAGGACTCTCTTGATGTGCAAAGAAGCAAGGGGAATAGAGGGAACAAATTTAGGGCTTATTTTTAATAATTTTTACTTAAATTTTCTTGTATGACCTATCATGTATTCATATTTAAATTCTTGGCCTCCATTTTATGACAAAGGCCATACAATCTGTACTCCCTACATGAAAACACATAGAAAAGGCCTTTCTTTTACATTGTCTTCATATTTTAAGTTTGAAACCACCAATTTATGGAATATTGAGGAATACCACAAGTTTTTTTGGAGATTAAAATAGGTAATAATTCATTTATGATCAAAATTTATTCAAAATTGGCATGTGGGTGTCTTTTGAGGCCAAACTATGCTTTAGAGTTGCATGAAAAGCTATTTCCAGAGTATGAAACTTAATGACTAAAGTAATGACATAAATATAAATGTTATTGAAGGTATTTTAGATGATTTAATAGCCTTTTTAATCCAAATTTATCATTAAAATACTCAAAACCTTCACTTTTAGTCAACATACCTATATTAGACTACCATGTAGAGGCTTATAATAGTGCCATGAAAAGTTTCAAGTTATAGGGGTGGCATTTGGCCTTTACAGGACAAATTGCCAACATTTTTGTTGACTCACAGGGATTTACTAGCCTATTAGTCAAGATAAATTACTAAATTTTCTATGACAGTGACAATCAAAGACATGACAACATGGCTTGATGATTATCTTGAATACCAAATAAACTTTTGTACTTTGAGATATCTCTTCTAACTGTAGTAACAACAAGACACAAATATAAACAACAAAAGGAACTAAAGTAATATAAAAATTAAACCCACCTAACCTAAGGAAATAAGAAATAAATATAAACATAACAATAAGGTAGTATACTAATACTTGTGTTATTTACTTATTGAAAAAATAAAAATAACCTAAAATAACTAACGTAAAGTCAAAAGCTTTCCTCCAAGGTCAAATGGAAAACTTGTTTTTCCACCAAGGAACCTTGATGCATGATTTTCACATATTGATATATCTTTCCTATAGATAAGAGAATTTGCATATTCATAGCCTCTTAGGGAAGCAACTAGCTCTTCTAGTTCTAATTTCAGGTGCATGAATTATAGATGTGAGTCTAAGACCCAATCATACTTCTCCCATATCCATGTACTTTATAGAAACAATATCAATTCTTCTCTAGTCATGAGTTTTTTATTATGATCATGTTGGAAAAATTGAATTAGATATTGTATTATGGCTATAACATCTAATTTCATGACTTCTTGAGGCCAATTGAGTTCATATTGAGCTTTTAAGAGTAGAGAGACATCTAAAGATGAAGTAAGAAGTTGATAACCTTGCCTAAAAGACTCAAACAAGTTATGACCTAATAAGATATATTCTTGGATTTGATTTCTTGGAGGGATGATTCATTTTTGTTTGATACAACCACTTCTCTCAACATGAAATAAACCACCTTCAAGTAATGAGTTACTTGAACTAATGATATCAAATAAGCCCACTGATTGGTTCTCACCAAGCTAAAGTATGATTGGAATTTGTTCACGTTGAATAGTAGAAGTTATAAGAGAAAAAATATCATTAAGGATATAAATCATTAATTGATATCTTAGATTGGTTAATTGAAAATTTTTAATCTTTAACATCCACTTGTTGATTTAGCATGATCTGAAATTCCACTTGTTATTCATCTTCACTATTTGATTGGTACTTATCTTCTACCACCATTGAAATCTCTTATGGATTGTCATGATGAATGGAAGCTACTATATTACCAAAGAATTCTTGAGAAACATATTCAACTTGTTCAATTGACACCTCTTTCTCAATTAGAGTTTCTTCTTCTTGTATCTCAGCAACTTCTTCTTTTACTTATTATTGTATTTGTAGCTCATATTTTTTTTCATTATAAGAGACTGAATCAGTCCTAGTGATGATTTCCTCTTCTTGATCACTTGATTCATTCTCATATTTTTTCACTTTAGCTACATCTTATTTATTTACATCATAAAGTAGAGGCTCCTTCTCAAAGAGTGGCATAGTGGATCCTTGAAAATACCCAATAAGATGAGATAAATACAATGGTACTACTATGGATGCTTGATTATGCTCATGAGGATGCTGAACTTGGATAACAATCACCTCTTCTCTCTATTGCATTTTACTTGCATAGAATTCCATGAAGGAAAGGCCTTGGGATCTTGAGGAGGGATGGGTTGGGGTTGAATGATCTCTTTCTTGCTTTTAATTTTAAGATTTAGATTTATGATTGATTGCTACAACTATTTCCAAGTGGAAACTTGGGTTTAGGAACCTCTTGCATTGTAAATATTACATCTTGGGGCATGATTAGAAAAAATTCCTACTGAGATGGATTTTCAATCCATGGATAGTGGCATTAGGCAATAAGAGGTAGTGAATTTTGAGATTATTTACCTGATTGATCTTATTTTAGGGATAAAATTTCTTCAAAAATTATTTGGTTTATATTAATAAATTTATGTGTTTTGTAAGGGTGGTTGATCTTGGAACATATATGTTTCATATAAGGGATGACAAGGTTCATGTGGGTTATCATAAGGTTAGTAAGAGTCATCATACTAATGATAAGGTTCTATATAGGGTTGGTAAGACTCATCATAAGGCTAGTATGGATCATAGTAGGGCTAATAGGGGTGAGGATGAGATGGATATGGATCATATTGGAACTTGGATGGATCATAGGGTTATTGATGAGGAGGTATATGATATAATTTTTCCCCATATGCTACCATCATTCACCATAAGACATATGCAAATCAATTAATTTATGAACAAAAGTTGCCCTTTACCTTAGATATGAGGACCACATGAGTGATTGAAACTACTTTTAAAGACCAAGATGTTGTAAATGAGTACTCCAGTGGTTGAATCTATATCTCACCAATCATGACAAAACTATTATCAACCCAAGTTGCACCTTTTTGAAGTAGATTACTTAGATCTCCTTCAAACCTAGAATAACATTATAATGGTCTAAGGTTTTTCAATACCTATAACTAGACCAAACTTATATACTATGATATTATCTCATACCATTGCTTTGGGATGAAAAGAGTTAGAAAGATTACTAAAAATGGAAATCATATTATAACAAGGTTTATACACCTATATTTTTAGTTCATCCACTCAAATTAAACTCAAAATAACACTAATAAGCAATACAAATCAATGAATCTTAAAAATCCAAGGGACTCCTATGCAACAATGTTTCACATAAAGGTTTCATCAATTAATCAAAGAATGAGGGAAATGATGGGAGGCCTGATTCAATGCACTAACCAGTCAATATATCCAAATTTATCTCAATCGCTAAACATCAAACACTATATATGACCTTCATAAGATGACATATTGGTAAGTAAGTGAGATTAGGACTTGCCAAGGGAGGAAATACTACCACATGTGAAAATCAAACTAACATAATCACACTAAATCTATATCAAGGAATCCAAAATAGTTATTTTATTAACGTAAGAGGTTAAAAATCTCAATCTTGGTAGATTTTTATAATTACATAGAGAGGGATCATATGAGCAATCCTAAAAGTATGAATACACACAATTAAAAATAGCTATAGTCTATGTTCCAAAGAACTCTCTTTTGAAATGAAAATGAAAGTAAACTATTGGCATATTAAGGGAGGGGAATTCAATGACGATGATGCCTATGGAGTGTTAAAACCTCTATAAAATTCATACACCTCTATTATAAACATGAAGTGATCAAATAAAATAGCTTGAATATTTTAAACCAAGGAAAATATAGTCATAGTTAATGCTCAAGAACCAGTATTGGAGAAATTGGTGATTATAGAACATCTATACATGTATTTAAGCTCTAAAAATTGGTATAAATGATTATTAGGACTATATAAATCTTTATAATCCATACGTAAGGCCATATCCACATTAGAAATGGTCATGTTTTGTTACAGACCATCTAAAGTCTAGTAATAGACATAAGAAGAAAGAGATGAGATTTTGAAGAGAAAAAAAATGTTTAGACTTCATTAAGAGGTTATTATACATGGTATGATGATGTTAGTAACTTCATATACTCATGATTTGATCACATTCAAGGTTTTAGGTTAAATTACTTTGAGGGAAAGTGAGGAAAAGAGATAAAATAGATATTGGAATAAAAATATAACTTTAGAATGACATTGAAACATCTTATGAAGAATAATACCTTAATTTTTGTAAGAAAAGTCACCAAACTCAATCACTCAAAGGTTAAAAATTTATAATTACTTGCAAACCCTAATGTTGAAACATGAAGAGAGTACAGGTCTTTGAGAATATTAACATTATTTGATCTAAAACATAAAATCTTTAGTTGAAATATAATTCAAGAAACAAGAACAACACAATAACAATAATGCTATCCTTGAGAAGAGATGTTTTATTAATCAAATTTGTGGACCCAAACATATGCCTATTTCTGAGAAAAGATGTTTGATCTCCATTTTATGTTACATATTCATTTATACATTTTTTTAAGGTATGAGGAGGATGTGTAAGGTCACCAATATCGAGGAAGATTAAGTGGTTTGACTTCCATGATTTACAACAACACATAATTGAGGAACTACTAACTTACTATTTTTAGAATGCATTACTAAAATTGAAATTTGGGGCACTTCCATTTATTTTTATGGGGTTAGAACCCCATAAGTAGATCTTAGTGCCATCTCACAATGTTCACCTCATTCTTATCTTTCCAATTATTTAAACGGGGAGTCAAATGGAGCTATGGTGCAAAAGTTATGGCTCCTGGAAGTTCTACCACCAATTGGGGTAGAACCATCACCCGAATTATCACCTAAAATGTTGCTCATATCATCAATCCCTACTTGAGAATAAATGGTCCCCATTTCATCAATATTTGTAATCAAGTGTGGTATTTGTGTTTTTATTTTATTCTTGATGCATACTTGGAATGGACTATGCTTTGTGGAGATATACTTTGTGGAGCTATGTAGGGCCCGATTGTTCACCATTTCTACCTAACCATTAATCTATGGATGGAAGTCCATGAAATTATTAATATTTTTATCTATTGGATTATATTGCTGTGTTTTTTATGTATTTATGGATACAACATTGAACCTTTTGGATTCCTATGTCTTAACCACCATGAGAACAAATTTCTTGGCACTAATCAAGGAGATATATGTAGAAGGTGGTACCTCTGGTAACCTATAGCACTATGTTCTAAGAGTGAGAATGATAATTTGAGTTCTTTACTTATATATTCCATGTTGATCATACATGAATGGATGACTAAAGATTACATCACAAACATCTAGATTGACCACATCACATAAGGCTTCATCTTGGAAAGGTTTTATTACATATGAGAGAAGACATTAGTGGGTGACACAGAGGTTTATCCTTCGACTCAAAATCCAATATTGTATGGATTTGGGTGAGGCTTCATGGAAAAATTTAGGATTTTCAAAACATTATAAGAGATTAAATTCTTTTGACTCCCATTATCAAGAATGAAATGCATAAGCTTACCTTTCACCCATAAATCAAAATGAAATAACCTTTCCTTGTCATATGTCCTCTCCTTGTGGGTTTGTGATGAAGAAATGATGGAATCAAGCTAAAAATCTACAATATCTTATTCATCCTCTTCAAATATAGGCTATGTATAAGGTAGTGCAGTAGATGTTGAGGATTGTGACTCAAAAAGCAGGGACTTGATGGCTCAACATTCTTCTTTGGAGTGAGTTCTAGATTTTTGATAATCACACCACTTCCCAATATTTCCTTCCTTTTTCTTCCAATTTTGGCCTCATGTTCGAGCTTCTTTATCACTTTTCCATTTTGAATGTTTAATCTTTGTATTCATTCCATGATTGTGCTTAATCTTCACTATGAACTTGTACGCCTCACCGAGGGTTTCTAAATTGAAGAGTTCCATTTCTCCCTGTATGTACCATTGCATTCCACAAAAATATTTTAGAACCTTATGTTTCTCACTTTTTTAGATGCCCAATCTTGCAGATAGAGAATTAAAAATGTCAGTGTAATCTTGAATAAATTATTCCTTACCTTGGTGAAGTTATTACCACTCTATATATAGATCGTCATATGCTCCAATGGGGTAGTATTCTTCCTTTATAGTTTCTATGAAATCATCTTAGGTAGTATCTGCATTAAGGCCAATATCATCCATACTAAATCTCTTTTTGTACACTTCCCACCAATTTTTGATAGGCAATGATGCTTTCGAAAGAGCAAAAGTGATCTTCTCTTTATCAGTGAATTTATTTATATAAAAATAAGATGACAATTGATCCAACCAATTTTCTACTGCATCAACATTGATTTTTCCTTAAAATGTATGGATATCAAAATTCACTTGAACTTTGAAGGGTGTTGGGGCACTGAAAGGATGTGGGGTTATAGATGAAGAATCAAAATTTCTCATCAAAATTTGTTGGAGAATTTGGGTGAATTGTTGTAGCATCTATGCTTACTATTTATAGAGGGTTTCATTCACCATTTTATTGAAAGGATCAGATGTCTTGGTGTTTTATACCATATGAAGTCATTTGGAGTGAATAGGTGGATAGTCTGCTAATTCTATTTTCTACCCAAGATTCCTATAATCTAACCTCATCCTCAAGATCATGCACTCTAAAGATGAAAAACTCTGATACCAGTGATCCAAAACTCAAAATTTTTGGTTGAAATATAATTAGTAAACAAGAAAAACATAATAAAAATAATTCTATCTTTGATAAGAGATGTTTTATTCATCAAATTTTTAGACCCAAACATATGCCTATCTCTAAGAAAAGATGTTTGATCTCCATTTTGAGTTACATATTAATTTATACATGTTTTTAAGGTATTAGGAGGATTTTTAAGTCCACCAATCTCTATGGAGATTAATTTTTTTGACTTCCAAGATTTATAATAATATAGAATTTGATGAATTACTAAATTGCTATTTTTATACTACACTAATAAAATTGAAATTTGGGGAACTTAAATTTGTTTTTTGTTTTTAAAAAAACTTGCTATTTTTAGACTACACTACTAAAATTTAAATTTGGGGAACTTAGATTTTTTTTTTGTTTTTGAAAACAAAAAAATAAAATATGATTCCATCTCACAATGTTACCTTCATTTTTATCTTTCCAACAGTTCAAATAGGGAGTCAAACGGAGCTATGGTACAAAAGTTATGGCTCCCAAAAGTTCTGCCACCAATTGGGGTAGAACCATCCCCTGAATTATCACCTAAAATGTTGATAAGATCATTATTGGAAAAAATATCAAGGTTTAAAATAAATAAAAAATGCCCTTGAAGGAGGATAAAATATTTTCATACCTTGTCTTCTCACACATAGACTAACATTGCTAACCTATAGGTAACCACTTGAGAGAGGAGTAGAATTTGAGTTTGAGCTATTTGAGATAGTTGTGTAAGGTAAGAATCAAGTATAAAATAGATATTATGATATTTTTTAACCTTAATACACTCTTATAGGTACCTCAAACCATCAAAACTTAGTATTAGGCCTTTTAGGCCTAAAACCAGTCTTAGGACTTATAAGGCCTACACCACATGAAGACACTTTCAGACACTCCAATGTAAGATGACTTCATAGTAAGATGAAATAAGTTTTTATAGGTATAATAAATGTGTTATAAATAAAATAAAATAAAAATAAATTTTATTTTGGTTTTTAAGGATAATTTCTAACTACATAGTCACTCAGTTTGAGTTGCCTATTTGAGTGCACATATCTTTCACCACATGAGGAGTTTGACCAAATTATTTTAAAATTATTTGAAGAACCTTATTTAACTTAAATCCATGAAGTAATAAATTTTATTAAGGATTTGAGGTTTATGATCCATCTCTAAGAGTATAAGAATTTCCATAATGCATTTAGAACCTTACAAGCAAAATTATTTGCGTACAAATCTTTACACACTCTTTGCAAGGGAAACAAAGATTTTCAATAAATTTAAAGGGGTTTATGGAATAAATATCCATGGAAAGAAGTTTTGGTTTTGATTTTCATACTTTATGCTCCATCATTAATAAGGTTCACCTCCAAAACCCTCCTACAAACTAGTTTTGAGAAGAGTGAGGTTTCTTGTAATCAAAAACCATTAATCATCGTATAAAATTAGATAAGTTATTGAAAATGGTAGCATGATGTATGAAAATATATAGACATGGTAGAAAATCGTGTTTTAAAATGAAAAATAGAAAAAAATAGAGGTACAAGGTAGTTTAATTAATTCCAATCACTGGAGGGTGAATATTGACTCTTTTTATATGTTCTCAAGCCATCATATGCTAAAAACCATGATTGTAAATTTTTGTACTAGTCTCTTCAAAATAGCTAGTCTACAAAAATTCAAGATAGATTAACTTAGTCAACTAGTTTGACTAATTTACAAGTGTTTCTTTCCCAAGATGAATCATTTCATGATATTATTAATTGATTTATGTCTCAAACTCATCATATTTTTAGGTTTTCAAAGTTTTATTAAGGTTATTATATGCATCAAGTGTAAGTAGTTAGGCTACTAGGCCTAATTGGCTTAGTAGACCTACTTGGTCAAGCAAGTAAGTGAAGAATGAAATATAAAATTGATGAAGTGAGTTGATTTAGAGTGGAAACCCATAAATAATTGACCCTCAAAATAAATAATGCCACATATCTAGTCTTCAAGTGGTAGTTACATGTACAACTAGTCTTCAAGTTCTAATTCATGTATAACTAATCCTTATCATGAGTTAACTGATCTAAAGTGACAATAAATTCATGTAATAAGTATAAATGAAGGAGAATTAATTTAATTAACTTAATATCATGTTAATAGTATTAATTTACCATGTTATTTCATATCATTATAGAAGATAATTTTTAACAAGTCACTATGGCCCACCACCTTATTTTCAATGCCAAATAGCTCATACAAGGAGCATGCAAGCCATTAGACATAAAGATATGTATTAATGAATATTGGTAAATATTTTATAACTGAATTATAACTATATTTAATATATGTATATCTCTTTCTTCTCTTTATGACATTCTCTTGTCTTCTTCTCTTCTCATGTTCTATATATTCAGGATTTTATGCCTATTTTCATGATCCCTCTCTTGGGTATGATTAAAATATACCAAGATTGAGATTTTTAACCTCTTGAGATAATAAAATGATTTTTGTATACTCCTTAATATATTTTTATTTTTATTATGTTAGTTTGGTTTGCACATGTGTTATTATTTCCTCCCTTGGCAGGTCCTAATCTCTCCTAGTTACTAGTATGCCATCTTATGCAGGTCATATATAATGTTTGATGTTGATTTATTGAGATAAAAGTGGAGATATTTATTTTTTGGTGCCTTCAATCATGCATCCCATCATTTCCCTCATGCTTTGATCACTTGATGAAACCTTTATGTGAAACACTGTTGCATAGGATTCCCTTAGAGTTGTAAGATTCATGATTTGAATTTATTATTAGTGTTAGTTGGAGTTCAATTTGAGTGGATGAAAAATAATATAGGTGTATCACCATTAGTATAATATTATTTCCATTTTCATTAATCATTCTAAATCTTTTAATGCTAAAACAACAATAGGTTCTAGTAAATAGAGCAAAGTAGATATATCATAGGAGATAGCCTTAAAATCTAGAGGTTTGGTCTAGTTACAAGTATCCAATAACCTTATAACATTCCAATGTTAGTCCAAGGTTGAAGGAGATCTGATCAATCTAATTCAATAGGGTACAACTTACATTTCTAACAATTCTAACACACCCAGTGGGACATAGATTCAACCATTGGATTACTCATTTGTAACATCTTAATATTTGTAAGTAGTTTTAAGAAATTATATTTTTCTTATCGCTAAGTTAAAGGAAAAAATTTATTCATAAATTTATTGATTATCATGTCTTGTAGTGAATGATATCAATATTTGGGGAACAAATTCTATCACATACCTCATTATCAACAACCCTATGATCTATCCCAGTTCCAATATGATCCTTATCCATCTCATACTCACCCATATCAAGCATAATATTATCCATACCATCCTTATGACGAGTCTCAAAAACCCTATATATAACCTTATCGATATTATGGTGACTCATACCAACCCTATGATAACCCACATGAACCTTTTTATCCTCCATATGAGCTATATTGGTTCCAAGATCAACCACCCTTAAAAACACACATATTTTTAATGATGATTTAGAGGAGATGAAAAAGATAAATAAAATGATTGATGAATAAATTTTAACCTTGATACAAGAGTAATCAGGTAAATAATATCAAAAGGCACTACCTCCTACTACCTCATACCATTATCCATGGATTGTAACTCCATCTTAGTAGGATTTTTTTCCAATCATTCCCCAAGCTATAATATTTCCAATGTAATATGTTCCTAAGCCCAAGTTTCCAACTTGGAAATAGTTTTAGCAATGAATCATAAATCTAAATGTTGAATTCAAGAGCAAGAAAGAGATCATTCAATGCCAACCCATCCCTCATTAAGATCACAAGGCCTTTCCTTCATGGAAGTATATGAAAGGACAAGTGAAATAGAGAGAAGAAGTGATGGTTATCTAAGTTGAGCAGCCCCATGATTGGAATCAAGCATTTATGGTAGCACCATTGGATTTATCTCATCTTCTTAAGTATTTTTAGGGATCTACCAAGCAACTCTTTGAGAAAGATCCTCTCCTTTTTGAGGTAAATGAATAAGATGTAGCTGAAGTGAAAAAATATGAGAATGGCTTAGGTGAGCAAGAAGAGGAAATCATCATTAGGACTAATTCAATCTCTTAGAATGAAAAATAAGATGAGCTACAAGTACAAGAACAAGTAAAATAAAAAGAGGTTGTTGAGATATAAGAGGAAGACACTCAAATTAAGAAATAGGTGTCAATTGAACATGTTGAAGATGTTTCTCAATAACTCTTTGGTCATATAGTAGATGCCATTCATCATAATAGTCCATAAGAGATTGCATCAGTGGTAGAAGACAAGTACTAATGAACTAGTGAAGATGAATAACAAGTTGACTTTCAGAGCACATTAAATTAGTAAGTGGATGTTGAAGATGAAACAATTTCAATTGAACAATATAAGATATAAATTAATGATTTACAACCTCATGATCATGATAAAGAAAGTGATATTTTGAACAATGATATACTTACTCTTATACCTTCTACTATTCAAAGTGAACATACTCTAATCATACTTTAACTTGGTGAGAACTAATCAGTGGGCTTATTTGATATCATTAGTTTAGGTTACTCATTACTTTAAGATGATTTATTTCAAGTTAAAATAAGTTGTTATATCAAATAAGAATGAATCACACCTTCAAGCAATCAAATCCAAGAAGATATATTATTAGGTGATGACTTATTTGAGTCTTTTAGGGAAGGTTATCAACTTATCACTTCATCTTCAGATGTCTCTCCACTCTTGGAAGTTGAATATAAACTCAAATGGTCTCAAGAAGTCATGAAAGTAGATGTTGCATCCATAATACAAGAGCCACTTCAAGTTATCCAACATGATCATAATCATTATCTCATGACTAAAAAAAATTGATATTGTTCTTACAAATTACATGGATATGGGAGGAGAATGATTGGGTCTTAGACCACATCTACAATTCATGCACCTAAAATTAGAAATAGAAGAACTAGTTGCTTCCCTAAGAGGATATGAATGTGTAAATTCTCTTTGATGTAAGAGGAAAGATTTTGACTTCAAGTTAGTTGTTTTAGGTTGTTTGTCTTATTTCAATAAGTGAATAGAATAAGCAGTAGTTTATTGCCTTATTATTGTATTTATATTTCTTTCTTATTTCCTTAAGTTATGTGTGTTTGATTCTTATATTATTTGTGTTTATATTTTTGTTTTGTTTTTATTGTAGTTAGAAAAGGTATCTCAAAGTACAAGAGTCTATTTGGTAGTCAAGAGAGCCATCAAGCTATGTTGTCATGTTTTAGATTGTAATTGTTATATGACATTCAATGAGTTATATTTACCATCAGAATGGTCAAACCATGTGAGTCACCAAAAATGTTGGAAATTTGTCCTATCAAGGCCAAATGCCACCACTATAACTTGAAACTTTTCATGACACTGTTATAAGCCTATACATGGTGGTCTAATATAGGTATGTTGACTAAAAGTGAATGTTTTGAGTCTATTAATGATAAAATTTGAGTCAAAAGGCTATTAAATCATCCAAAATACCTTAAATTACATTCATATTTATGTCATTACTTTAGCCATTAAGTTTCATACTTTGGAAATAGCTTTTCATGCAACTCAAAGACTCCCACATAACAATTATGAACCAATTTTGATCATAAAATAATTATTAATTTTTATAATATCCCAAATGACTTGTTTTATTCCTAAATATTCCCTAAATTATTGGTTTCAAACTTGAAATATGAAGACAATGCAAAAGAAAGGCCTTTTCTATGTGTTTTCATGTAGGGTGTATAGATTATACGGCCTTTGCCATACAATCAAGGCCAAGAATTTGAATATGAAGACATGATAGGTATTATATAATATATTTAAGGAAAAAAATTTAAAATAGTCCCATAACCAATTCCCTCTATTCTCTTTGCTTCTTTGCACATCAAGAGGCCCTTTAGGTTTGCAGGTGGTATAACCATGAGAGAGAAAACCAAGGCCTAAAATTTTGGGTAGAGAAAGGGCTCTCAGATTCATTATAGATATGGAAATTGGTTCTTAATTTCTCTCTATATCTCTCTCCTTCATGATCCATAATTTTTAAGTCAATGCACTCATCAGGTGTTCTTCATCCAAGCAAGCAACCAATTTTCTTGGATTTCTCCACATCTAGGCATCATGATAGGGAACAACAAGTTTGTGGATTTTATTAGGTGCATGAGACACATTTGCATGGAATTATTCAAATTATTTTCACATGTGTGAGGTCATATGGAGCTCAATAAGAAATATAATTCAAATCTATAGTCTACAAGCATATAAAGATAGTTTTTATGGTTTAAGAGATGTTCTAGGGTTATTAAGAACTAGTTGGTAACTGTATAAAAGATATCATTCTTGTTCATATGTCCTATCCTCATGTTTTTAAAATTTTCATGAAGATTCATAATGCATATATCATCAATCATCCTCAAACACATTCATTTTCCCAATTTAACATATGTTAAGGTATTTTATCATATGTTAAGGTTTTTAACAAAGTCCTAAGTTTCCTTTGTACTATGAATACCTCCTTTAAGAGCCTCCAAACTGATATATCATGTATAGGGTGTGTTTATTATAGTTTAATACCCTTAAATATGGACTTGACATACACTAGTCATGCTCTTTTCACCTCCACCATGTTGTATCCATCTACATTATCTTCTCACTACCTTTCATTATTGTACAGCTCTATCTCCACCTCTATTCAATGTTTACCCTATAAATAAAAATATCATTAAGACTTATTTTTGAATTTATTAGGGTCATTTACCCTTCAGTCTATACAAGCAACATGGTAATCATCACCTACAACCAAATTAAATAAAAAAGGTGAGATCAAAGATGCAAGATTAGATCAAGGTCAAGGTTATTTGAAGAGAAATAAGGACTTAATAATAACCCTAAGGGAATTTTAGAGTGTTATAAGAGTTATATTATTATCAAGTTCAAGATTAAAGCTCGAGCACATTCTGTACAAAGGCTAAGTTTCCATATAGAGTCAAGACTATTATAAAGAAAAGACTATTTTCAAGAAACTAGAACAATAAGTATGGAGGTGACAAAGTTAAAAAGTGATTATCATGATAATCGGACCAAAGGAAATCCATGAATAGGGATAAAAATCATATTTTAACATATTTTCATATAAAACCCCATCTATAGCAGTATTTGAAAAAGCTTGAAGTATATGTATCTTTGACCAAATTAATGGATGATAAATGAGATGTTGTTACATCTTTAAGATCAATGGATTTTATATTCAAGGTTGAGAGTTATTTAATATGGTTATTAATATCAAAAAAATGAGGTTTAATTGTAAAATTTTATAGTCATTCACCTCATCAAATAAGCCTATAGTTATCTCTTCAAAGATACACAGTCAAGAACCTAAGAAGTAGGCAAAGAAATGAGTAAGGATTTTCAAGGTGAGTTTGAGATTCAAGTGAGGATTTGTAAACTATGGAGATAATCGATAAAATCATGATAATATCATAAAAATACATCTTTGATTTTATTAAAGTCCAAATTTATCTCAATCTGTACAATCACTTTAAATCACAGTCAAGCTGCCAATCTTCAAGAAAGTTATATGTTTTTTAAGTTTTGAGAAGGACAAAAAATATGGATTTTAGGATTTTTATCAATGTAAGTTAAAATAAGTATATATGATTAACCAAGAGGAATTGTTCTATTGTCATTCATGTGATGAGATACATAATAAATGTTCCACTAGCATTTGTAGGCCTATTTGAGGGGCAAATTCAGTTTCAACACTAATAGAGGATGATAAGATTTTTTAAGAGACTTTGAGACATTGAAAATTTACTCAATATTTAAGGTTACCAAGGAGGTTAATTATGTTGGAGTTGAGATCCTAAAGTATAAACTGAATAATAATAAGGTCTCTAACACATACATCCACCACCTAGTGAGAATGTTAGCATCAATAATGTGGTTGATGAGGACATAGGGTTGTGGCCATTATCATAAAGTTCAAGATATCCAAATAATTAAAGAAAAATATATAAGAATATTTAATAAGGATAAAATAATACCTTTAAGAGTATAAATGAAGACTAACTCCATACAATACATCAAAGAAAGAAGTCCTATTTCACACATGGGTAAACACAGTCAGTCTTAGATGAAGGATGAGGTCAATATTTTCAAGACAAAGATGGTTACAACCTCATATAATATAAATAATGTTTAAGGACTAAAGTTATCATGAATACACATAATAAAAAAGAGCTACATTCTGTGTTCCAAAGAACTAACTTCTACAATGGAAATGAAAGTAGACTATTGGCATGTTAAGAGAAGGGAATTTAGTGAAGATGATGCCTATGGAGTCATAATAACTCTATAACATTCATAAATATTTTTTATAAACATGAAGTGATTATACAACATATCTTGAATAGTTCAAACCAAGGAAAATATAGTCACAGTCAATGCTCAAGAACCGGTCTTAGAGAAATTAGTGATTTTGGAGCATTTACAAGTGGATTTAAGCTCTTCAAATTGGTAAAAATGATGAATAGGACTATATAAATATTTATATGCCATCCTTAAGTCCATATCCACATTGTAAATGGTCACTATTTTGTTATAAACCATCTACAGTCTGCTAGCAGTCATAAGAAGAGACAAGTGAGATTTTGAGAGGAGTTTTGAAGAGAAACATAGGGTTTGGAATTCATGAAGAGGTTATGAGACATGGTATGATGATTTTAATAACTTAATATTCTCATTATATGTTCACATTTAGGGTTTTAGGTTAAATTCCCCTGAGGTTAGGTAAGGAAAAGAGAGCCAAGATAGGCTTATACACTAGTTTGATGACACTCAATCGGGTTGAGAGGTGATTCAAGGGATAATATAGCTATTTAAATCAAAATAGAACATGAGAATGACATTAAAAAATCTCATGAAAAATAATATCTTAGTTTTTTCAAGCAAAGTCACCAAACTTAATCACCCAAAGGTTAAGAAGCTATAACCACTTGCAAACCCTAGGGTAGAAAGATGAATAGAGTACATGTCTTTGAGAAGATGGTTATCATTATTAGAAAAAATAACATGGTTCAAAATCAATAAAAAATGCCCTTGAAGGAGGATAAAATACTTGTATACCTTGTGTTCTCACATAGAGACTGGCATTGCTAACCTATAGGCAACCACTTGAGAGAGGAATAAAATTTGAGTTTGATTCATTTAAGACAGTTTTGTCAGGCCTCCACCACATGAAGACACTTTCAGACACTAAGATGAAATATGACTTCTTGAGAAGATGTGAGAAGTTGTTATAAGTCTAATCAAGGTCATTTCAATCATAAAGAATCAAAAGAAAGTTCATTTTGGTATTTAAGGATAATTTTGAACTACACATTCCACACACTCAGTTCGAGCTACATATTTGAGTGCTCATATATTTCACCATAGGAGGAGTTTGTATAAATTCTCATAGAATTATTTGAGTACCCTTATGTAATTGAAATACATTAAGGATTGAGGTTGATTAATGAGATAATATTAATGAACCATCATTAAGAGTATAAGCATGCCCATAATTCATTTAGAACCTTACAATAGAAATTCTCTATGTACATATATTTTCACACTCTTTTCATGGGAACCCAAGATTATAAATAAAGTTTAAGGGATCTATATACTAAAGATACATGATAATAAGTTTTGGTTTGGAGGTATGTACTTTATGAACCATGATTAATAAGGTTCACCTCCAAAACCCTTTTATACACTAGTTTTTATGAGAGTGAAGTTTATTGCAATAAAAACCATATGAATCATCCTATAAATTATTGAAACATGAATTAGACTTAGAGAAGGTCCTAGAAATGGTATTGTGATGTATGAAACTATATGAGCATAGCATAAAATAGGGTTTTGAGAGGTAAAAGAGTAAAAAATAGAGGTATAAAGAAGTTTAATGAATGTCAATCAATAAAGGGTGAATATTGTCACTTATTATACCTTCTAAATCCATCAAATTCTCAAATTTATGCGTATAAATGCCTTTCTTGGTCTCTTCAAAATAGCTAGTCTACATAAATTTAAAATAAATTGACCTAGTCAACTAGTTTGACTAATTTGTAGGTGTTTCTTGCCTAGGAAGGCTAATTTCATGATATGAGTCCTTGAATAATGTATAAAACTCACCATATTTGTAGGTTTTCAAAGTTTTATGTAGGTTATTATAGCCATTAAGTGCAATTAGTTAGTATACCAGCGTAGTAGACCTACTTGGTCAAGAAATTAAGTGAAGAATGGCATATAAAATTTATAAAGTGAGTTGATGAAGAGTGGAAACCCATGGATAACTTATTCTAAAGAGAAATCATGCTACATATCTAGTCTTCAAGTGGCAGTTACATGCATAATCAATCCTTATCATGAGTTAAGTGATCTAAAGTGACAATCAATGCATGTTATAAGTCTAAATGGAAGAGAGGTCATTCACTTAACTTGATCTCATGTTAATAGTGTAGACATCCATTCCTAACACCATTTGTGTTTTAATTTTCAATCTTACTTGAATTACACTCAAATGCACATTTTAGGTCAAAATCCATAAAACACCATAAATGGTTTGAAATTGTCACTTACAAGTGATAGTTTAGGTAAAAGTATCCCTAAATAAGGAACTGTATTTTATGGGCCATCTAACTTTTATTAGATCATTTTGAGTCAAAATGACAATTTTTCCATTTAGTGCTCTAGATCACTCTTTTTTTCTAATACATTGGTACATATCACGTACCTTTGTTATTTAGTGTTAGTAACATCCTAAATGGGAATAAAAATCCAAAGCATCTAACATCACCTTCCATTTCCTCTCCAATCAAATTATGACCTAATAATATAACTTTCTGACCATTTTGATTAATTGTGCACCAATTTCCAAAGAATCGCACTAAACTTGATTAAACATACTTAAGCTAATTAATCCAATTTAAGAGCTTAAGTAAGAATTCCATAGATATTTTTGAATATCTCATTATTGGAAATTGATTTTGAATATATGCATCACCTAGTGACATCATCTATGGGGTGGCATCCATCAATCCATAAATGTATTAAATATTAGGATTATGGGTCACCTATGCCTAGTTAATGCTTCCCATACCTCTTTAATGCTTATTTATTTTGAGTATATTTATGAGTTTAATTCCAAATATTTGGATTATCCATGGCCACACATCTCCATTTTGAGATGGATGGTCATGGTTGATCCTGACCAATCTCAAAAATATATAAATAGAGAGTCCATAGACATGAATTTTAAGCTTGATTTATACAAAGTTATTATGTAGAATTATCTCCACAATCATTTACAATAGACTAATAAAATTAGTTACAAGTTTCATTGATAGGCTATTTTATTGATTTGGAATCATGAGCCTAGGTTTTATGCAATTTTCTTGAGACATTGGAGGAGTTTTCCACCTTTGTTGACAAAGACAAGGATTCTTGATCAAGGGAGGACATGATTTTGAGCCACATGGGTATGGTGAATCCAATTGGGAGGGTAATATTTTGTTGCTTTCTTTCATTTGTTTCTTTCTATCCTTTGTAATTCCCATAGGAATAGATAGGCTTATTTAGTTAGTTCTTTATGCATTTTTCATGATTTATGGACTAATGTTTGACTAACTTGCTTTGTAATCCTCTCTACATCTTGTCCCAACAGGCATGTGATGTAGAGAGGATTATAAATTAAGTTAGTCAAACATTAATCCAAATTAGGAAAATAATATCTTTCTTAAGAGGAATTATTTTAGTTTAAATGAGTAATAGATGGATGAAGTGTTTTCACAAGGAGGATGGTATAATATAATGATTTCATGAATAAACTTGTATTCAAATATCTTTGAATTATAACTCATAAATTATAAATATGTGCCCAGGTTTGATGATATAAAATATAAATTGAATGTTGCTAATAATTCACTAAATGTAACATATTAATCAAAAATCCACCAAATTATGAATCAGTTTTGATAAGAAACTATAATATATTCTATCTGATAGAAAAAATATATTAATTTGATAATCTCTTGAAGAATAGAAACTTGATTCAATAAATATATATTTCAAGTAATGTCATGTACTCTTGCAGCAATATTACCTAAGTAATCTTCAAAGATAAACCCAAAATAAAAGGAAACATATTTAAGATAAGTGATGGGCAGAAAAATGTGAATCAAATAGAGTTATGTTTATAGTCAATGCATACTTTAAATCTGAAAATAATAGTTCAATTTTTAAGGTCATAAACACTTATCCAAAATAAAAAGCAAGCTGATACCAACAAAAAGAGATGAATAAGGCAATGAAGGGAGAGAAAAGATAAAAAACAAATAAAAATGATTAACTAAATAAAAATAACTAACTAAACAAAAAAAATAAAGAAAGAAAGAAACATTACACTAGAAGATATAATACATAGAGGAGGCACTAAGCCAAATCAGATAATAAAATATGATTGAGAAACCTAAAAGATGAAATGATTTTATTAATAATATAAATCACATGAATTTCAAGTTTTGAAAAGAGACATTGTAGCATGTGTAAGCATTAAACTTCTGTCACACACAGTGTGATGTGTTTATCAGTATTCAAGTGATCACTAGATTATGAATTATATGAATGTAAATTTATATTCATCAAAGCATTAAATTCCCAAATATTAACTAAATAATCAAAAAATAATTGAACATAAACTTTGATATACCTAGAATAGATGAGACAAGGCTATACCATCATATTAAGTGAGCGTCAATCTTCTACAAACAATGACCATCTCAAATACTTATTCTAAAAATAGAAGCACAAATTTAAGTGATATTTATTACATTTACCTATAATATTTCCTCCCTTTTGATAATGAGGTTGCTTGCCTTTAATATCTTTTGCCAAGCAGTTAGTTTATTAAACAACTAGAATTTTATTTAAACTTAAAAAAAACTTTATAATGTAAAGTTAAATTTATAATGTAAAGTTATAGATTTTAGGAAAAATTAAAGTTCATAACAAACTTATCAACCTCTTTAAAATATTTATTTTTACAAAGACTAAAAAAACACTGAGGTGGGGGCCCATAATTAAATTACTCTTATAAATTAATATTTAAATATTAATCCATAATGAAATGACCAACATTAATATAATTAGACCACATATTTTCATTACTTAATATAATACTAAATCTGTTCAACTAAAATCAAACCATACACCAGGTTACATATTATGCCTCATCACAACTGAGAATATCTAATGATAATTTCATCTACATTCTTAAATAACAAATTCTATCAAAATAATTGATTTCAAGATGATCGAATAGGAAAAATCAATTTATATGTCCTTTATGAATGCTCATCTCCATTAAATTCTGACAATCTACATCAAGTAACTATATCTATCAAATGGGGTCTCACAAAAATAAAATAATTTTTAGAATGCACTTCAGAAATCAAAATGTTAAATTCCTATTTTACATAATCTTATGGCCAATCATGTTGAATACTGCCATATATTATGCCATGAAATGAATTAAACAAATAATCATTTATTAATTAAATCAAAGATGTAGTAAACCATTTTGTAATCTCACACAAATCAAACAAACCAATATCATTTCTTGACTGCAAATACATCTACTCTGTCAAAACTAGAATGCTTTAAACATGTATCAAATTTTCTATTTAGTGAGAATAATATATCATAGTCATGTCACCAGATTTATCAATTACAAAACCTAAATGAAAATTTGTTTAAGAAAAAAAATTATTAAGTTTTATAATCAAAACCATTAGGTTTTGAAATTAAAAATTATTCAAAATTATCTCACCAACAAATATTTTTTTAATCTCAAAAAACTAGGATTTTTTCCATCAAGTCTTTATGAAAACTCCAAGTTTATAAACATAGACTTTTTTGGCAAAATACCCTCATTGATTTAAAACCAATAGGTAAGAAATTCATTTCAGCATGCAAATTTTAACAAACTCAAGGCACATTAAACCATGGCATGATAAAACACCACTAAAAAATTAATCTCTCAAATATCCAAATCATAATTTGGCAAGCCTCAACAAAATTTAGTGTCATAATTTTGAATATTTAGCATTATCACTATATGTCACAAAATGCACTCAAAGGAAAAAAATAAAACAAGTGGAGCTGAAACAAATAAAATCCCAACAAAACCAAACAAATAAATGGTGCCAACTAAAATCTTAACAATTTTTGCATGAATATGTGATAAAGGCATTTTACCAAATCCAAAATGCATCTTCATTGAAAAATAGAATTATGGAAATATAAATAAAAATTAAAATATTTGAGTGAATTTTCTATTAGTAAAACTCACCTATCAACACTAAAAATTCACCCAACAAGCCAAAACAAATCTCTACACAAGCGTATCATGTATATTCGATAAATCTACCTCAAAAATTCAATCAAAAATTTTAGGAAAGCATTTCTTCAAGTTCCATTATTGTCTACATTTCAAAGACTAAAATTTTGAAAGAGATTTATTTTCTTATTTACCCAAAGGAGAAAATAAAAAAAATAAACGTAGGTTGCGTACACAATAAAATGGACCTACTCATATTGCCACCCAAAAAAACTAGGCCAAACATAGTAGACTACCAAATTTAGCCAAGGCATAATGAGGAGTTTGATTAATTTGTTATTGAACTAAATATTATAAATAAGAGGATAACTATGAAATATCCAACTTCCAAAGATACATTAAATGCTATTAAATGTTATTGGCCTCTAATTAATTTGCTTTATGTAATTTATTTGGTGAAAATATCCAAATGTCCTTTGTCCAAGTCATCAAATGGAGGGGGTATGATTTTATTCCATGATATTATTCTTGTCTACACTTGAAATCCATGTCCCTTGGGAATGGTTTGATGCTAGGATATTAATATTGATGTTTTTATTCTTTGCAATCAAAAGGCCCCATAAATTAAATAATACCATGCATTTTTGAAGCTAACTATATATGTTAGAATATTAATTCAAAAACTTATAATATGAATTATAACCTGCATGCTTCAATACTTCCAATTATTTAAGCATCTTTTTAAGACCTTAATTTACCATTTTATGGCCACCAAATTTAATCTATATATTATGTGAAATAGGGCTATAATAATCTTGTTATACCAAATGCATCATGGTAAGAAATGTAAATTGCTACAACTACCTTATACAATGAAATGTGTGACAGATGCTTGATTCCAAAAACTAAGGAAATTACAATATTTTCCAAGCTCATGATGGAAAATTTAACAATAAACTACCAATCTTATTTTCCTTATTATTCAATATGCCAAGTATAGACAACTACAATAATGGTCTTGTTTTTGAATTGGATAACAAGATTCACCTAAGATAACTTATTGTAGATTAAAAAAGTAATGAAAAATGTCAAACACTTCAATAGACATATTTAATAAGACCAAAATATTTTGAGTCATTAGCCCCCACCATGTGTTTTATCAAGATGACATAATTTTTGAGGTTCAAAAAAGTTTTTAAAATAGGGTGCAAAAATTTTAGTTGAAAACTTCCTCCTGGATCAAAGGGGAAGTTTGAAACCTCTCTTACTTCATGAAATGAAGGAATGAATGAGTCATGTTGCTTCTTGATCCTTGGTATTGATGCCTCCATCTTCTTCATGGTATTTCCCAACCTCAATGGCATGGTTTTCAAATAAATCAAAGAAAATACAACTAGGTTATCTATGGAAATGAACTCCTCTTGCATCTCACCAACTTCAAATTTCTCATAAGACTCCTCAACTATAACCTCCAATGATTGTTCAACAAATCATACCTTCTTAGTTTCCACAATGCTCTAAATAAGATTAGGTTTCCTCTTAGCTACAATATATTTAAAATCATTAAGGATATCTACATATTCCACCCCATCTTGGTCATTGTCATCCATGGAAAACTCTTTTTCCACCTTGTCATGTGCTTGGCCCTTAACTTGGAAAATCTCTATAATCTCTTTAAAGAGTTCCATTTATTTCTATGAATCATCCTTAGTATCCTTTTCACCTAAAACCACCACCTATTCATCCTTATCTTCTTGATGTATGAGGTCATCAAGATGATCTTCCTTATGCTCTAATGCATGTGAGGGTGGTTCAAAATCATGAAAATTTATAGATTACTCTTTAAGGACTACATCTTCTACCTTGGTCTTATGAGACTTTTCTAAGATTACAACTTCTTGATGAATGAATTGAATTTCATCTTCATTCTTGATAATACACTTAAATTCATGCTTGAGATGTCATCCACAACCTTATGATTAGGTGTGTATTTCCTAGGAAAATAAATTTAATCACTTAGCTACTCAAACTCATAGTTTATGGAATGAAACTTTTGCCATAGGTATTATCATTCATGACCATCCTATTTAAGATCTTATTCATCATGGAAAATAGGTATGGGGTCCTTATCAAGCACTTATTCTATGTTTTCATCAAATTATATATGGATAGATGCAATAGGATCTTCAATATCTTTCTCCTCATTCAAGAATTTATACTTACCCTTATGTTCACCAAGGGGAGTCCCTATGTTGATTTCTTCTTCCTAGTTACTCATGACATCTTCATGATCAAATATATCTTGTATTTTTCCTCTTCATTTTTTCACTCAAAATGGGTTATTTCCCAAATAGGATGGGATGGGAGGTTGATGGATAGGCTCATGAATTTCAATTTAATAATGAGGTGTGATAGAGGGCTTATGAATATATTTATGAAAGATAACTTCACTATTAATCTCACTTGGTTTGATAAAAGGATAAACACCTATTCACTATTAATCTCATGGGGAAGTGAAAATTTTGGTTTGATAAAAGTATAAACACCTACTTCAATAAAAGTTATACCTTGATAATATCCTCCTTGAGGATCTCCAATAGAATCATGTTCCTTCTTAAGTTATTTTTCATCCCACATCTTTAACCTATATATTGAGCATTGGGAACCCTTATTTTCCAAGTGCATCTAATCTATGATCTCCCGTTGAGTTCCTTCTCTCTTTTAAAACATATTCAACACCTATATACAACTTTTGGTAACACCTCTTAACCATTCAATGAGATGATTATGGAGAAAATCATACTCATCATCCCATGTGACCATATTATCTTCATTATATAACAACTATGATATGAGTGCCAAAAAATATTTGATGTAAGATGGGGTTGATGGAGGAGGGAGAGGGTAATGATGGGGATTGATGCCAATTTTAACTTATTGTATTTTAGCCTATAGGAATTCATATCTTTATTTTTAATATGTTTGTGTATAATCCCTATAATCATATGATTCTTCATGACAAGACTCACACAAATCTTCTTGAGGTTTATAAGCATCATGGTATGGTTGGTAGGGATCATATTAAGACTGATAAGGAGGCATTTTTTGATAGGTTTATTGGTAAAATTCCTCATAAAGATATCCAACAACATGATTTCCATATGGAGAGGGAAATGGAGGACCATAGGGTTGTAATGGATCATAGGATTGGTAGCCATTATGATAATAATTTTGAGGAGTATAGTGTGGTTCATAACAAGACTGATAGGGAGGTTTAAAGTAGGGATATTAACCATAGCTATTCATATCAACCTCATAAGTCAAAAAAACACAATAACTGATCAAAACCTTTAATAACAGATACATGGGTTGTTTACAACTATAATATTTCATTTTGAGTCTCCATTGGTGCTATCTTGCTTGTTTCCAAAATGTTATTAGAAGAAAGACACACCAACAATCTTTCCACTCTCTCTAACATGTCCCACTTGGCACACCCAAATTCTTTTCACCAAATATTACATACTAGAGGAGGGTATTCATACCTCCTCCATATTTGGTCAACATGGGAATACTTATAGGTATGTGGGTTTACCTATAATATAAGTATACCTTTAGGTTTAAGGGATATCTCCCTGAATACGCCTTGATGTGTTTATCACCTAACAAATTATTTACTTGCAAGAAAAGGGGTAGAAATTTGCATGAAAATAAACTAATCTAATGGGGTGATATAATATAATGGTTTTCACAATACCATCACACTTCTTTCACTAAGAAATAAGACATATAAACTAGTTTCAAAGTCCTAAAAGGTTCTAACATAAGTGTTTCAACGTAGTGGTGATATGCATGAGACAACATAAGGTAAGTGAACCAAAGGGTATAATTCATAATATATGGATAATTTTACACTTTAAAGGATCCTAACACAATAGATACACTCTACATGACTTGTTAGAATAGGAAATATTTCATAAACATGAGAGGATAAGGAGAAATAAGGATAGAAGATTATCATTTAACATCACCATACATCACTTTTCACATTTATAAAAATTCTCATGAACTCAAAAATAGAATTGAATTTATTTTTCAAAGTCAAAATAAAATTTCAATCTAGTAGGGCTTTGCCATACATGGTGTGGTATTAGTCTACAAGATCCAAAATGGCTACTACTTATAAAATTTTAGAGAGAGTAAAAAAGAATGAAATCCAAGAGTAACTAAAACATGTGTCATGATAAGAAAAGGAATTACACATGGTGAATTAAGGAAGAGACAAACCATGGAAGTTCTTATAGGTTAAGTGTTCCTCAAAACATGAAACTCCTAAAATGTGGCATAGAACTCATCATTTGTTTGTATAAAAACTACATTCATCATTTGACCTCATTAAAACAATCAATAATAGACTAGGGAGAGATGTGATGATTTCAATGAGAGGGAGGGGTTATATACATAATCCAACATGCATTGGATGTGTCCTTGATAATTAGGATACTTTTTTGACATGAGTTATCACTACCTATAGTCCAAATAATGCCTCTTTCACTCACCTTGCACACTTGGTACCAAATTTGCCTTCAGTTTTCCAAACCAATCCATACAAAGGATTGTATGCCAATTTTAAAGATCCCTCATTGCCTTATATTCCTCATTCAAACCTTAAAAGGCATTCCACTTAGATTTTTCACCTTCTCACTTACTTTTTCACTATGTTAGTTTTAAATAGATAAGATGAAGGCACTTACAGAAGCACTTGTGTGTTTTTCTAGACTAAGAAACATATATTATATGATATATTAGGTCTAAAAATACCACCCAAGTTATTTTCATCTCTTGAAAACCTTTCATACCTGCCCAACACATAAAACTATAAAAGAAACCAATTATGTGCCTTATCCATATGATAGGGTGAGAGTAAAATTTATGGGAAGGAGATCTTGGGAGACCTCTACAATCTTAATGTAATTTTATAGTAAAAAATTTGATCTTAGGTTCCTTTACTACTTCATATTCTCTATTTGATCAGGAAATAATGTTTTGAAGGGTTTGGTGATGTTTTACCCCTTAAGGATTGTTACTAAAGGTATTATGTCAAATTATCCAACAATTTTAACTAATACTTTATTTAATATCTCTTAAACATCCCCCAACTCCTCAGACTCCCATGAAAATCCTCCAAGTAGGTGTGAACTCTCAAACTTGCATACTTGAGATTCGTTCTCTATTTTGTGTAGGATTGAGTTGGTATGAGCGAAGAAATGGATTAACTTTGGTTTCTTATATAAAACAAGTGTTATTTAATATTTAATATATCCATCTAAATTTTATTAAATTCCATGGAGTGTTCACTTGGGATTATAAATGTTGACTACACCTCTTTAGGGTTGTAGGCTTAGTTAAGGTCTAAAGATCTGACTATGTCTTTGATACCTAGACTTGAATTGTGAATTTTATGATGGTTAAAATTCCTTGTGTATAATTTTAAATGAATTTATCAACATTATACACGTCCATGAAATTTTTCAACAACTTTTGTACCTTCCTTTAAACATTCCCTTCTCAATCCTATAGACTTCTTGCTTCCTAGAGTACCCTCTGTCTAAGATAGAATAGAGGATATTTCCTATATATTCTCAATAAAAATGAAGGTATGGGTGTCTCAAGGGGTTTATTAAGGTTATATACACCAATTTATAAAGTTATTTCACACTCATAGACATTATAACTCCCTAAAACCTCAAAATAGACCCTTAGACTAGTTGACTGTGCATGATTTTCTAATGCGACTACAAGGTGCACCTAAAAATGGATCTTATGTTATATTTTCATATGGTAATAATCATATTATTGTGACATAATGTCAAAGATATTTTTAACATTTAAACATTCACCTTCCATTTTTAAACTCTTCTCAATTCATTTCCCAACCTTAGGCATAATCTGTAGATAGTGTATTATGTTTCCACTTAGAAATAATGGAAGCTTGTAGGTGACCTTTCATCCTAGGCCTTGTGTTTAATAGTTTAGGACTTTCTTGAGGTTTCAAAAAATAAAATAAACTCACTTGAAATCCTTTAATGCTTAAATACATATGATAAAATAAGACTATCGTATGTTTCACAGTCACCTTCCTTTGAATCCTCTAGATGTGCACTTTAGGTCAACAAGGGGTCCTATAGGTTGCTTTGTAAGTAAAAATATTGTTCCTAATCCTCCTTTTATTCTATTAAAAACATAATTATCTATATAAACTTTATAATACTAATTTACATGCATATATACTCTTTTTTGCTTCCTTGGATAATAAGGTCACTTGAAATTCCAATATCTTGTAGGAAACACTACCTCTATGTAGTGAACAAATGCAAGGTTTGAGAATCTCATTTTCATCACTTTTGGAAACCAAACATCCACATCATTTTTCAAATTATTTCTCCTTAATTAATTATATAATATATAATCATAAAAACTTATCTATACTCCATGTTTTTTCCTCATATGTTAGCGTTAAAGGCGGGTAGGGCTCTATTTTGGAGATTTTGGGGAACTTGTCTCTAAAACTTAATTCCTTCATATGCACATAACTCCTTCCAACATACCTACGAATTTTGGCCTCAAACATGATTTTCATGGCATCTTAAACATATAAAAATTTCATGAGGATTTTAAAACATGTCAATCTCTTCCATGACCATGCTCAAATTTTTGTGTAAGACCAACTATAAGTATACACCTCAATATGCAAGAAGTGAAATTCAATCATTGACAATGTACATGGTTATGGCCTTTGAAATAAGTATTATACTTTCTCAAATTTAAAAAATAGATGCTTTTCATCTTTATTTACTTTTAAATAGTTTAATTCCTTCCACTCCAATATGATCATCTCTTGAATGCTGCCTGTAGGTGCACATCATGGTTACAAACAATGCAGTGGAGATGAAACATGAAAAATATGCATGGTGGATGACCTTTTGATAAATATTATACCTATATAAGGTCTTAAACTAACATTTAAACCTTGAGACACTCTAAACAAGCTACAATTCCTCCTTTCAACCTGACTAGTCTACTATAAGGCACTTATAAGTGCACGCTAATGTTACAGACCTGAGTATGTTGGAGAACTAGCTGTCACATGTAAACCTATGTTCTCAGAGTGGTTTATATTGATTGATACTATGAAATAGTGTATTAATCACATTAAAACATCTCATTAATCCTTCATGAATATGTTTAGGACCTTACGTAGCTCACTTAGTTGATTATGTATGATAGTCATGGAGCAAATTGATTATATTATATATTTCTTGACTATAACTCCATGTAAGGACCTTTAGAACTAAGTTTTTAAGATATGAGGTGATTTTAAAGATGTGGAAACAATAAATTAAACTTATCACCTTCATCTAAATCCCTTAAATGGAAATGAGACCTTTATAAATGGTGAAACGTTATCTTCAACTCCGTGTGATGTTGAATTGCAAAATTGAGATGTTGTACTTATAAACTCAACTCCAATCATTAAAAAAATGATGGAAACCATGATATAAGGATGTATAATTCCTATATAATCAATTTATATATATATATATATATATATATATATATGGAAAATATCATACAAGAAGAAAACCTATAAGGTGTGGGAAACAACATGCAAAAAAGACTAGTTAACTTCTAAAGGATGGTTCATAAATAAAAATAAATAAATCCTAGAAATATTTCCATGAAAATTAATTATATTTATTTTAATAACTCCCCCTATAGGTGTTTGACCTAAAACCTCTCCTACTGGTCGTACCAAGAACAAACCTACTGACCAGTTTTGCATGTCTAGAAGGTTGATGAAGGAATAGAGTATTTTTTAACTTTTTTAAAGAAATAAAAAGTATTTTAAAATTTATTATGAGTCCATATAATTTTAATAGTCACTATATAAGCTTCAAACTTGTTCTACCTTCCTTTAGAGGCTGTATAACTTCCAAAACTGCCCAAACTACCACTTTTCTTCTTATTTCAATAGAGTACTCGAATTTTTTAGTTATTTAATGAAATATATGATAGGTAATAACATTATTTACATTTTAAGATATTTTATAACACTTCAATTTCTTATAAAACTATACAACCTTCATAAATAGCTTTAATATGACCCCTAAGTGACATCAAATGACATAAGGACTAAATGTGACCATAAACATGGATAATAGCACATTAAATCACATAAAAATTACTATGATACAAAATATAACATGATAAATCCATGTAAAAGCTTTTTAATATAGGGGGATTGACTTATTTTGACTTGTGGTCAAAATAGTCAACATTCTTGATGATTTCCAAGGGTGGTATGCTTGATATTCCCAAGACCAGTAGCCTTTTCCTATCCATTGGGATATGTAGTCACCTATACATATATATTACACTAAATTTTCCTTTTAAACAAACCAAAACATGATAGATAACAATAATAAGATAAAAAACAACACACCACACGCGTGTTTCATGAGCACTTATAGAATGCACACATAAAAAAACAAATCTAACTAACTCAAAAAAAAAAACTTACTTAAGATAGACACTTCCTCATAGATCAAAGGGGAATTTTTAAACCTCCTTTGCTTCATGAAATGAATTAATTAATGAGGCATGTTGATTTTTGATCCTTGGTATTGATTCCTCCATCTTCTTCATGGTGTTTGCCAACCTCATTGGCATGGTGTTCAAAGAAATCAAAGAAGCTACAACCAGGTCAGCTATAGAAATTAACTCATATTTCATCTCAACATATTCAACCTTCTTATAATAATTCTCAACTACAAACTCCAATTCTTATTCAACAAAACATACCTTCTTATTTTCCATGGTGTTCTCAATAAGATTGGGTTTCCTCTCAGTTGCAAGCTCATCAAGGAGCTCTATGCAGTCCACCTAATCTTGGTCATTGTCCTCCATGGAAAACTCTTTCTCCACCTTGTCATGTAATTGACCCTCAACTTGGTAAATCTCTTCAAGATCTTGAAATAATTCCATTTGCTTCTACCAATCATCCTTACTCTCTTTGTCACCTAGAACTACCACCTATTCAACCTTCTCTTCTTGATGTATGAGATCATCAATATGATCTTCCTTATTGTCCAATGCATTCGAGGGTGGTTCAAATTCATGTTGAGGTATAGATTACTCTTAAATGACTAAATCTTTTAAGACTGTAGCTTCTTGAGGAATGACTTAAAGTTCATATTTATTCTTGATAGTAAATTCAACTTCATGCTTGAGATGATTATCCACAACCTTATGATTAGGTTTGTATTCCTAAGAGAATAAACTAAATTACTTATCTGCACAAACCCCTAGTTTATGGCATGAAACTTATACAATAGGTCTTCTCCTTCATGACTATCATGTTCAAGAGAATATTCATCATGAAAAATAGGTATGGGGTCCTTATTAAACACTTCCTTTATGTTTTCATCAAATTTTGTATGGATAGATGAAATAAGATCTTCAATATATTTTTCCTCATTTAATAAGTTAAATTTACCTTTATATTCACCAATAGGAGTTCCTATGGCGATTTCCTCTTCATAGCTACTCATGTCATCTTCTTGATTAGATATAGCTTAGAATTTTTTCTCTTCATTTGCTTCCCTCAAAATGAGTTCTTTCTCAAGAAGGGATTGGATGGGAAGCTAATGGATAGGATCATGAATTTTAAGTGAAGAATGAGGTGTGATAGAGGGCTTGTGAATAGATTTAGGAAATAGAACTTCACTAGTAAGCTCATGGGGAAGTGATAATTTGGGTTTTCTAAAAGGAGAAACTCCTACTTTAATATAAGTTACACCTTACCAATATCCTCCTTGAGGCTCTCAAGTAAAAACATGTTCATTCTTAAGTTATTTTTCTTCCCACATATTTATTCTATCTATCAAGCATTGTGAACACTTTTTTACCAAGTGTATCTACTCTCTTATTCTCCCATCAAGTTCCTTATAGCCCTTCAAACATCTCCAACACCTGCATATAACTTTGGGAAACACATCTTAACCATTCCATGAGATTATTAGGGATAACATCAAACTCATCATCCCATGTTCCCATATTATATTCATTATCTATAAACTATGGTATGAGTGCCAACAAAGATTTGATGTAAGATGGGGATGATGGATTACAGGGAGGGTAATGATGAGGATTGAGGCCAAATTTAACTTATTGTTAATATTTTTATGTAAAATCCATATAATCATCTAATTCCTCATGCTAAGACTCATAGAAATCCTCTTGAGGTTTATAGGCATCATGATATGGTTGGTAGGGATCTTATTAGGACTTATAGGGAGGCATTTTTTGATAGGTTTCTTGGTAACCTCCCTCATATGCCTATCCAAAAACATGATCTCCATATGGAGAGGGAAATGGAGGACTATATGGATTCCATGGCTAATGGGATTTGTAGCCATTATGATAGGACTATTGAGGAGTATAATGTGGTTCATAACAAGACTGATAGGGAGGTTCATAGTAGGGATATTCACCATAGTTATTCATATCAACCTCATAGGTTAAATAAAACACAAGAGCTGATCAAAACCTTCAATAAGAGATACTTGGGCTGCTTATAACTAGAACATTTAATTTATAATCACCATTGGTTCTATCTTACTTGATTCTAAAATCTAATTAGAGGAAAGACACACCAACAATCTTTCCACTCTCTTGGATGTGTCCCACTAGGCATGCTATAACTTTTGTCACTAAATTTTTCACCCTAGAGAAATTTTTTCAATCTTTCTCCAGATTTAGGAAATATGGGAATACTTCTATGTATGTAGGTTTACTTATAGTAGAATTAGACCTCTATGTTTAATGGCTAGCTCCCTAAATATGCCTTGAAGTCCTTATCACCTAGCTAATTATTTGTTTTTACTAAAAGGGTTATAATTTTACATGAAAAAAAAAATACTCTAAATGGGTAATACACTATAAGGATTTTCATGAGACCATCATACTTCTTTCACTAAAAAACAAGACATACAAACCATCTTAAAAGTCCTAAAAGGTTCTAACATAAGTGTTTCAACATAGAGGTGATATGCATGAGACAACATAGGCTAAGTGAACTAGAGGGAATATTATACACTTTAAGGACAACTGTACACTTGAAAGTATCCTAACACACTAGATACAATCTACATGACCTATTAGAATAGGAACACTTGCATAAACATGAGAGGATAAGGAGAAGAAAGGATAGAATATTATCACTTAACATCACCATACATCACTTTTCAAACTTACACAAATATTCATGAACTGAAAACCAAAATTAAATTTATTATTCAAAGGTAAAATATAATGTTAATATAGTAGCAATTTTCCATACATGGTGTGGTATTAGTCTACAAGAGCCAAAATGGCCACTACTTTTATAATTTAAGATAAAGGAGAACAAAATGAATTCAAAGAGTCATTATACCATGTTTCATGATGTGAAAATGAGCTACACATGTAGGAGAATTAATTAGGTGATATACCATGCAAGGTATTATAGGAAAAATTCCCCTTAGAACATGAAATTCCTAAAATTTGGCATAGAACTCCTCATTTATTTACATAAAAATTGCCTTCATCATTTGACCTCCTTAGAATGCTCAACATCAGAATAGGGATATATGTGATGATTTAAATAATATTGAAGGGTTATAGAAATTATCCATCATGCATTGGAGGTGTCCCTAATCATAAAGATTCTTTTTAACATGAGTTATCACTACTCGTAGTCCAAATAACTCCTCTTTCACTCACTTTACACGCTTGGCACATAAGTTGCCTTCAATTTTTTAAAAAAATCCATACATATGAGTTTATAACACTTGTAAAGATCCTTCATGGACTTATATTCCTTAGTTAGACCTTAAAAGGCCTCCCACTTAGATTTTTCACCTTCTCACTTGCTTGTACACTATGCTAGTTTTAAATAAATAAGATGAAGGCACTCATATAAGTACTTGTGTGTTTTATTGGATTAATAAATATATATTATAGGATATATTATGTCCCTATCTACCCCCTAAGTTATTTTAATCTCTTGAAAACCTTCCACACTTGCACAATAGACAAAACTAGGAAAGAAACCAATTTTGTACCCTATCCGTACAAGTAGGGTGAGATTAAAATTTATGGTAAGGATCTATTGGGAGTCCTTTATAAACTTAAGGTAATTTTATAGTCAAAATATTTATCTTAGGTGCCTTTCTTAATTCATCTTCTCCATCAAGTCAAGAACTAGAGTTTTGGAGATGTTTTACCCCTTAAAGATTGTTCATGAAAGTTTGACATCCAATTATAAAAAAAAATTCACTAATACCTTATTTAATACATCATTCAACATCCCCCAAATACTTATACTCCCATTCAATCCTCAAAGTATGTGTGAGCTCTCAAACTTGCCTACTCAAGTTTTGTTTTCCATTTTGTGAAGGATTGAGTTGGTCTAAGCCAATAAATGGCTTACATATGGTTTCTTATACAAACCAAATGTTGTTTCCTACTTGATATATCCATATGAATTTTCTTAAATTCCTTTAATTTTTCACTTTGGGTTATAAATTTTGACTACACCTCTTTAGGGTTTAGGCCTTGTCAAGATCTAAAGGTATGATTGTGTCTTTGATACCTAGACTTGACTTGTGAATTTTATGATGGTTACAAGGAATTTTTTGACTTTTATATTCCTATAACAATATTATATACCTACATGAAAGGTTTCAACAAATTATACACCTTCCATTCAACATTCACTTCTCAAGCCTGCAGACTTCTTGCATCCTAGAGTACCCTCTATCTAAGACAAAAAAAAGAGTATCTCATCTATATTCTTAATCAAAATAATGGTATGGGTCAATAAATCATGTTATTAAGGTAACATAAACCACTTTATATAGTTATTTCGTACTCATAGACCTTCTAACTCCCTAAAACCTCAAAACAAACTCTTAGACTGGCTGATTGTGCAAGATTTTCTAATATGACTGTAAGGTGCAGATAAAATGGATGTTATGGTATATTTTCCTATGGTAAGAATAATATTGTGGTGACCTAATGTCAATGATATTTTTAAAATTTTAAAATTAACCTTACATTATTAAAATCTTCTCAATTATTTTCCCCACCTTAGGCATAGTCTACAGATGGTGTACTATGTTTCCACTCAGAAATATTGAAAGCCTATAGGTGGCATTTCATCCTAGGCCTTGTGTTTCATATTTAAGGAATTTTTTTAGGTTACCAAGACCAATTTTAACTCACTTTAACTATTTTTATTCTTATATACCTATGATAAAATAATATTATCATATGTTGCACTGTCACCTTCCTTTGAATCTTGTAGGTGTGTATTCCAAGTCAACAAGGGGTCTTTTAGGTTGATTTATAGGTTAAAACCTTTTACCTAAAACTAATTTTATACCCTTAGAAACATAAATATATATCTCACCTTTATATTACTACTAGTCATGCATATATACTCTTTTATGCTTTCTTGGACAATAAGGTCACTTGAAATTCCAATATCATGTTGAAAACACTATCTTTTTGTAGTGAATAAATGCAAGGTTTGAGAGTCTTATTTTCATCACTTGTGAGAATAAAAAATCCACATAATTTTTCAAATCATCTCCCATTCATGAAATCTACAATAATGAATCATCAAAACTTGTTTAGACTCCATGTTTGTTCTTATATGGCAACCTCAAAGGCAGTTAGGGCTCTGTTTGGGAGCTTTTAGGGAACTTGTCTCTAAAAATTAATTCCTTCATATGTACGTTGTTGGAAATATTTTAATTTATTTAAAATGTCTAACATTATTGGGGACAAAGGCCCCATATAATTTCATGTCTTTAGGTGTTTTAATGCTCATATTTTGGCTAAAGTGTGTTAATATTTATTAAATAGTAACCAATGTATTTTTGGTTGCATAAAGTCAAAAGAGGGCCCATGAATAAGTCAAAGAGTCATGAGATAAATAAAAAAGAGGGAAAGGATGAATTTTACCATGAAGGGTCACCTTGAGGAGTTCAAAGAGTCACCAAGTGAATATAAAAGAGAGAAGGGCCCATTTTTCCATGAAAAATCACCTTGAGGAATTTGAAGAGTAATCAAATAAAAACAAAAGGAGAAAGGATGAATTTATTCATGAAGGGTCACCATGTAACTTTTAAAATGAAAGGATTATAAGGGTCATACAATTTTGACACCATTTTCCATATGGATTGAAGGCTCACAAAGGGTGAATGCCAAAGGTCATTTAGAATCTATAAAAGGAGGCTTGGGAAGTCATTTGTAATATGCAAGAGTGTGCATGGTTTGAAATTATTTTACATAAGAAAAGAGGAGAGAATAGAAAGAGATATTGTAGATTTATATCATTTGTTGTGAAAGCAACATTGAAAATAGTTGTGTTTTACATAAAAGGGGATGTTGTTCCTATGGGTTGGTGCTCATAAATAGTTGTTGTGTTGGTGATAAACAAAGGGGTTGGTGCTCCTACAAGTTGGTGCTTGAAAATTTTATAAAATAGAGTTGGTTCTCATTTACATACTTGAGATAGTTCTCTATTCTTTTTCCCACTTTAGATTTACATGTAAAAATTTGGTGTCTCTCTCTCTCTTGTGTGGTGCATGTTATTATTTTAGTTTTTATTGCATATCTTGAATTTATGATTAAGTGGTTAAAGAAAAGGAATTTGATTAATTAAATTATTTAATACATATATGACATATTAATTCACCCCCCCCCCTCTCAGTATATCCCATCCTTAACAATTGGTATCAGAGTAGGGTCCTTTAGAAATAGTTTAATAGCTTAAAGGTAGATCAGGGAAATCACAATGGCTAGACCACATGAAGGGTTTTATAAATATAAGGCACATTTGTTTGATGGGGAAAATTATGATTTTTGGAGAATAAATATGATGACTTAGTAAATGTCTCTTGGATTCAACATTTGGCAAGCAGTGATAGATAAATACGAAGAGCCACAAATTCTTGTAACTACTCCTACAAAAAAGAAGACAAGTGAAAATAATGTTAAAGCTTTAAATGTTATTTTATGTGGTTTATGCGAATCATAATTTGTTAAAGTTATGAAATAAAAATCTACTCATGAGACTTGTGTAAAGCTTGAGAATATTTA